>CP129446.1:40826477-41338977 GCA_030445155.1 Quercus variabilis | reverse complement strand
TACTTAGTTTTTCCTATTTTTTTATAAAAAAAAAAATAAGTGGCGACTCCATACCACTTACCCAAAAAGAGAGGTACCCTAAAAGCTATCCGAAACTCTTTTTTGAGGGACGCTTTTTTTTCAAGGTCTCTCACAATGGCAACTCCGCTATGGATGTCGAGGGCTAAGCTTCGTATTAGACGTAAGTGACCAAATATGTACCCTTGTTTTGCATGGTCTTGCATGATATAGTTATTGTTTGTTTATTTATGTTTGATGGGATGTTGAATGATATTTTGGTGCATGGAATTTGTTGTTTGTATTGTTTGTTAAAAGATTTCCTTAACTATCATTATGTGTGCCATCCAAACAACAATGCATGCACCCCTTTTCAACAATTTTGTGGCGATAGTAACCATGGATCACCGATCTTCATTAGATTCAGGTACCCAGTGGCGAACTCACCAACTCATAGCCCAAAGTCACTGGATCATTTCCTGTTGACTATAACAGACAAACCATGCTATTTGGACCAATTCAATGTTCATTAAATTACAAGTTAGGAGGGTAACATCCTAGCTATGGGAAACAATGAAATAACAAACCCACCCTACAACGTAATGACTTAAAACCTACCCTTAGGTCGGTCCCAGTTAAAATTTCATTGCATGTTGTGTGTGTTTGTTTTGATTGATTGATAGATGGGGATAGGGTCTTAGCTTTGATTAACCCAACCAAGTCTGTCATTAGGGGAGAATCTTGTCAAGATCTGAAGGAAGTCTGCAAAGAGAACCTAAGCCTAACACTCAAGACAGTAGCTCCAGCTTCAAGCCTATCACTCCCATCACAATACTAAAGCCTTTAAGCATAGAAGAGACTCCACTACTACAACATCGCAATCCCATCATTGACCTCCAAGATAGTTCAAGCCACAAGAAGCTTGAAGCTCCTAGCAATATGGCAGAAGACGGAGAACACCCAAACTCAAATGAACCCATGAATTTGACGAGGTGTTCATTCAAAATGCCAAGTCATTTTGGTAGACTTTGCCGACACTAACCTTGCCTCTGTCATTCACAATCAAGGATGGGAGTCACTATGCAATGTCCCGGTCACTTGTCCCCCCGTGCTTATTCAGGAGTTTTACTCCAACATGCATGGGATTGATCATTTAGTACCTTTTTTCTTCACTCGCGTTCGAGGTACATGCTTTGCTGTCACACTGCAGCTTGTTGCAGATGTGCTTTGTGTTCCGAGGGTAAAGCATCTTGACTATCCTAATTGTGAGCATCTGTGGACTGTGTCCAAAGATGAGCTCATGGTTGCTTTTTGTGAGCGCCCTACTGACTAGGGTAAGCGCCAGTATACACCATGTAAGCCTTTTGCTAAAGGCCCTCGCTTCATGAACATGGTGATAACTTTTGTACTCCATCCACTCTCTCACTACAACTCCATCACAGAGCCTCAATTTTTGTTATCTCTACTTGAGCATCTTACCATAGACTTTCCTTCTCATTTCATTCTCTTTATTATAGATGTTCATTTAGATTTGGCATCCCATGATAAGCTCATCTTTCCTTCCGCTATCATAAGGATCTTATGCTATTTTTCTATCCCTTTTCCTGTGTCCGACCATTTTACACACATTTGTGCCATAGACGCCGCTACCGTAAAACATAGTATAGTGCAGTTTAGGTCACAACAGCCGGATTTCACTCTTCCCTCCCGTCTGGCTCCATCTCCTTCAACTCCATCCACATCCGCTCCCTCCACTTCCATAGGCAATGTATCACTGGGAGACATTATGGCGCAGTTGTAGCGCATGGATGGTCACCTTAATACACTCTCTACAGAGTTGTATCAAGAGAACATTCGTGTTGGTCGTATTGCACGATGGCAGGCGACTATAGGTGGCTTTGTTCTTGAGGCTTCTCCTCCTCCACCTCCTACAATGGCTTCTGATTCTGATGCTGAGGATGATGATGATGATGATGGTGATGACAATGACGATTCAGATGATGATGGAGATGCTAGCTCTACCAATGAGATTTCTACTTGACACTCTTACCCTTTGTCACTCGTGACAAAAACAGGGAGTAGTTTTGGATATTGAGAGTAGTCATTCCTAGGAGGAGACTTAGTGTAAGACATTTTGTTAGGGGGAGAGTGCTAATATGAGGTATGTAGTGAGGATATGATGTATCTTTTTTCTTTTCTACCTTATTAGGTACATTGTTCTTGTACATTAGTTCTTGTGACTAGTTTTTACATAAATTGTACTTATTTTCTCTATATGTGGATGTATGTTTCTTTCACCTACCTCTACAAGTGTTATTTCTTTTTTATCTTTATACATATGTTTCTTATTACTTGTATGCAATCTATTATTTCTGTTTCACACAAAGATGCCTTGATTTTCAAAAATACAGGTTGTCAAAATCTACTTGCCATAAACTCTCTTCTTGCAAAATTTTTCAAGAGTTTGTGTTCGGATAGATTTTATTGTATTCAACAAGTGAATATGAGTTGAGTGATTTATGACTTCTCTCATATGTTCATTTTTTTGTTGTGGTTTTGTCATGGATTGCCAAAGGGGGAGATTGTTAGGATATATGTATTTCATTTGTTAAGAACATATGTCATTCTTTTATGTAATAGGCTAATCCTTTGACAAAACACACTCAACTTGTAATTGGGTAGTTCTAGGTATTTTTAATACTTCAAGAAATAAGGTTTCAAGATCAAATGTTGAAGTCATCAAGTCTGTCCAAGAAACAAGCTAAAGAAGTGCACAGTCATTAAAACTCAACACCTACTCAACAGCTTCTCTACACCTTCTATCTGTCGAGGTTTATAAAATCATAATTTCTGATCTAATTTCTTGGGATCCGTGGATATGTCTTTGGGCCTTCTTTTCTTCTAACCCTAGGCATATAAAAGGATTGTTTTAAGGGTTGTCAAAGAGTACACAAGTTGCACAAGTATTGAGCAAACTCTATTTAAGCAAATTGTGACTAGAGACAAAGTTATGCCCTAGTTCATCTCTTCTGAAGAAGTTGCTATGTATATGTACCTTTGGGTTTTGTGACCAAGCATCTTCTTAATCTTCATCGTGGATGAACTGAAGAACTTTGCAGCTAACAACTCTTTCAAGTTGGTGATTGAAGTCGCATACTAGGATCTATGCAATTGGTTAGTCACGTACTTGAAAGCTGTGCATAAAAATGAGAAATTGTCACTATAGAACAAATCCAATTGGGTATTGGGGAAAGGGTTCAACTGTAGGTTGGTAAGGTACTTGGTATTCCTTTACTTGTAACTGCTTGTGATAATAGTGAAGTTTCGGGAGTGGTGACCTGAAAATCACCTGGTGGGGTTTGCCATCAAGTTTTTCCCATTCGTAAACAAATCACCATGTTATTTATTTTTCACTGCATAATTAGTTTATTGGTAATTTGTTTATGCTACCACGCATTTGCATGTTAAATTGATTAATTAATAACTTGGCTAATTAATTAATTAATTTAATCACAAAAGGTCAATACGTGTGTGGCCTATTAATAAACAATGGCACTATAAAGACTGATGACCTTCCAAGGTTTAGAAAGAATGTAAGGTCTAATTCTAAAGCTGCAGAAATTTTCAATATTCATAAAAATGATCCTTATAAATTTATTGCACCTGTGCAAGTACCCCAAGGGCCTAGATCCAAGAGAGAATTTCATTAGTTGCATGTGCCCATGAGTCAAGTGTTTGATAAGCTAAAAGCAAAAAGGTTACTGAAGCCCCTAAACCCAAGACCAATTCCAAACCCTTTGCCCTCAAGGTTTAATGTGAATAAAAGATGTACTTACCACCAAGTCCCTGGTCATTAGACAGACCGTTGTTTCACCCTTCGTCATGCAATTCAAGACTTAATAGACAACAAAGTGATTGTGTCGCCTATAAGGCCTAGCATCACTAACAATCTATTGCCCAATCACAATTTTGGGAAAGGGCCAAGGGTTAATTTCTTGATGATCGAAGAAGAGAATAAGGAAGACCTATCCAACTTGATCTATGACCTACCCTAGTGCTTCATGATGGCATGGGAAGAATTAATGGATAGGACCTCTACTACCACCACATGATATGACATATGGAATGAAATATCAGAACAATAAAATAACCAAACATCCATACATGAGGGGAGACACTTCAAACCCCGAGAGAATAGCCAAACACTCGCAAATGGGGGGAGACATTTCAAACCTCAATAAAATAGCCAAGCACCTACAAATGGGGGGAGACACTTTAAACCCCAAGTAAATGGCCAAACACTCACAAATAAAATTGCCCATATCACAAGGGGGCAGACACTTCAAACCCTTAGATACTAATCTTGATGACTTAATTAAAATTGCCCAAGACCAAATCCTGGAGCGAGCTTCTTGCAACATTAGCTTTCAACAACCCCGACCCCATCAGGTAGTAGCTTGGCACTGGTTCAAGATGCTTATAAAGTCAACTTTGATGGCGCGATTTTTGCTGAACAAGGACTTGCTGGTTTGGGCTTTGTGATCTGTAATGACCATGGACTAATCATGGCTCCTCTTACTTAGCAAATACATCTTCCCGATTCAATTATAGAGGTGGCAGTCTTGGCAGCACGGAAAGCATTGGAGCTTACACTTGAACTCGGCTTTGACAACATCACTCTTGAAGGGAAGTTCTGATCAAATCTTTGGCAAAGGGTGGCAATTCTCTGGCTTACTATGGTCACTTACTTGCAGACATTCATATGCTCATGGCTCGATTCTCATTGCTTAGTTTATCTCATGTTAGGAGACATTGTAATAGTTTGGCACATGCATTAGCTCGACGAGCATCCTCTACTCCTGATTTGTCAAGCTGCATGGAAGAAATACCACCAGATCTTAACTCTATATACACGGCTAATTTGAGTTGCCTAAGCTAATAATATTTTACTGTCCTGATTCTAAAAAAAAAAAAATTAAATTGCCCATATCACAAGGGGGGAGACACTTCAAACTCACATTTAGAAACCGACAACCCAGTGGAAGCTCTAAATAGATCCACCCAACAAACAACTACCAAAGAAGATGAAATCCTTAAGCAACTACAAAAGACACAAGCCAACATATCCTTATGGGGTTTTACTCATGGCCTCAAACAACCACCAACAAAACCTAGTAGTCCTACTCAACCAAATCCAAGTCCTTACAACCACAACCTCCCAGGATCTAAATGTTATGATTAGTTCCGTCAATAGGGAACTCCCTATTTCCTATTCTAATAAGGATCTGACCATGAAAGGGAAGCACTAAAATGATCTATTACATATCATTGTAGATGCCACGAGGAAGAGAATACTGATGGTTTTGGTAGATAATGGAAGTGCCTTGAACGTGTGTCCTTTGAAGACTACAAACTGCCTTAGCCTGAGCATTGAAGGCTTTATGCCTACTAATCAACATATAAGGGCATACAACAATAGTAGAAGAGAGGTCCCAAGAACCATAACATTAGAGCTTACCATCGGACCAATGGTTAAGAAGGTGGATTTTCAAGTCCTTAATATAGCCTCATGCTTCAATATGCTCCTCAGGCGACCATGGATCCATCACATAAAAGCCGTACCTTCTTCCCTATATCAAAAGGTTTCATTTCCACATAAAGGGGCTATTGTGACCATTTATGGGGATACTTTAACTGTACCAAAAACTGTTTATGGTATTGATTCTGAATATGAGCCCTTGACTTTGGATGGCTTTGAGATTGAGAGGCTTGGTTTTGAAAAGAGGGAAGAAAAAGTCGAGAAGATCCCAATGGACTTTGCTCCTTATGATAACAACAATATGGTAGCAATGATGAGAAAAATGAATTACTTTTCTGGGATGAATTTAGGAAGAGTTATAAAGAAACCAATTGTTTAAGACTTGGCTCTTTCTACTGCCACACCACCTTTTGGGCTAGGCTATAAGCCCACTGATGATGATTTGCTAGAAATGGAAGTAAGAAGGATGGCTCGAGCCAAAGCCAAAGCAAAAGGACTCCCTTGTCCTCCAAAACCTTTGAAGCCCTACACTCCCACATTGACTGGGAAGTTTGTAAAAGCTGGAGAAAGTCAACAATATTAGGGATTCCCAGAACCAAGATTTGATCCCATGACAAAGACAATGGTGCCCAGTTTCAAGATACTACTTGATTGCAACAATGAGGTTCTAGAATTGAAAAAGGAAGATACAACTTGGGTCCCTAATGTTTAGGCTGATCACATAGATCCTGATGCCATGAATACACTCCTTGGAGATCTTATTTGCAATATAGAAGAAGAAGAATATTGGAAGGCCTGCCAGTATACATTAAAGAAGCCATATGAACTAAAAGCCAGTGATGGATATAAGGAAGGAGGAACAACCCCTAGTGATGATGAAGATGAAAGTGAGGACAAGGGTGATAGTAGTAGTGACAACAATAGTAATGATAATGGATATGATGATGATGACAGCAACACCAATAGTGATGACAATAGCAATAGAAGTTATGATAGCCCATATAGTGTAGATGATTGGGGTGAACCCCCTAGTGATAGGGAAGATAAAAATGTAGACCTATTCTATAAGGAATATGATAGTGATGTGGACTACTATGATCACGATATTGAAGTTGATGCCGAAGTCAATAGGTGAAGTGACACTAATAGTGATCAATACAAGCTGATAAATGTGTTAGAGAATGCACAAGCCAATCAAATGTATCATAATGAATATCCCTAAGGGCACCTTTCAGATTGGAGCGACATCACTAATGTTAGCTCAAGGTTTGGCCCTAGGTACGATAAGCATGGAAGAGTGGTTCCAAAATTGGGGTCGTATTATGATTCAGAACCAAGTACACCAACCCTACATACTAAAGAGGAGGATGACATAGAAGCCAGGCTGGCCGTTCTAAACCAAAAGCTAATGGTCCTTAGTCTCAGAATCATGACACTTGAGAATGCAGAATGTAACGAGGAAAAAATAGAAGAAAGTAAGTCAGAACATCTCCCTCAGTCCACTGACTTGTGCCATAGAAGCAAACACGATTTACTTGATGAATGGATGGATAGCATAGAGCATCTAGATGCTTTTGTGACCGACAAGCCCACAGACATGGAGGTTGAAGAAGAAATTATAGACGATGTGGATGTAGATCCCACAATACTGATGCTGGGGGAAGAAGGAGCTTACTGGGAGCCACCTACCACCATTGAAGCTACTACTAAGTTGAAGAACTGGCCATGGGAGGGAGCTGCCCACCCCATGGAGGACTCTATAGAAAAGATCAAGACTGTCAAGTTAGTCACTTTTGCCAAGAAGATTAAGACCACCAAGCTAGTCACTCCTACCAAGAACATTGTTTCTGTTCCTATTAAATTTATTTTTGCTAATGTATATATTCCTGTTAAGTCTATTTGTGATATATTTCCAGTTGAATCTGTTGAGTCTATAGAGTCTGTCAAAAAACTCTTTCCCTTTTAATATGAGGAATTAAAACATGGATACCTGGTAAAGAAACTCTTAATAATAAGGAATTAAAACATGGATACCTAAAACCTATAAGAGAAGAAACCTAACCCATTAACCTGGGAATCAATGATAAGCCCAAAATGATCCAAAATGGGCAATACCCTAACCACCTTAGAGAAAGATGCATTAGTGGCACTGCTGATCGAGTTCAAAGAGGTCTTTGCTTGCTCATATGAAGACATGCTTGGGATTGATACAAATATAGTACAACATTGCATTCCAACATATCCAACCATGAAGCCAATCAAGCAGAAGTTAAGAAGAATGAAGCCGGAGTGTACTCTCAAGATCAAGGAAGAAGTAGAGAAATAGTACAATACGAGATTCTTAAGAGTGGTCAACTATCCAGAATGGCTAGCTAATGTGGTTTCGGTATCGAAGAAAGATGAGAATGTCCAAATATGTGTAGATTTTTGAGATCTGAACAAGGTCAACCCAAAAGATGACTTTCCATTGCCTCACATGGACGTTCTGGTTAACAACACAACAAGGCATGCGCTACTTTCGTTTATGGATGGATTTTCAAGATACAATCAGATTAAGATGGCTCCAAAAGATATGGAAAAAACCTCTTTTATCACTCCATGGGGGACATATTGCTACAGGGTTATACCATTTGGCCTCAAAAATTCTAGTGCTACTTACCAACGAGCAGCCACCACTTTGTTGCGTGATTTGATCCATAAAAAAGTAGAGGTTTATGTTGATGACATGATAGTGAAGTCCAAAGACCGTGAAGGGCACATACCGACTTTGAGGAAGTTCTTTGAAAGAATCCGATTCTACAGGTTACGGTTGAATCCAAAGAAGTGTACTTTCAAAGTCACACCCAGAAAAATATTAGGGTTTATGGTAAGCCGAAGGGGAATAGAAGTTGATCCTGACAAAATCAAGGCAATTGCAGAGATGAACCTCCAAGGACTAAAAAGGAAATCTGAGGATTTCTGGGGAGAATATAGTACATCAGTAGGTTCATAGCCCAACTCACTATGACATGTGAACCAATCTTCCGATTTCTCAAAAAGGAGGTCCCAACAATGTGGAATGAACAATGCCAAGAAGCCTTTGAAAAGATCAAGAGTTATTTGATGAAATCACCAATACTTGTCCCGCCTGTTCCTAAAAACCCATTGTTGTTGTATCTCACCACTACAAATACAGCAATGGGGGCTTTACTTGCTCAATACCTAGAGGAGACTAGAAAAGAGAATGCAATTTACTACATCAACAAGATGGTGTTGCCTTATAAAGAGAAGTATTCAACGTTAGAAAAGACATGTATAGCACTCGTATGGGCAACCCGTAAATTTAGGCATTACGTGCTTGCTTACGAGGTTTGGTTGATTGCAAGAATGGATCCTTTGAAGTACCTAATGGAAAAACTTGTGCAAGATGGAAAGGCTGCTAAATGGGTTTTGCTTCTGTTAGAATTTGATATTAAGTATGTGACTTAAAAATTTGTGAAAGGGAGAGCAATTACCGATCACCTAGCCCATTGTTCAATAGAAGAAGCTGAAGAGATCCAAGGAGACTTTTCAGATAAAGACATCATGGGGATTAAAGTAGAATCATGGAAGATGTATTTTGATGGAGCAACAAATCAAAATGGAAGTGGAATTGGAGTTCTCTTAATTTCTCCAAAAGGGACACACATTCCATTTTCTGGCAAACTCAATTTCCCTGCCACCAACAATGCCACAGAATATGAAGCTTGCATCATGGGTCTACAAGTAGCCAAAGGCCTTGGAGTAAAAGAGTTGGAGGTGTACGGAGACTCAGCATTAATAATCTCTCAGGTACAGAATAAGTGGAAGATCAAAGACGAAAGACTTATGCCTTATCAACAATGTTTTCAAAAGTGGGCAACAAAATTCAGCAAGATCCAATATCAGTATGTGCTGAGGATGCAAAATCAGATTGCAGATGCTTTAGCAACCATGGAATCCATAATGGATGGGCCAAAAGAAGATGAAGCTAGATCGATAGTGTTGGAACAAAAAGAAGAACCAGCCTACTGCATGACAATAGAAGAAGATGAGGAAAAGAATGGGGCAGGCGTGTGGTATTCAGACATTTTATAATACCTCAAGGATGGGGCATACCCCTCATCTGCGGACAATAATGACCAATTGACCATCTGAAGGTTATCCACTAATTACATCATTTGTGGTGAAAGGCTTTACAGAAGATCATATGATGGAATTCATCTCCTTTGCATAACCGCTAAGGAAGCACAGCAAATAATTGAAAAGGTTCATAATTCAAGTTATGGGCCACATATGAATGCTCACATGTTGTCAAGGAAGATAATGAGACAGGATTACTATTGGACTATCATGGAAGCCGACTGTATGGCTCATGTTCAAAAATTTCATCAATGCCAAGTCTATGGAGATTTGAAACATATGCCACCCATGCCACTACATACCATGACATCACCCTGCCCATTCTCTATATGGGAATAGACATTATTGGGAAGATTCACCCAACAACATCCAATGGCCATGAATTCATACTCGTAAACATTGACTACTTTACTAAATGGGTAGAAGCTGCTTCATACAAAGTCCTGAATTCAAAGAAAGTTGCTCAATTCATTCAGACCAATATCATCTGCAAATATGGAGTACCGCATGAAATTATTTCAGATAATGGGTTATATTTCAAGGGAGAAACAGAGAAGCTACTACAACAATTCAATATTTGACACCACAAGTCTTCACCATACCGCCTTAAAACCAATGGAGCAGTTGAGGCTGCTAATAAAAACATAGGAAATTTTTTGAAGAAGAGCATAAAGAACTACGAGGATTGGCACCTACAATTGCCTTATGGACTCTAGGGGTACAAAACATCAATTCGATCTTCCACAAGAGCCACTCCTTATTCATTAGTGCATGGGATGGAAGCAATCCTTCCTATTGAAATGGGTGTCCGTTCGCTAGGACAGTATTGGAAAGTGAGATCCTGGAAGTAGATTGGTTGCTTAGGAAAGCTTTTGACAAGAAAGTGAGAACTAGAGATTTGAAGTTAGGGGATTTAGTGTTGAAGGAAATATGAGCCCTGGTTCAAGATGCAAACGGGAAATTCAAGTAAAATTAGGCAGGCTCATACATTATCAAACATTTATACTCTAAAGGAGTAGTAAGATTGATGGACTTGGATGCAAACCCTTTCACTGAGCCAACCAACATGGATCAATTAAAGAAATACCACATTTAAGGTGGTAGTCTGAAAGCACCACATCTAAAGTGGTTGTAAATTATGTTATTTCCCTTCCTAGGTTTGGAATTAAAAAAAAAAAAAAAAAAAAAAAAAAAAAAAATAAAACAGCTCGCTAGGCTGAAAACCTAAAAGGGCAGTCTAGGTAAAAATTAGAGCAACAAAAAAAGAGATAGGTTGAAAACTCGAAAGAGCAATCTATGCAAAAG
This sequence comes from Quercus variabilis, assembly GCA_030445155.1. Lineage (NCBI taxonomy): Eukaryota > Viridiplantae > Streptophyta > Magnoliopsida > Fagales > Fagaceae > Quercus > Quercus variabilis. The sequence goes on along the minus strand of CP129446.1, from coordinate 41,327,996 downwards.
AAGAGTTACTAAATAAATAAATAAATAAAGAATAAGTGAGAGAGCTTGTTAGGTTGAAAATTTGAAAAGGCAACCTGGGCAAAAGTTAAGGCAAAAAAAAAAAAACCATCATCATCAATGAACTACGTGATGACCTAATCCTTCTATCAATGGGGTGCATAGGCAACCATGTATGGGTTCGGTCACAATTTCCCACAACCCACCATTTGCCCATTAACCAAAATTACCAAAAATTCAACCATTCCATTAAACCAAGTAATTACACAAAATCCAAGAACCCAAACCATAAAAATTCCAAACCCCAAAGGCCTACACTTTAAACAGAATCCTTAACCTGCAAATCCTAAATAATTCCTAAAAATAAGAGTTTTATGTCAACTTTTAAAATAAGCATGTTCAAAGCCAAAAAATAAAAAGGTCACTTTGTCTTCAATCTTTTCTTTTTCTATTAGTCCTTAATTCCTTTTGTGATAGGTACTTCATTGTTCCCATCCCTTCTTTTGAATTCCTAGTTGTCTTCATCAAGTCTTTCCTAGTTGTCTTTAAGAAATTGTTCTCTCATAGCAATCCTTTCAGCTTCCTTGTCAACAATCTTTTCTATCAACCAGTTAGAGTATTCTATAGTCATCTTGTGAAAGTGAACCTTGACAAAAGATTGGTCCACTCAGTCAACCATCTCTTAACCCAATAGCATGTTCTATACAGAAGTAGGATATATGTCCACATGAGAGAGAAAGGTCTTCTTCTTTTGCCACCAGGCATTCCTTGCTCATATTTAAATTGCCTCAAGAGTCTATCTCCTTTGTAAAAATTTGCCCTCCGCAACCCAACAAAGAAGATATGGTCTGATCCTAGAGACCTTAGTAGAGGAAGTGGGCACTTCCACCAATAACAGTCCCATTGAATTAAGCTACTAGATTTCTGGTCTAAGAACTTCACCCAGTCACTCTCAGTTTGGCATTCAATCTTGATTACAGCCCTGCTAAGAAAACTGATAGGCCCATAATTACCAATTGTAGGCTTGGCAATCAGGTCCAGTCGCTCCATCAGCCATATCTACAAAGTCAAAGGACTCCCTAAGAAGTTCTGAGTTTCTCAACCATGAAATACAACATCCAGTCCTAGAAGAGTTTCTACTAAGATCAAAGGAACAAGGTTATCACCATTCTTAATTTGATTCACAACACTTATAAATAGAGCATCCACAAAGCCTTGTCTTCTAGAGCAAAGTAAAAGTTCTCCCACAAAGTGTAAAGCAAAACCGAAGTTTTTTTTCATGTTATCAGTCACTCCATAGGTGCGTTTGTTAATTAGCAGAGAGATAATGGCACAAAGATTCATCATATGACCTTCCATCATACTATTAGTAACAGAAGTAGAAAGACCAAGAGCATCAGATAAAGATTCCTTATGCCTGGGATCACAAGAAACCGCTACAGATTTTTTGCTTGAATCATAGCCCAGGATAGCGGAAAATTCTTCAATTGTCGAATAGAGTTCAGCAATGTTAAACCGGAACACATGATCTTCGAGATCCCATAATTTCATAGCAGCACGAAGGAAGTCCCACTTGATTTTTACATTCCTCAGAGCCTTGATTCCATCAATTTGTAGGCTGTAAAATTGGTTTTGGTATTGGAATCAAAGCTACAAACCCATTTGTTGATATCATGAATTGTTGAATGAGAAAAGTTGTGATTGGTAGCCATGGATGATTTTTGCTTGTGATTATTATGTTTTACTAACCTTTATGCAGAGGTTTGTCATAGGAGAATTCGTATAAATAAGCTCCATCAGTTCCTAATTAGGTTTGAAATAGGTTTCAAAAGTTTGTAGCTGACTAGGAGCATGTTTCATGATCCAAAACGAAGTAAATGTTTTTCAAAAAATGCGAAAACGTGAAACGCGCATTGGGAAAGCATGAGGACTTGGCCCACCATGGTGTAAGCATTGTGGCGTGGCCCAGTGCAATTTGGCACTCTAGAAGTGCCGAACAACACTCCAAAAATGTCGAATGGCACTCTTCATTTGCCAAGTGGCACGTAGCCCCTTAGTCCTACACATGCAATTCCGTGCAGTTTTACGTTCTCGTGTAATTTTTTAAGACTGTTTGACACTCAAAAAGATTTTTTTTAATCAAACTAGGACATTCTAACATGTTTAACTCACTTGTTTTCAAAAATAATCACCAACATTATGGTTTTCAAAATTGATCAAATCAAGTTTTTCAAGACTCATGGATTTATGTTCCAAACTAGGTGCATTCGCCCATGCCTCATTCATTTTTAAAAAAAGAAGAAGATCATCATCATCTTTTCAAAAAAAAATCATCATAACTAAGATTTCCAAAAATCATGCCTTCATTTAAAACTAGAGGCATTCGGTTCCACCTCATTCAAGTAAGTGCAAATTCCAAATGAGCCAAGCAAAAGGAGTTATAGATTAGTTCTACAAGATCTCATCAGGTAAATTATAAACTTGTCTTAGTTAAAGTCTTTACATGGTGCCAAGTACAAAGAACTAAACATGGGTTATAATACAAGTAACACTTCCTTTTCTTTTACAGGAAAATAAAAACACCAGTCATACATCATTGGGACTCCAAGTCCACCTGCGTGAGGATCTCCTTGATCCACCTCTAGAGGAGCCACCTTCAGTATTTCCTTCTTGACTTGCAAAAAAGCAAGGATCGTACTGACAATTTTCAAGTTCGAGGCTCCTGATCCTTTCCTCTAAAGTTCTTTTGATAGCATCGGCAGTTTCCATTCGATGTGCCTGAAAAGTCAGCAAAACTAGGTGTTAATTTCACCATCAAGCATAGTTCAAGCAAGGGATGCTCAGAGAGTAACGTGGCATACCTAGTTCAAATCATTGAGAACATATTGGGAGGACTGAGTGCAAGCCAATGACTGCAAGCTTCCAATCATCTGCATGCTTTCTTCCATAAGATCCACATCGACCTAAAGCAACCTTACCAGATTAAAAGCTATTCATTCAGTTAAGAAGAAAATAAGGACAAAGAACTGAACATTCAAGAACGTACCAAATCTTCTATCATTTCTAACCAAAAAAAAAAAAAGAACATACTAGATCGGGCCAAGGAACATTTGGTACATGCTCGGGCCTAGGCAAAGGCATGGAACTATACGTTTCATCAAGATTCATTGCATCATACTGCCATGCCAGAAAATGAGGATAAGTCTCTGTGAAAGAACTAGAAGAGCTACCAGTATAGTGAGGAGAGGGAATCTCTTCCTCTTCCTTTCCTTCAGAAGATGGAGGCTGAAAGTCCAACATGCAAATATTGTTACCAAGAAAAAAATACAGAAAAGGAATATGTAGAACAAAAGTTTGAGCTTAGAACGGAAGAGAAATACTGTACTGCCAACCAAGCAACCTTGCAAATAATCCCAGACAAAGTCAGGATAATTTCCTTCTAATCCTGCAACAATATAGCCATCACGGGCCCGAGCAATCTCTTCATCAACCAGAAAGCTAGCCAACTAAATAATGCGACAAGGAGGAGTGGGAATTGTGGCAGAAAGATACACATGTTCAACTTAGGGCAACACCCGATCACCAAGATACCAATTTTTTCCATGCCCACATTCAAACAATACTTGGCAACCATTCAGTTCTAGAGCACGCTCACACTGAACATACCCCTCACATCCAGCCCAAGGATTTAAGTTCATCTGAAAAATCACAAAGAGGAACTCAAAAAGAGAAGAGACTGAATCATAACCAAGTGCCAAAGATTTGAAAAGGAGAAAGAAGAAAGAACTCACATCATCAATTGTCAGGTTGTCAATCACCAAGCACCAAATCCCCAAAGAACGTCTAGAGGGTATAGAAAAACAATATTTGGGCAACCAACGGAGAAATCTAGGAAAAATGCCAACAACTTCCTCCCAAACTTCAGGGCCAACTCCAAAACACTCATACATCCAAACTTGAAAATTTCACAATACCATTACCATATAGCCAAAATAACCCACACATAGCCAAAGTAATTTTCACCACCGACACAACCAAAATAAATATCTAACCTCACCTACCAAACAAATGGAGCTCCGCCTAAGCTTAAAAGGCTTTGCCTAGAGAGTTGGGTCATGAAATGCATCAGAGTAGCATAGGCCATGCTGCCCCAGTCATAATTCTGGATTTGTTCAATTTTTCTCAAGCTCTCCAAGTAGCGTAAATTCACAGTACTGCCTAAATCCGAACACAGAAAGGTCCCAATAAAAGGAAACATGAACATGCGGGCACCCTTTGCCACAGTCTCACATTGGGGAATATTCTCACATAGCTAAGACAAGGGAATATTATTACTCCTCATTCTAGAAGGCATTACACCTAGAAGTTTTTTAAGCTCAGTCGAAGTGAAGGAATCATTGACAAGAATTCTATTACCACCCAGTCTCAAACTGGTGATAACAAAGAAGTCAGAAGGTGTCAACATTACCTCCCTAATGCTTGGAAAATGGAAGGTACAGGTAGTGCCCCAGAAGCGCTCTGCCAAGGCAAAAAGTAATTGAAGATCTTTGTACTCATGTGTCTCATGATTTAACAAAGCTTCGAAGAAAGTACCAAAACCTGCTTCATTGATGATATTTTTGATGCTAGGAGACAATGGTGCCCATGCTCTTTTCAACATTTGGAAACCGCCTCGACTCTTGAGACTCTGCAACAAAAAAGTTCAGCTCATCAATTTTCATGACCAAGACCCATATGACCAAAATATTCCATACCCAAAAAAATATTGTTACAACTAATGCCCCACCACCATAAAAGAAAATCAATGCCCCACCAAAATGTCCCACCACCAAAATGTCACCACTACTGAATTTTACCACAACCAAAATTTTTGACATATCTATACACAACTACCAAAATTTTTCCACAGCCATGCAAAAAGAAAAAATTCTACATGACCAAGATAAAAATTCTCACAAGCTCATGTATAAATAAGTTCCCACATAGCCAAAATCATAACCATACAAAATTTCCAAGAATCAACATCACATAGCCAACAAAACTTTTCACAAGTCAAAATTTCATACCTACAAAATTTCCCCATCTCCACAAATATATCCATGCACATACCCACAAAATTTTGCCATGTCTCTAAAACAAAGTTTACATATACCAATAAACTTTTCCCACTTACACCATGAACATATTCATATAAGTCTAACCTAAATTTTTCACAATGCCAATACCCCCAAAATCTGAACCAAAGTTCATCCAACAATATAACAATTTACCTACATTGTCAAAATTCCATAAGCCACCAACATTTTCCAAATTGCACCATAATAATAATAATAATAAAAAAAATAAAAAAAAAAACCTTCAAGAATGTTCAAAGCCAACATTTCCAAAACATGATCAATCACACAATGCCCCCAAAATTTCAAAATAACCAAATGACAAATATCTCACCATGGAACTTTCAAATGAAACATGCAACAATATTTTTTAAAGCAAAGAAACCAAAAAAAAAAAAACAAACCTTGGTGTCCACATGACAATATGGAGCATGGGACCTAGGGTCTTAAAGAATTCCATCATCATCATGCCACTCAAATGTTGGATCATATTTCTTACCACGAGAAGCTAGAAAAGAAGATCCCTTGGAGGAAGAAGTCATTTTGATGCAAAGAAAATGGGTTTTTGAAAATGGGGTTCACCAAAATGGGGGTAGGTTGAAAATGCTCAAAACACAAAGATCTAAAGAAATATTGATGGAGATGGATAGGGGGAGAGTTAAGAAACTTAGAAAAGTGTTTTTTGAAAGAAGAAATGGTGAAATAAAGAAGAAAAATCAAGGGGAAGAAGAAGGTAAATAATGCCAATGTAGGAAGAAAAAGTTGATGGAAGATGAAGCAAAAAAGGAAAAGAGAGAGACAAGGAAGTGTCGGGCCCCATACACTTAAACTCAACCAAAGTTGAGTCAACTCAGTCAAACTGAGTTGACTCAGTCAACCCAAAAAAAAAAATTCAAAGTTTCAAGTATCTTTCAAAATCCAAAATTTTCACAATTCAAAAATTTTCATTCCCAAGCTTTCAATTTCACATTCTCAATGCCCAAATTTTAAACTCAAATATTAAATTTTCAAAGATTCAAACTTTAGATTTCAAGATCAAAATTCCAAGCCTTAATGTTCAAAATCCTAAGGCTCAAAATTTCAAATTTTAAGTTCTAGATTTCAAATGAAAATTTCTAGGTTCCAAAGTCCTAGAATTTGAAATAAGAATTTCAAAACTTCCAAGTTTCAAAAATTAAATGTTTTTCAAAAGAAAAATTTTTTATTAATTAAACTTTTCTTGATAAAATTCAAATCAAGAGTGAGCAAATGAAAATCACACATCTCAAAAACAATGGGACCACTAAGCACCCATCAATTAAAGTCTAATTCTGAATCTTGACTTTTTGCAGGTGACATTGCAACTCCAAATCAAATTAGAGAGGACCTTTGATTGACATTACAATTCCAAATCGAAATAGAGGAGGACCTTTGATCGACATTACAATTCAATATCGAAATAGAGGAGGACCTTTGATCGACATTTCAACAATTCCATATCAAAGTAGAAGAAGACCTTTGATTGTTATCCCATTTCAAATCGAAGTAAAGGAGGACCTTTGATCGACATCTCAACGATTCCAGATCGAAGTAGAAGAGGACCTTTGATCGACATTACAATTACAGATCGAAGTAAAGGAGGACCTTTGATCGACATCAATAATTCCATATTATCAAAGTAGAAGAGGACATTTGATCATCATCTCAACATTCCAAATCGAAGTAGGGTGTTAGGATTGGATTTGGGGATTTATGGTGTAGCTGGATTCAAGGTCAGCTAGGCCTCCAAAATTGAAAGAAAGGACGGAACAAAGAAAAGAAAAGGAAAAGGTTGCATTGGAAAATACACTTTGCTTGATTACCCACAATACAACTCATTGGTCTCTTATATAACACCAAAACAACTGTCAATTACCATCAATATCTAACTAACCCTCTAACTAACATACACAGTCCTAACCAGTTCTAATGTACCTCAAATATGGACACTTAGGCATGTATACAACTAGCACACTATTACAGCCAAACTAGTCACTGCTACATCATAGCTTATGCATCACAGCAGCACTGCATCATATCTCTGCATCATAGCCTGCACTGCATCATAGCACCCTATGCATCACAACTTGCACTACATCACAGCACCCTTTGCATCACAACCTGTACTTCATCCCAGCACGAGCACCCTTTTATTATACAACATACAAACTAGCACCCTCTTATTATACAACATACAAACCAGCACCCTTATTATACAACATACAAACTATGCCTAACATAGAGGAGGACCTTTGATCGACATCAATAATTCCAGATAATCAAAGTATAAGCGGACCTTTGATCATTATTTTAACATTCCAAATTATCAAAGTAGAAGAAAACCTTTAATCGTCATCCCAAATAACTTCATTTTCAAGATCAGGATTGGAAAGTTTCCTGGTCACCCCACTTGTTAAGAATTAAGTCCAGTATTTTCATTATTTTTTGCCATAAGATAAGGCTAGTTCTATGTTCCAAGATTTTAGGTTCAAGGGCTAAGTAATCTTTGAAAATTCAACCTCAATTAAATCGTGGTCGCTAAAATCAGTGTCTTTGTTTTACATTGACATTCACTTTTCAAGCTCTGTTAATGAGGGGCATTCTGTAGACACTCAATTTTGCACCCATAATTTAATCAAGGAGAATGACTTGAATGACCATACATGTTCCTCAAAAATCATGATTGCATCACATGCATCAATTGGTTCTTGCATTACATTCATCAACTTGTCTTTGCATTGCACGCATTAGTTCATTCATTACATATCGTAAAAATGATCTTGAGATTCTAACAGTCACAGTAGTTTTCCCGGTTTCCAAATTGAACCATCAGATCAAAACATATCGCATGATCAAGTTTACATGGTCAGCATGCATTACATCTAGGTAAGGTTGACCATACATGATTAGTTTAAATTAATTCTAATTGGTTAAGCCATTAAAATTAATTAAATAATTTTGTGATTGGTTGATAATTAGTGTTTAAGATAGGATTGCATGCATAGGAATAAAAGGGATGATTAGATAACAATAAAATTATGGATAACCTGAACTGTATTAAAATTTATTTTAAGGTATTTATCTACAAGATAATTGTTCTTAAATGGCCTGAATTATCCAAAAAAGAGATGAAAAATCATAGACAAAAGATGAAAACGCGTCTAGGTACAAGGACCGGCCAAAAAACCCTAGAAGAGGAGTCCAAATGACACCCGAACATGAAAACGTTTAGAGTCCATAGGGCAATTCGACTAAAAGGGCCAACTTTTCCTTGGCTGGCCTTTGGCCCGACGACCTTTGGGTGAGGCACACCCTTTTCAATCTTTTCGCAAAAGGATGCATCCGAATTCAAACCCTAATCGTCCGTACATATTTTTTAGAGCCATCTAACCACTATAAATAGAGACTAAATCTCATAATTCAGCATTTTTTTTTCACACTCTGAGAGGCATACATTTTAGGCTCTCAAATTGCCCATATTTTATGATCCCTTCTCTGGGTGTTGTTGCTTAAATTAGGGTTTTTAGGTTTCAAAAAGAATTGCATAAATTTCTTTGAACCCTAAAACATCCTCTCAAGAACAAAGAGTGCTCATGTAAGAGGTTGTTTCTTATCCCTTTTTTCTTATGATGTGATGATGCATGTTATATCTTTTTCTTTGTCAAATGTCCATAACATGAATTATTAATTATTGTTTTTTTTACAGCATGATTTTTTTTTTTTTTATGTGATTGCTATAATCTCTTTCTTGAATGTCAATATTATGCATGTGAATAACTTTTTTTTTTTTATTAAAACAAAACAGGTCTACATCTATCTTAGATGTAGATCTTGATTTTTCTCAATATAAAAACAGATCTGAATCGTTTCTAGATGTGGATCTGAATTTTTCTCAAAACGAAAATAGATCTGCATCTTTTCTAAATGTAGATCTGAATTTTTCTCAATACAAAAACAGATATGTATCTTTCTTAGATGTAAATCTGAATTTTTCTCAAAAAAAAGAGATTTGCATCTTTATGAGATGTAGATCTAAATTTTTCTCAAATCAAAACTGATTTGTATCTTTCTTAAGATACAAATCTAATTTTTTAATACATGCAAATTGTTGAAATAAATAAAGAGATCATGTACTACTATTTTTGTGTTTTTTTTTTTTTAATTCATGATTGCATAAATTCATATTATGAGTGAAACTCTCTTCTTAATAAAAATCTTTTTCATTCTTTTTACAACATATAAAAATAGATCTGATTTTTTTTGTTATTAAAAACCATTTTTTTTACATCACAAAACATATCTAAATTTTTATCTCCAAAAACCACTTTTTCAAAATACTACAAAACATATCTGATTTTTTTGTCATTAAAAACCATTTTTTTTTTATCACCAAAACAGATCTGATTTTTTTAAAACATAAGAAGAGACTTCATTTATAAATAAATTTGTGTGATTTAATTTTAGTGTCACATGTTCAACATATCATTCATGACATGCATAAAAAAGTACATTGGTCATAAGAGTCTAGAAGACCAAACTCTGTCTAGGTGAAATGAGTGTCTAACACCTTTCTATTTCATAACCTAGCCTCCAGATTTAGGTTTTTTGTTAAGTAGATCTAGCCTTGTCTTTTTTTTTTTTCTTTTTCTTTTTCTTTTTTTTTTTTTTTTGAGTAGAATGTAACTAGGACAACAAGCCATGTATTTTTGGTAGATTGTAACTAAGACCCAAAGCAATGTAATTTTCAATTTTCCAATTATGTAATTTTTGTTCAATCAATGAAGAGAACAATTTAGTTATGTACTTAGTTTTTCTTTTTCTTTTTTATAAAAAAAAAAAATAAAATAAAAAATAAGTGGTGACTCCATACCACTTACCCAAAAAGAAAGATGCCCTAAAAGGTACCCAAATCTCTTTTTTGAGGGACGCTTCTTTTCCAGGTCTCTTACAATAGGCTACCTTGAAAACCGGTAATATTCATTGAAAATGGTGAAATTAATGGGAGTGATAATCTACGAAATGTGGATGTTCAAGAAGTTAGGGTACAAGTTCCACTACCTACAACTTCAAATGAAATTGTTGTTCCAACAATTTTTGAACTGCCAAACAATGTTGAACAACAAATTAATGAACCATTACCCCATAATGAGATGCTCACAAATGAATGTGTGGTAGAAGAACCACAAGAAGTAGCAATAAAAAGATCTCTACGAGAAAGAAAGTCTATAATTTCTAATGATTTTATGGTTTATCTATATGAATCTAATTTTGATATAGGAATAAGTAAGGATCTGGTTTCATTTTCACAAGCCATAAAAAGTATTGATTCTATCAAATGGATGGATGCATGAAGGATGAAATGAAATTAATGAACCAAAATAAAGTTTGGGATCTCGACGAATTGCCTGGAGGATACAAGAAAGTTGGTAGTAAGTGGGTCTTTAAGACCAATCATGACTCTAAGGGCAATATCGAATGATATAAAGCTAGACTTATGGCCAAAGGTTTCATTCAGAAAGAAAGCATTGATTACCAAGAGACCTTCTCCCCCGTATCCAAGAATGAGACACATAGAATCATTTTGGCATTGGTAGCTCATTATGATTTGGAGTTGCACCAAATGGATGTGAAAAATGCTTTCCTGAGTGGGAGTTTAGAAGAGGATTTCTATATGGATCAACCTAAAGGTTTCTCCATTGAAAGTAAGGAACACTTAGCTCGCAAACTTAAGAAATCAATATACGGACTTAAACAAGCTTCCCGACAATGGTATCTTAAGTTTAATAACACCATTACATCTTTTGGATTTAAGGAAAACACTATTGATCGGTGTATTTATTTGAAGGTTAGCGGGAGTAAGTTTATATATTTTTAATTTTGTATGTTGATGATATTTTTCTAGTAGTGATCTTGGCTTATTACATGAAACCAAGAAGTTTTTCTCTAAGAAATTTGAAATGAAAGATATGGGTGGGGCAACTTATGTGATAGGAATTGAAATATTCTGAGATAGATCATGTGGACTATTAGGATTGTCTCTAAAAGCATATATTGAAAGAGTTCTAGAGAGATTCAATATGGAGAAATGTTCTGCTAGGTTGCCCTAATTCAAAAAGGGGACAAATTTAGCCTTATGCAATGCCCACAAAATGAATGTGAAGGAAAACAAACGGAAGGAATTCCTTATGCTTCTGCAATAGGAAGTTTAATGTATACCCAAACATGCAGAAGGCCCAACATCAGCTTTGCAGTTGGTATGCTAGGAAGATACCAAAGCAATCCAAGATTGGATGATTGGAAAGCTACAAAAAAAGTGATGAGGTACTTGCAAGGCATAAAGGATTACATGCTCACATTTAAGTGATCTAATAATCCTAAGGTCATTGGTTACTCAGATTCAAATTTTGCTGGATGCGTTGATAATAGAAAGTCCACTTTTGGTTATTTGTTCATGTTAACTGGAGGAGCAATATCATCGAAAGGCAAACTATCAATGTTACATCCACTATGCAAGTTGAATTTGCGGAATTTTATCTCAGGACCTGGAATTGTTAACTCTATTTCCAGGCCACTGAGAATTTATTGTGATAATTCTGTAGCTGTGTTTTTCTCTAAAAACAATTAGTATTCTAATGGTACGAAACACATTGAATTGAAATACCTTACTGTTAGGGAAGAAGTTTGGAAACAACGAGTGTCAATAGAACACATAAGCACACAACTTATGATTATAGATCCATTGACAAAGGGTTACCTCCTAAAACATTTAAGGATCGAATGAGTCTTGAACGTAGAATATGATGGTTGTTATTTTAATGTTACTCTATGCTTTTGACACTTGGAGATCTCATTATATGTATTTTTTATTATTCCAATTGTATTTTATTTACATATGTATATGATAATGAATGAATAATAACAAGAATAGTCTCTAACAAAAGAGATATTATTGTTGGATCTTTTAAGTCAGTTCTCATTGATAGACTATATTAAGCATGTTGCTAGTGTTGTTGTCCATGGAATGAACTATGTTGTATAATTGATATGGAACTACCATGACTCACATTAGTGGGTTATTTAATTATAGTTTTATGATGACCAATTTTAAGTAAGAAGATATGTACCATTGTGCACCTAATAGTTTGAAAACTTGAAAATGTATTGAAAACACACGAACTGTTTAGACCCCCAAATTAAATTTACGGCTTGGTTGATTTTACACTAACTTAATACTAAGTGCGGAATAGTGTAAGCATAAGCATATGGGCTAGACAACTACTCTAATCCATATTTAAAGCAACCCAGCAGTAAAAATGAAATGAACAAGAGTAAGGAAGAGAGATGCAAATACAAATAACACCAAGACGTGTTCTCGAAGAGTAAACCGAAGAACTCGACCAAAAACCTCTCCGTCGCCTTCCAAGCGGAAATCGATCCACTAGACAATCAGTTGGGATACAAGGGTGAGCAAGAGACCCTCCAAGCCTAATCTACCTTCTGTACCTAAGTCCTCCAAGCTCCTACTCCAATAAGGCTTCTTGGAACCATGTCTTGTCTAGTTCTCCGGATCCCACAAAAAGCTCCATGTTGCATTTTCCATCCTTGGCTTCTTCCAATGTTTCCCAGCAACTCCAAAACACTCTCTACACTCTAAATAGGTGTGGGTTGTGTTTGGGTACAAATCTCCTCTCAAGGTATATCAATGGGAGAGGGATGGAGAAGAGGCTATAATGATTTCTCACTAAGGATGAGTAGCTCTCTCTCAAAAAGATGGGTGTGTGTTGTAGAAAACCTATCTAGGGTTTTTCTCTCTGAATGGCCTCTTATACATTTGTGGGTAATGAGGGTATATATAGCATGGGTGAAGGGTAAGAAAGTCACTCTGAAAAATTCCCCAAGCAGAAAGTTTCGCGACTATCTCGCAGGAAGACCTTGCTCGCAAGACACTCGTGAAAACGACATCCTAGCACGACTCTTCAGCTTCCAGTCATGTGCTTCTCACATGGCTCTGTCATGGGTTAACTTTCAACGAGACACTCATGAGATCTACTGATTCTTCATTTAAGCTTGAGTCTTCACCAACTTGATACTAAACCCAATACAATAAAATCCCACAAAATACAAGGAACAAAATTAAAGTAATTACAACACTTTTTGTCATAGAATAAAGCTAACATAAACATAATTGTAAATCATAACTTTAAATAGTTAATATTATTAAGCCTTGACGTAAGTTATCATATGGGCCAATGAGAAGTTACATGTCCTTAAAACATTGGTTAATGGAGAAGTAAGTTTCCTAAGTAACTCCAACTTTGATGGGCAAGTGGAGGTTATAGATACAAGAAATGTGGTCCTCTCTCTACCTATAAAAAAGACATTTAGCTACCCCATCACATACACTACATAGTTAAAGAGAAAAAATGGTCAAGAGAGAGAAACCAATTCTATAAGAATTAAGTGCCTTTTATATTAAGATTTGATCTTAAGAAAAAGGTCAGCAATGGATCATGGTAAGCTTTATAATTAATTTGTGTAGTATTAAAATCATGATAATTCAACATACTAGAATATTATATTATGGTTTTTATAATCTAACATAAAGAAAATATTTACAATTTTCACCCATGAGGAAAAATAATGGTGATACAATGCATAGAATTATGATTAATGTAAACGAACTTTACAACAATAAATAGAAGCAAGAATTTAAAGCAAAATTTTGTCAACAAGGTGCTGTTGTCACAAACTAGAAAGTGGCATAGTTTTACTCTTAGAGACGAAGAAAAGATGATACATTAATAAAAAGAGGAGTAATTGAAAGTCATATTGAAAAAATTAATCCCTGCATGAGAACCACACTTACGAGTTGGTGAAACTATTTAAGGGCAGGAAAACTGTTTGTTCGTTTAGACCCCTTAAACCAGATTGTTTAACCTAAATAATTAACCAAGTTGATTATTAGGTTTATTATTCATATTTAGGCTAAACAAGCATATATCATATCGTGCATAAAAACAGAAAAGTAAATAATACTACGATATGATGACCTAGGAAAACTGATGAAACGAACTGTTTCAAAGTAAAAACCTAGAGAGGATTTGACCTAACTATCCTCAAGGTAAAGTAAATCCATTATAAGAGAATTGAAGTTTCTTACAATCAAATTTAACCCTAAATCTGTTGCTACCTCTAGTAGTAACTTATTGACACAACCACGTGCAAACTCCGAATTCACGGACTTCTTCTCTCCTTGAATTTACACCAACACAAGCAGCCCTGCTTATGACTTTGAGATCCCACTCAAAGGTTTAGCAACACAAACTCTCCAATTTGTGACTCCAAGAACACCCTTGAAGGTTTAAATAATCAGTAGTTGTTGATCTTGTTGCAGCAACTTCAAATCTACCGGTTTAATGATATGAGAATGATTTATGGTAGTGACTTTGAAAGAGGAAAGCACAATACCTTTTAGATCTCACAAGAGCACCTCCAAAATCTCTAAAATGCTCTGAAAATGTAGTTAGAGTTTTCCTTTATATACTAGAAATGTTTCACTTGAAACCCAAAATGTTTAAGCAAAGTTTGGGCTGAAATAGAATTTTGCAGAAATTTCATGTTTGCAATTTTTGATCAGTCGAATCTAATTTTCAATCGGTTGGATTTCACTGAATTTGAACTCTCCTTTCTGCAGCTTGAATGTTCTTGTATTTTGACTTGTAGTACCTTGAGCACTATCTAATAAACTTTATAAACTCTAAGATCAATACATAGACAAGTTTATGTTCACAGTTTGCCAATTGTTCTAAACTTTTAAAATCTAACAAAAACACTAAAGAAATAAATGAGTCTTCATATTGAATTTTGAATCAAGGTATAAGCCTTGATTGATTGTGAAGAGGTTTGGTTAAAAAAAAAAAAAAAAACCGATTTTGATTTTAAGAAATTTTTCTCACCCATGATAAAAATAGAGATTGAATTTTTATTGCCATTTGTTTTAGAATTGTTTTGAGTTAATTTGGCTGGCAAGTTTGAATTTGGATATTGAAAATTTTGATGTGAAAAACACTTTCTTCTGAGGTGACTTAGACGAAGAAATTTGTATGAAGCAACTGGAAGGTTTCAAGGTTAGACACAAAGAGCATATGCTACGTCAGTTGAAAATGAGTTTACAGGGACTCAAGTAAGCACCGAGATCCAAGATAGTGGTATAAGAATTTGATTACTTTGTGGTTAAGGATAGGTATACTTGGACTACTTTTAATCCTTGTATTTTGGAAAGAAATTTTCTGGTGAGTTTATCATGCTCTTACTTTATGTGGATGACATGTTAATTGTTGACGCTAATAAAATTGACATATTAGGGGAGTTTTGAAGTTTGAAAATCAGGTAACTTGCAATCTCAGATTCTCAGTCGATACTCGATCAAGCAAAATTGCGAACTTGAGAGAGTTCTATTTCTCCTTTTCTTTGTTGTAATCATCCAATTAACCCTCTCATATATATCCTAAAACCCACAAAATAAAACACCTTGTTAGGTTCTAAGACTTTAGAAACTAAATGTATTAGAACTTCAATATATAATGTGTTGGCAAACCACTTAGAGTCTAGATTTAGGCTGCTCCAAGAGTGTTTATGTGTGAAGTTGGAGTCGAGTGATTGAAGAATTTATTGGACTAAATCTGCAAGGCTCAATCGATTGAAAATTAGTCTTAATTGATCGAACCTCACGTAGATTTTTTTTTCTGCAGAATTTCCAACTCAGCCCAAGCCCATATGACGTGTAGGGTTTTGTGTTTTGCTTCAAGTATAAAAAGAAAAACCCTAGCTACATTTTAGAGGTTGTTGATGTGCTGTGTATTGAATCTCTTGTGAGATCCAGAGGTTTTTACCTTCATACACACTTAGGGTTATCAAGATCAAGATTGATGTCAAGAACTTGGTGATCTCTTTGGTTGCTGTTTCAAGAGCTTAAAGAAAAACACAAGTAGCAGAACTTGTGGTTGCTGTGGTTCAAGGAAAGAAGTAGTCCATGGACTCGAAGCTATCACGTGGTCGTGGTAATAAGTTTTCTACTCGAGATAGCAATGGGATGTTAGTGGTCTAAGTCTTATAGTAAAACTTCAATTCCTTCATAGTGGGTCTATTTTACCTCGAGGATAGCTAAGTTAAATCCTCCCCAAGTTTTTTATCGATTTAGTTTTCCTAAGTTATCATATCATATGTTCTTTTTATTTCTACACTATTTACATGATATGATTTGAATGTGTTTGACCTAGATCTTATTAATGAACTTGTTAATTAACTTGGCTTAATATTAGGTTAAACAACTTGTGTTTAAGAGGTCTAAAAACGCAAAAGTGGTATCAGAGAGGGTTAGCTCTAGTATTTTGATCCTTTGATCTAAGAGTTGATCCTTGACCCCTATTGTCATGGAACACGGTCACTCTCTTGTGATCCCACCTCACTTTGATGGGAACAACTATGCCTACTAGAACGTAAGAATGAAAGCATTCTTGAACTCTATTGATGAGAGAGTTTGGAATTCTGTTGAATATGGATGGGAGAAACCGACTACTCCTGTAAGCGAATGGCAAACTTCTCAGAAAGAAGCAGCCGCTTTTAATAGCAAAGCCATGAATGCTATTTTTAATGCTGTTTCTATAGAGGAATTCAAGAGAATCTCAAATGTTGAGGTTGCTCATACTGCATGGAGAAAAACTCATTGTAGTTTTTAGTTACCTTCACCCTTCCAAATTGTAAATTGTTTTAGAGGAGTCCTAAGCCTTAAACACATAGAAACCTTGAGTGTTCTTGGTTAATGCTTGGTGCTAAGAATCATTAGATCAATCTCTAAACTTTCAAGAGGCCTTGGAGAGGCCAGGGAGACTTGGTCTTGTAGTTGGCGGCTCAATGTGTGAAACCAATGGCTAGCAAGGTGAGAAGATTGGTGTAATCAATTGTAGGCAGTGGAGAGATTTTTGCTCAATTTTAGGTTTTTTTCTTTGTAAAACACTTCATGGTGTTTCAATGATTGTGATTGTTTTGAGATTTGCTATTGTGTTTGTGTATATATGCATATATAAATTGGCTAATCAAATTAACAACTGTGCTTAAGTTAGTAATTAATTCAAAATTGTTATAAACTGTAATTTGGGGTTTGAGTGTGTAAATTCTCATGATCCTATTCATTCATTATTGAGAACTACCAAAGACTATATTTTTAGTTAATGGTGAATACTAAAATGTGAGGTATATATGTACGATGAAACAAAATATTATGTTTTGAATTGTGAATTTTGTAAATATACCCGTCATAAGATCAATTCATAGGGACATATAAGCCCATATAAAATAAATTCCATGCAATTCATACAAGAAATGAAGAAAGGCCATAATCAACAACTTATAGAGATAAGTGAAGAAATAGAAAGAAAGGGACAAAGACCCATCTTGGTCCCCGAAATGCACCAATAGGATTATGCCGACTTCTCGATCAACTCATCTAGTCAAGTTGCTGACAGTCCCATATTGGCCGTTGATTCACCGATAAAGTTATGCCGACTGCATATCATGATCAAGATCAGAGAACGTTGAAGACTTTTTAAGTCCCAAGGCCATATATATATATATATATATGCCAATGAAAACATGTTGATATTGATCATGAATAATGATGATCCTATATGTATGTATGTGTGTGTATATATATGTGTAGTTGTAATGGTCAAAGTTTGACCATCCATGGGACGGTGATGTAGGGTTATAGTTGGTCAGGAGGAACAGTGGAGTGTAGGGGCCTCAGAGATTTGCGGCGTCGACAGTGTCTTCTTAGACATATCTTCCCAACTTGTTCGTGGAAATTGCACGTGGTACTATTTCTGGTATCTAATAAGCTTTGTCTTTGTGATCGATGGTTTTTAGCTTTTGCATTTCCTTTTGTCTGCTCCTAACACCTAAAGTCTTACAAAAATTGAACTTTGGCTAAAAAGAAAAAAAAAAAAGGACAAATTAAGTGCTGCATTCATTGTACAATTTTTCAAATGTACTGTACATCCCCCTTTTGAACAGAAGAATTATCTTATCATATATATATATATGCAACCACTTTTTAATTTGCTGTTGATGATACATTGTAAAATATTGAATCAATGTATATTTTATAGTTTCTTCTTTTTATTTTTCTTTTCTTAATACTATATTTTGAAAGTTCTGGTAGTCTGTTATATTCTGGAATAGTTTTGGAAGGGTTAGAGCACCCACAGCAGATGTGGGATATGTGCCAAATGCTAAATATTTGGCACATATCCCACACCAAACCAAGTTTGACCCCATTTATCAGATGTTCTAAATGCTATATTTTTTGCAACATGCTATAGTAGAGTTACAAATTTGCAATGGTACGGTAAGCTATGGCATATGGATTTATTAATTTTTTATTCCTCTTTCACACTCATATCTCTTTCATCTTCTCCTTCTGCTATTCAGTATTCACCGCCTCTATCTCCACTCTCCCATTCTCTTTCTTCTTCCCTCTTCCCTTTTGCTCTATTCTCTTCCCATTTATGAATATGAGCCACCACCGATTTCCTCTCTACCATCACTGATCTATATCCTTCACTGGGTTTTTTTCCCCTTTTGTTCACTCTCTCCTCTTTGTTCTATCGATGTGCGCCTGGTTGTGGGTTTAGGTTGTGGTTGTGATTTTCGATTGTGGGTCTGGTTGTGATTTTCGATTTTGATCAACGTGGGCATAGGTCTCTGGGTTGTGGGTCTCTCTTCTCTGTTCTATATCCCAGTAAACTAACCGAGCCCTTGAATCTCATTAGAGAGTAAGCTCTTTGAGGTCACCAATTCTTGGCACAAGAACTTTGTGGGTGGATTTCCGATTTCGTGAAAGAGGCCCTGGTGAAATCTGTGCACGAGAATCATGATAGGAATAGCTCACTGGTCTTACTCTGTTTGGGCGATACTATTGTCAAGCAATGCTTCTTTCCTTTCTTAGCTCGCCCTAATCAATAAGGTTTAGGAAGAAGGAAAGACTGGCTATCTCGAAGCTAACGCTGACCAATCCTATGAATATGCGATAGATCGCCGATTCGCTATTCATTGTTCTCAGAGTCCCTGATTCGCTATTCGTTGTTCTCAGAGTCGTAGATTCGCTATTCTATCTCTGAAGGTTTCATCAATTCACCGTATAGGTAAGTTCTCTGTCTTCTCTATGATTCTCTCGACATTTCAGTGTCTACTTTTATTTCTCTCTATCTTCTTAGTTCATATGTGTTGTTTGCTGTGTTATGTATTTGTTTCATTAGTTCCAGCATTTAGGCTAAAACCATATGTACAAAAGATCTAATTCTAGCATTTAGAATTTAGAATGATAAAGAGTGAGGCATGGATTCACAAGTGTCTGTGTGAATCCACACCTCACGTATTAGGGGGCTCAACTCTCACATGTGCATGTGTTTGATAAGGGCTCACATTTTGAGTTTGGCAAATTTTGCTAGAGAGATACATTGACAATGTTATTTCAAATGGGGAGACACCTACTTTTGTAGAGTTATGTCATTGCTCTTTTGGCTTTTATAATTCAAATAAACATTACTCAAAAACACAAAAGAACAGCATTCAGAACCAAAGTTGAGAGGGTGAAACTATTTACAACAACAAAAAACGAGGGCATTCGTAAGGCAAACTTACACAAAGCATGGGCTACAACCACTATGCAATGCATTTTTAACCCCCTCCCCCTGCCCTCTTTTCCACCTTGAAAAAATTTCAAATCATTTTGAATCTTTTCATTTGTTTCAAGTCATTTCAACCAATATTGGGCAGAATTTGAATGTAGGGCAAAATGCAATCTATTTATTTAAGATATAATAGTAACCCCCAAACAACATTGGAATACATTAGTAATGATATATTTTGTTGTAATTAACAAACCAGAACAAGCAGAGTCTCCATGACCCTCATATTTTGAAAGCCTAAACTTTTAATATCAAAACTACATGAGCTAATACGTTGATTTTTTTATTTTTGGGGGGCTCTCTTTGGACTAACTAAATTATTTTTTTCTACATATCTATTTAGAGCATGGACTCAAGAAATTATTCATCATTCACTGATCTCGTACGGGGGAAATATTAATCTTGAGGATGAACTTTTCAGTGTATCTGAAAGCAGTCCCCCGTTAGTCGAAGATTCTCCACTAAATGATAAAGTTGCCACTTCTAAGAAAAAACCAGCATGTGGTGTCAACTTCAATGCTGAGGAAGAAGCTGCTTGTAGTAGCATGGCTCAATACCAATTTTGATCCTGTGTATGATAATGAGTAACATAAAACAACATTTTATGGCAAAGTTGTAAAATACTTTACGGACCACAAGACTGATTCTACACGTAGTGTTGCATCCCTAACAACCTGATGGGGAACGATTAATAGGGAAACAGTTAAATTTGTTGGGTCCTTAACTAAAATTAAAGCAAAGAATGAAAGTGGAACCACGGCTCATGACAAGATATAAATTTTGCAATGATCTTTAATTTTTTTAGGTTTACAACACAAATGAATTGTTTGAAGAAACTAATTATGTTATATTCATTTAATTTTTTTTAGATTGAGAAAGCAAGGGAATTGTTTAAAGAAATTCATTGTTACGTTTTTCAATTTGAACATTGTTGGCTAATCTTGAAGGATTTTCCAAAGTGGGCATCTACTATGCCTAGGGAAGATTCAAGAAAAGAAATGCCTCAAACTCCAGATTCAATAGATCAATGAAAGGGGGTTGATGGCATTATGGATTTCGAGAGGCCAATAGGTAGAAAAGCTAAAAAGGCTAATCGAAAGAGAAAAGATGATGGGAAAGATATTGCAATGGAATATTTGAAAAAGAAAATGAAAATTCTTGAAGAAGGTTGTGTAGCCAAAAAAGAGAAAGTACGTATCAAAGCGGAAAAGGTTCGCTTGCAAGAGTTGAAAGAGAATGAAAGAATTATGATGCTAGACAAAAGTGGCATGAACAAAGACCAAAAAACTTTTTATGATGGACTCAAAAAGGAAATCCTTGCAAAACAAAGATCAAGTCATTCATTGGGTTGAGATGACGTTGGTGATGTCTTGTTTCAACCTTATTTTGGTAGTAACTAATTTTAGGCCGTGATATGTATTTTGTTAAACTTTTTGGGTGTAGCTGATTTTAGCCCTTGATATGTATTTTGTGATCTTAGCAAAAGGTCTTGACTCTTTTATTATGTGATTTAGTTGTAGATTCTGGTAGGCCACTGCCATGTAAGTAATCCTAACATTTTAAATGTCGTGTATTTTCTATATTTGAATTTATATTACAAAAAAAACATTTACAACTCTCCAGCTTTTGCAGATTTTTCTTCCTGCTATTTGCCAAGAGATATGTGGTTGTTTAGCTTTGCATTATCTTGTATTTTGGTTTGTTTGTTACTGGGAATTTGTCCCTAACCTACGTATATGGGTAGTCAATCTTGGTTGTGGAGTTAGATACTGTTATTTGGTTGTTGGGAGTTGTTTGCTCTATTGCAGCTGTGGCTGGTTTTCCAGCTTGTTGCTTAATAAAATTCACTTGATTATCAACATAAATAAATAAATGAAATGCAATGACAGTGTCCAAAGCTATGTCTGCTATATGTGATGTTATTTCTGTGTTTCAAAATGGATGGACTCAATAATCTATTGAGTATAATTTATGAAATATGGATGATTTCCTATTTCTAGTCCATTAAGTGGATCAACCTTATTCTGTTTCTTTGTTCTTTCAAATATACATGCCCTTTTGTTACATTTTGTAAGATCAATCACAATTTTACTTGGGGAAGTTTTTGCCATTTCCCCTTCTTGTTATGTGGTTTCTTGTATTCCATTTAACGGTCATATATCAATAACTCTATTTGTTTTTTAATACTTGAGAATCCATTCATTATCATATACTTGTGCTGTCGTTACTAAAAAATTGTTTGTGAAGATTTAGATGATTTATTTATGTGGCAGTTATTTCTTGTAATCTAAAATAAATAGTTAAATATGAGTATTATGTAGTTGGAGAGCTCAATGATGTGTAAACTTGCAAATTTGATATCTTAGGGAACAAGTCCCAAATTTAAATAGGCCTATATTGCCGTTTGGCTAGACTCACATTATAGATTATAGATTTTATATGATATGTGCTTATCCTTCTTTTATAAGATATTGCAATCAAACCTTCTTTTAAAGTTATTGATTTCATTTCATATTATGATAATGGCATCTATATTGATAATTGTTTTCTAATATTTTCTTATAGTTTATCTCCATGGATCGTTCTTTTTTATGTGAATTGCTTGATTATGACTCAGATGAAGATGAGATAATTATAAAACTTCTCACGGGTTCAACATCACAACATAAGCATCGTCGGTATATCGACTGTAATCATTTGGCAAGTCATAAAAGGCTTTATGATGACTACTTTGCCGAAGAACCTATATATCCTCCCAACTTATTTCGAAGGAGATTTCGAATGAGACGTTCTCTTTTTCTCCGAATTCTATCTAAGGTAGAAGCTCATGAACCTTACTTTACCCAAAAAAGAAACGCTGCCAAAAAGCTTGGTCTATCTCCCCTTCAAAAGATGACCGATGCACTTAGGATGCTTGCTTATGGAGTAGCAGCTGATTTTATGGATAAATATGTGAGAATAGCATAAACCATTGCAATAACCAGTATAAAAAAATTTGTTGTAGCAATGGTTGCTATTTTTTCAGAGGAATACTTGAGGTCGTCAGACAATGAAGACATCGCTAGATTGTTAGCCCATGGCCAAAACCGTGGATTTCCAAGCATGTTAGGAAGTATTGATTGCATGCATTGGAAATGGAAAAATTGTTCAACTGCATGGAAAGGGATTTATTGTGGTCATATTCGTGAGCCAAGTATTATTTTGGAAGCAGTGGCTTCATATAATCTTTGGATATGGCACTCATTTTTTGGGTTACCTAGGTCAAATAATGATATTATTGTGTTAGAGCGGTCTCATGAATTTTCTGAGCTTGCACAAGGACGTGCTCCTACAATTAATTACTCAATCAATAGTCATGATTACATAATGGGATACTATCTTGCCGATGGCATATATCCACAATGGTCAACATTTGTGAAGACAATCCCAAGGCCACTAGGAGCAAAAAGAAAATTATTTGCAAAAACTCAGGAGGCATATAGGAAGGATGTAGAGCGCGCATTTAGAATGCTTCAAGCACGATTTGCAATTGTACGTGGACTTGCATGGTTTTTCTATCATAAAACACTACAAGACATTATGAAAGCATACATAATTCTTCATAACATGATTATTGAAGATGAGCAAGATGAAGTTGAAGCAGTGGACTTAGATTATAAACAAATTGATGAGATTTCATGTACACCAATGTCACGTGAGCCAACAAATGAATTTACAGAGTTCATTCAAGCTCATTAATGCATTAGGGATCAAGAAGTTCATTCTCAACTCTAAATGAATCTCGTTGAACATTTATGGCAATTACAAGGAGAGTCATGAAAACTTTTGGTTTTGTTTATTTGCCTCCTCTTCTTTATGGAGTTGCCATTAAAACTTTTGATTTGGTTTATTTGTTTCATTTTGTTTTTATGAAGCTACCATTAAAACTCATTGGCTATGTTGTTTTGTTGTGTTAAGTTTAGTATTAGCCAATTGTTTTGTTGTGTTAAATTTAAGTACCATTTGTCATCAAGGAAGTGGTAAGCTCAACTATGTTTAATTCAATGGGTTCTGTGTGAGTTAATGTTATTGGATATGAGTTATTTGTGTAAGTTTTCTATGGACTACATTGGTAGTTTAGTTCAATTGAAACAACTTCAACTTGACAGGTTGGCTTTTAGATTACATATGTTTTTGGCTTTTGATATGAGCCTTGATATTTGGTATTATCTGGGTGCATGCGTTACTTGTTGTTCTATATAGCCCGGTTGTGCTCAGAACCTGTTTGTGCTTGAGTTTTGTTATCTAGCCTTGTGGTTTGTTCAAACTCAATATCTTTTTGAGTTCTTGGATTCTAGATAGGTCTTGTTTTGATCAGTTTGAGTTCTTTGATACAAGAGATAGCTTCTTTTGCCCATTTGATCTCACTCAGTGACAGGTTCAATGTGTTTTTGTTTTTTTTTTTTTTTTTTGAAGGTGACAGGTTCTAAGTTTTTTTATTTCAATTTTTTTTTAATGCTTAAGAAAATATTAATTTTTAAAAATATGACAATTGAATTAAGAGTATTGTTAAATTAAGAGTATTTTCAGTTTCAGAATTTTATCATGCATGTAATACTATGGCTGATGCTTTAGCAAAAAAGGCCAAACTTTGTGTAGGGCAGCAAGTGTGGCTAGATTACATTCCAGCTGACATTGCGCCTCTAGTTTCATTTGATGCCCATTGAGGTTCTTTCAATAAAGCCCAGGCTATTACCTAGTCCGGTTTCTCAAAAAAAAAAAAAAAAAAAAAGAATTAAGAGTATTGTTTGAAAATGTTACCGTTAGAATTGATGAGATTTGAAAATACGACTTTTGTAGGAACAAATATTACCGTTGAACAAATAATAAAGAAATAATAAAATAAGAATTAAAAAGAATTAAGAAATAATATTTAAATGAAGTGATAAAAATATAGAACGTTTGATAAATGGGATATTGTAAAATGATGTGATAAAATAATAAAGTAGGCTTTTGGTGTGGCAAAATGACATAATTTTTGCAACGGCTGCTACGAATTCTCCAATTTTTTAGTTTTTATTTTTCCTTTATTTGCAAGCTGAATTTTTATTCTAGAGCACTGTTACATACCCACACAAAATTAACAACAATTTTTATAACAGTTGAGTTGGTAAGTTAGTACTAGTTCTCATCTAACTCTACCAATAACATCACTTTTTTACCTATCACTAACAATTTGCCATATCAGTAGGTTTCAAATTTTTTATGTCTAATAAACTTTCTCTTTATTGGAAGAAAGAGAAATACTGAGTGCCCAACCCCTCAAAGCCCACATGTACAACCTAAGTCAAGAACAGAGATAGTTAGGAAGAGCAAGATGAAATAGTGAATGCAAGTAGGGCCTTAAATGAGTATAGTTTTTTTAGCAAACAAGTTAAGCTCAAATTCAAGTTTAGGTTTGAGTTGTTTGACTAATAAAAGAAGTAAACTCAAACATAATAATTTGGTCATGAACAAGCCTATCAACGGGAGTTCATTTACTTAAGTGTGTGTGTATAAATGTATAGATTTGATACAAGATTGTAAAAATTTGTAAATAAGCTCATAAGATGTCAATACAAAGTTGATAAATCTAATTTTTATAAATCATAAATAAAAATCATCCTATCTAATTAACTCAAAAATATATATAATTTTTAATTATTAGAATTGAATTGTGAATGGGTAAAATATTTTAGTTGTAGTTTTACTATATATGAAAAAAGAATAAATCAATGAAGTAGCTCATAAACAAGTTGTTAAACAAGAATATGAATGAAACTTGAACACATAAGATAGTTTGATAATAAACTTGAGCTCAGCTTGTATTCAACATAAAATTAAATAAATAAGCATAACATCTAATACTCGACTCAGCTTAACTCAACTCATCATTTACAGCCCTACACAAAAGATAGAGTGATATGATATAGCCACAAAATTCTTGAGTCTAAACTAGAAATTAAATAGCCTGGATTTCATAAATTACTTCTTTTAACTTTGACTTATTTTCAATTCATTCATTTAAGTTTCAGTTTTTTTTTTAATTTTAGTTATTTAACTTTTATTCATTTTTAATTTAGTCTTTCTACCAATTTGCATGGTCAAACCCAGCAAAATTAACACCATTTTGGAGAATGAAATATACTAAAGTTAAAGGTGAGACAAAATAACTAAGTTAATAAAGTATTGAAATAAAATAAAAGAGAGAGAGAGAGAGAGAAAAAAAATGACAGATAAAATTCAAGAAAGTGGGTTAAAAATTAACATGTCAAAGTTAAAAATGTGTAATTTGCAACCTAGCAAATTAAATAAACGGTACAGCACAGCATTTTGAGTGGGCCATAAGTAAGCTAGATCGGTTGAGTTGAAGAAAATTTTATAGGCTAATAGCCGACTTTTAGGTGATACCCTGCTCCTAATGTTGAACAATAAAGACACAAAGAAAAGGCTAATAAAAGAAGGGTGTCAATTCGGGTTACGGTGTCAGGTTTATTTCGTGTTGAGGTAGGAACATTTAACTAAATGGCTCAACCTAAACCTGACCTATTTAATAATCGTGCCATGATCTTTCAATCCTAACCCGACTTGTCAATAAGGTGAGTTGACCTGACCTAACCCACTTGACACGCTTAATAAATCGGTCATGTTAGGTTGACATGAATGTAACACAACTCATTTCAATCTACATAATATTAAATATAACATCTATCTAGAAAAAAAATATATATATATATATATATATCCCAAAAATAGTGCATACACTTCAAGTCTTTAACCCACATTCAAAATAATATAATTCAACAAAAAAATAACATATATCTAGAAATAAGATCTTTACATCCCAAAAGAGGTGCATACACTTCAACCCGAATTCAAAATAACGTAATTTAACAAAAATATAATATCCGCAGGGTTTGTAAAGTTTCAATTTCCAATTATATCCCTTATAAATTTTTGTAATTACTTTTTTTTTTAAATTTAAAATATAGGTTAGATATAAAGGTATTTGACAAGTCTAAAATAAAATGAATATTTATTTGTTATACGAGTTAAACAGGTTGTATTAAATGAATCATTTCGGATTGACACTAATAAATTGGTGTATCAAACGTGTTTATTGCAGGTTACCTAGATTAGCCCGCTTATGACATGTTTCTTATCGTGTCGCTTTCAAGTTGACCCGTTTATGACCCAAACCCGTTAAGGCCCAACCCTAACCCGCAAAAACCCGTATCGGTTTTATGTCGTATTCGCAGGTTGGGTCGAACATTGACACTCTTAAATAAAAGTTGAAGCACGCAAGTAACTATTAAACTCATGTGCTTTTATAAAAACACATTCTAAAGACAAACTATAATACATCAAACAACAAAATGAGCAAACAGGCAAAAGAGAAAGAGAAATTTAGTTGTAGATGGTTTTGGAAATTCAAATCAAACTAACATACTCAAATTGTGTATACCATGTAGTATGTATACTACACTGATTGTCAGATATAGTAGACAAAAAACTAGATGTCCATGTGGATTTTTCTGCTCAAACAAAACGTGTTGTTATATACCGTTAGTTTTTTTAAAACTTTTTCTCTTCTTTTTGTGTTAAAAATTTAAAGTATTTAGTATTCTAAAAAAAAAAAAAAAAAGTATTCATTTTCTTGTCCTTTAGGAAACCCACACTGAACAGCGTTTTTTTTTTTTTTTTTTGAAAGTCAGATTTTGTTGTACAGTGGAGTATGGACACGACACGAGTATATGAAGAAAAATTAGGGAGAGGCAATATCATAATAAGTAGGGTATACATTCAATTTTTTTTTTTTTTTTACACAACACAAAATGTAGTCGGTTGGACTGAATTCCAGCTCTTGTCACAGGCCCATCCTCCAATTCAAGTGATGCTCCATATTAAATTTTACAAATCTAAAACGGTATGTAAATGGTTACAAATTTTAAATAATATGTCAATATATATATATATATATGCAAAAAAAAAAAAAAAAAAAAAAAAATCATAACTTTCAATTTCACTAGAAATAGAAAAGATCCTATTTGAACTTTATACCATCCTTTAGATTAAGAAATCCAACTCTAACTGTCCATTTCAATTAAAATAGAGAAGATCCTCTAATTGAACTTCATGGGAGTAATTTTCAAACTAGAAATCTACAAGATGGACCATATTCACTATTCAGCCCGAAAGAAAATTCTGCTTAAATAGAACTTTAGAAAGATTTGTTCCCCGGCTAATATATATATATCTCTCTCTCTCTCTCACATATATCATAATATATTAAATGGCCAACCTAACCAAAACACCAAACTGAGCTGAGCCCCATCTTAAAACAATCAAGCCCAATCCAATGGACTTAAGGCTAGGCTTGGGATGGCCCATCGTTCAATAGAAACATCAAAACACTCCAACGTATATGAAAGAAACTCTATGCATTCTTAAAACAATTTAGCCCATTCCCACCCGTTGTCCTATAGATTTTCCACGATAGCGCTCAAGCCCAATCCAATGGATTCAAGGCTTCAAGGTTTACCCTCAAGCTGGGGCCAAAATGGCCCAATACCACTTATTTTTGAAATTTTTAGGAAAAAAAACATTGTTTTGAAAATAAATAGGAAACTACCACTTTTTCAAGAACTCGAGTATCAGAAACTCGAGTTCCTCTCAATTTTGCCACCGTGGCGCTGCTAAGCTGGAATTTGGGTGATTACAAAAAATTATGTGATACTCAAGCTTGGTAAACTTGAGTTCCATGCAACACAATACTCGAGAATACCAGGCTCGAGTACGTTTTATAAATAAAATGGAAAAAAAAAAAAATTACACAGTACTCGAGTTTAGCAAACTCGAGTACTGTGTAATTTTTTTTTTTTTTTTTTTTTTTTTTTTTGTTTGGGGATAATCGACAAATAAACATAAAGATAAAAGTAAGTGACTTTTTTTTATGTTTTTATTTATTTAAACAGAAGCATTGTAAAATATAGAGATTTTAATTTCAAAATATGAATTTAATTTCTACATTAATTAAAATTATTCATTGTTTTCTCATAAAAATTATTCACTATTTTCTGTATAAACTATTTATACGATTTTGCATAAAATTATTTTCTGTTTAGCATTATTTAAGAAATTGTTCACTCTCTTTTCAGCATAAATTATTTTCTGTTTACTATTTAAAAAATTGTTCACTGTTTTCTCATAAAACACCTAGTGAAATCGTGTTTTCTAAATTTAAACACCAAATCTGAATGCTTTTTCATGTTTGAATTTCACAATAATCGAATATATTTTTCTACATTGATAAAATTTGTTTCTACATTGATAAAATTTGCTCTCTGCACATCATATTTACTGTATATTCAAATCTACTTACTGCATTCATAAAATCTATTTTTTGCATTAATTAAAATCGGTCTATTTTCGGCATCATATCTATAGTTAGCGCATTCGTCATAGTTAGAAACTCCAATTCCGTATCAAGGTCATGGTCAATATCATCACTATCATCAATAAGAAAACCCTTAGGCTTGTTATCCAAGAACTTATTCAGAAATACTGTAATGAAAGGAACATAGGAGTTTTCCGCTAAGTATTTGACCAAATAGGATTGTCCAGTTCCTATAGAACCTATCACTAAAATACCCCTAGAGGGGGATAGGGCTAAGCGGAGCGAAAAGGGTTTTCCATGAGATGGGAAATGAAAACTATTAGCCTCACACGAGGTTTGTGAATAAGTGATTGTCTGATAATGAGCAAGAAATATCCGTCTTTCTGCTAAACAGGATGTATTGAACTCATAATTCATTAGATACTTTTTATAAATGTCAACTAAGTATCGTAAGTAAATTGCTCCCGGTTGTTCAATCATTTGATAACCAGAGTCATTCTTTGATAAATGATCACTATGAGTTAGACTCAATAGAATTTGATCAATCCTTTTTTCTGTCATTAAGGTGGAGAACTGAACCAAGAATTCTCTTTCTTTATCATCAATCGAATCACTGTTCGAGACCCAGGATTCTATTTGATCATCAATCCAATCACCGTTCACGTTTTTTCTTTTTCTTATCAATGAATAGATCTTTTTACTTGTATGACTTAGATGTCTCGTATTTCTCGAAAAAGCAATTCGATTGATGGGATTTGGTATGATACTCATGAGATCGATGAGATTGATATTCAAATATTTCTTCTTAGAACGTATCGATTTGACCCCATAAGCGGGCCCACCGCCCCATAGCATGTTGCCGCCGGAAGCATAACCCCGTATTTCTTCTATAGAATCTCCTAATTGTTCCAGAGCAACTAGAAAGAGATTTTTTAACCAGAAAGAATTCAGCTTAGATGTAGGATACCTATCCAGAAGTTTTCGCAACTCAATCATGTATGATGGTGTAAGGGGGTGGGCCTGGCTTGGGGTATTGGGAAAATTCTTGCTGCACTAGGCCCGAGTTGTTTCTGGGTGAGGAGTCAGGACCGGCCCAATTGGAGCACACCTTGGCCCGGCTTATGCGCAAACGTTAAGTCCAAGTTATCCTTTGTTTCTACCGCAGAAGACTTTTCTCCAGTTTCTGCCGCAGGACTGACGTTTTTGCCGCAGAAGGAACTTTTCTCCAATTTCTACCACAGGTTTGACTTTTTTGTTGTGCAGCAATACTTTCTGCTATGCAATAAAGCTATCTGCTGTGCGAAAAAGCTTTCTGTTTTACAGTAAAACTTCCTGCCGTAAAACCTCCTGCTGTGCAATGAAGCTGTCTGCTGTGCTTTAAAGCTGTCTGCCGTGCTTTAAAGCTGTTTGCCGTGCAGTAAAGCCTTCGGTAATGTGAATGACTACCATTTTTTACTGCAGAAATACTTTTCTACTTCCTTGGCCTGGCTTGTGCGTAAGCCACACCACGTCTGCTAAAGTCTGTTTATAAGCTCACAACAGGCAAAGTTATTGTTAAGAGGTTATGGCAGACAGACAATATATAGAAAACGTAAAGAAAATGCAGTCACTATTTCTGCCACAATAAACAAGATAAATAACTTAAAGGCCTCGCTTTTAAAGAATAACACTTAAACAAAGGATTAGAGGGGGATTATTAGAGTAAAAAGAATGAGTTTGCCACACCAAGTATCACCGCGGGACTCTAACCAGGGAAGGGAAAACTGCTCCCTCAACGCAAGTAACTTCAAAGGCAAAATTAATTGCTTTGAGAGATCAGCCCCAAATGGTATATGCCCGAGTATAAGTCGTATTTTCCTCCAATGGAGGACAAGGCTATTGAAGGAGAGAGGGGGTTAACCCATTTGGGTACATGCCTACCATAAAACACTCTGTTTTTCCTTCTTCCTCCTCTGTTCTTTTGTTTTATCTTTTCTCTCTGTTTTCTTTCTTTTTTTCTTGCCTTTCTTTTCTTTTCTTTTTTTCCTTTCTTTCTTTCTTTTCTTTTGTTTTCTTCTCTTTGTTTTCTCTTTTCCAATTCCTCCATTTTTTCTTTCCATTCCCTCCCTCCCTGTACACAGCTACGGGTCTCTTATATAGAGCCTGCCATGACTAATTTTACTGTTCTAGCCCTTTCATGACCCTTGTCTGATATGAGAGCCTTTTGCCAACCACTTATCGAGTCAATGGTTCTGAACCACCATTGACCTATGGCTTTCAGACAATGAAGGTTCCCTTTCTACTCGTCCAGTGTGTACCCTCTACCTTTCGGTCTCTCATGGCATACACCCAGTGGTTCTTACCCAGCCTTACCTCTTTTGGGTGGCATGTCATCCTAGCAGGACTGTGCCCACCGAAAGAGCCTGAGCAAGAAACATAAGAATGGGTTTCCACTCCTCTCCCCACCGCCAGACCATGCCCTTACCCATGACCTCACCCTTTCCCATAGTGGCTGGGTGTAGGCTGGTGATGTCTGGGTCGTACGCATGCTTTACCTTCTTGATGTTTCATTCATTTGCCGAGGTTTGAAAATGGGTGCGCACATCCTGCCGTGCACTTTTTGGCCTTTTCTGGTGTGGATTGGGCCTTGCTGGATCATTAGGCCTCCCTCTAGTTTGGATGTTTGCTTTGTGGTTTAGCATTTCCTACCATACCAGTTTTTTATTCCTACTGCTTATCTCAATCCTGTCGGGCCCTTTTGGGCCTACCGTGTGTTTTTCTTCTCAGCTTTCACACCTATCTTTTTTATACAAAAGGATTTGAGCCTTTGTGGGCCAAATGATGTTGACTGGATCAAAAGGGTCTTGGGCTCAATTTATTTTCATTTGCCGAAGCCATCCTGCCAGAGAACTATATCCTGCGACAAATCTGTATTCTGCGGTAGACTTGTATTTTGTGGCAGATTTGTGTTTTGCAACTTACTGGGCTTTCTTCTTCATGGGCTTTTGGATATGGATTCACAAAATTGGGCATCAACAGATGGAATCATCAAAGATTTGACCTTTTCAAATTCTGTCTGTAACTCACTATAGGCTTGAGAAACAAAGAGAAGATGTGTACGAACGAGATATCCAGCAACAAGAAGAAGGAAAAGGATTGCATAGAGGAACTCCCGAACATTTTGTGATCTCAGATGTGTCGATATCAATGGTGACTCATTATTTCGATGAATCATTTCTTCGACAGAAGAAGATTATGTAAACACTTACTCGAAATCTCACTTATCAGATTCCATTGTGGAAGACACAATTTTTTCTGAAGAATTCGCCATGATATATCTGATCCATGCATAATATCATGAAAAATGGATACAAATTTTTGGCTGCTACTTAGTATCGGCAATAGGTCTGAAAAAGTATCTAAGAATATCAAATTTAGATATTTGTACCCTGTCGAAGTAAGGAACCATGACATATATGTTTGGAATAGATTCCATTTTGAGAGAGTTGAAAAAGCACTATCTTGTTGAAAGGTTCTATACATCTGCCCTTTCTCAAGGCATTTCTTTAGACAAAGACTCCGTTTTTCCTCTTTTCGGATGGTAAATATTTCTCAGAACATGGAGTGCGAATCAAACCCATGTTTGAATTGAAATTGAGATACTACTGCAAGTTCTTCCCCTCTGAATCAGATAAATCCATTGGAATTCCTATCTAAATTAACAGTAATAGAGTCGCAGCCGCTTAGATATTACATATATAACTAATTAATATCTAATATTACATATACATGTGTTTCTTAGATAACGTAAATCAACCATTCATATCTTACATTCAATCGGATTATAGAATCATTCTTCGAAACATTCACAAGAGTTGTCTTATACTAATTAGAGTACATACATCTAGTTCGCCCCCCCCCCCTAACCAATTCATTTTTTTTTTTATAAATTTGAATTTAGTTTTTTGTATACAGATAGTACGAATTTGTTGAAAAATTCGAATTCGTTGAGTGTGTAAAATCGTGAAAATTCAAATGAAAGTTGAAGAACATACCAAATTGAGTAAACTTAATGGAAAATTAATTACATTAGATGTACAGATCATCCAAATTCGTACTATCTGTACATCTAATGTACACAATTTTTCCTTGAGTTTTCATAGTTTTGTACATTCAACGAATTCAAATTTTTAAACAAATTCATACGATCTATACATCTAACATATATACTTTTCCATTGAATTTTCATTATTTTGTACTTTCAACGAAATCAAATTTCTCAACAAGTCTAGACTATCTGTAAATCTTATGTACACCTTCACGATTTGGTAAGTTCATTGATTTTCCATCGATTTTTCTCGAATTTCTACATTCAACTAATTCAAACTTTTTTACAAATTCGAATTTTTCGAGGCATTTACCATTAGGTGATTTATACGAATCATTCATTTTTCTTTCATGGAGTTTGTCCATTAT
Organism: Quercus variabilis; assembly: GCA_030445155.1. Lineage (NCBI taxonomy): Eukaryota > Viridiplantae > Streptophyta > Magnoliopsida > Fagales > Fagaceae > Quercus > Quercus variabilis. The sequence goes on along the minus strand of CP129446.1, from coordinate 41,294,250 downwards.
TCATATAGTTACATATTTAAAAAAAAAAAAAAAAAAAAAAAAAAAAAAAAAAAAAAAAAAACAAAACAAAAAAAACAAAAAAACAAAACAAAACAAAACAAAAAAAAAAAAAAAAAAACACAAAAACCATTTAAGTGCTATAACTGCGCCAATGCTAAAAATAGTTTATGTAGAAAACAGTGAACAATTTTTATAAGAAAACAGTGAACAGTTTTAATTAATGCAAAAAATGGATTTTATGAATGCAGTAAGCAGCTTCGAATATACAGTAAACATGATGTGTAGAGAGAAAATTTTATTAACGTAGAAACAGATTTTATCAATGCAGAAAAACAAATTCGATTATTGTAAAATTTAAACATGAAAAAGTATTCAGATTTGGCTTTTAAATTTAAAAAACACGATTTCACTAGGTGTTTTATGAGAAAACAGTGCACAATTTTTTAAATAGTGAACATAGAATAATTTACACAGAAAAGAGAGTGAACAATTTTTTAAATAATGTTGAATAAAAAATAATTTTATGCAGAATACTAGAAATAGTTTATGCAGAAAATAGTGAACAATTTTCATGAGAAAATAGTGAACAATTTTACTTAATGTAGAAAACAGTTTTACTTAATGAACAGTTCTACATTCAACTAATTTGAACTTTTTTACAAATTCGAATTTTTCAAGGCATTTACCGTTAGGTGATTTATATGAATCATTCATTTTTCTTTCATGGAGTTTGTCCATTATTCATATGGTTACATATTAAAAAAAAAAAACACAAAAACCATTTAAGTGCAATAACTGTGCCAATGCTAAAAACAGTTTATGTAGAAAACAATAAACAATTTTTATGAGAAAACAGTGAACAGTTTTAATTAATGCAAAAAATAGATTTTATGAATGTAGTAAGCAGCTTCGAATATATAATAAACATAATGTGTAGAGAGTAAATTTTATCAACCTAGAAACAAATTTTATCAATGCAGAAAAACAAATTTGATTATTGTGAAATTTAAACATGAAAAAGCATTCAGATTTGGCTTTTAAATTTAGAAAACACGATTTCACTAGGTGTTTTATGAGAAAACAGCAAACAATTTTTTAAATAGTGAACTGAAAATAATATACACATAAAAGAGAGTGAACAATTTTTTAAATAATGCTGAACAGAAAATAATTTTATGCAGAATGCTAGAAATAGTTTATGCAGAAAATAGTGAACAATTTCTATGAGAAAACAGTGAACAGTTTTAATTAATGCAAAAAACAGATTTTATGAATGTAGTAAGTAGATTTGAATATACAGTAAATATGATGTGCAGAGAGCAAATTTTATCAATGTAGAAATAAATTTTATCAATGCAGAAAAATATATTCGATTATTGTGAAATTCAAACATGAAAAAGCATTCAGATTTGGTGTTTAAATTTAGAAAACACGATTTCACTAGGTGTTTTATGAGAAATTAGTGAACAATTTTTTAAACAGTAAACAAAAAATAATTTATGCTAAAAAGAGAGTGAACAATTTCTTAAATAATGCTAAACAGAAAATAATTTTATGCAAAATCGTATAAATAGTTTACATAAAAAATAGTGAATAATTTTTATGAGAAAACAATAAACAATTTTAATTAATGTAGAAATTAAATTCATATTTTGAAATTAAAATCTCTATATTTTACAATGCTTCTGTTTAAATAAATAAAAACATAAAAAAAAAAAAAAAAAAAAAGCCACTTACTTTTATCTTTATGTTTATTTGTCGATTATCCCCAAACAAAAAACAAAACAAAAAAAAAAAAAAAATTACACAGTAATCGAGTTTGGTAAACTCGAGTACTGTGTAAATTTTTTTTTTCCATTTTATTTATAAAATGTACTCGAGCCTGCTATACTCGAGTATTGTGTTGCGTGGAACTCGAGTTTACCAAGCTCGAGTACCACATAATTTTTTTTACTCACCCAAATTCCAGCTCAGCAGCACCGATGGCAAAATTGAGAGGAACTCGAGTTCTTAAAAAAGTGGTAGTTTCCTATTTATTTCCGAAACAGTGTTTTTTTCCTAAAAATTTCAAAAATAAGTGGTATTGGGTCATTTTGGCCCTCAAGCTGGCCTTTCATCCATATATTAAAAGGCAAGCAAAAGTCAAATATAGGTTTTCATAACAAATTTTAAGCTTTGGGCAAAAACATTCAATTTTTATCTTGGATTATACGACAAATATTAGCTCTAAAAATAATTGTTTATAAGAGCGTAACGCATAAAAAATTTTAAAGGCATTCGTTACATGTGAAAAGTGCTTCACCTAAAGCATATTGAAGAGAAGCCAGGCCAGCACACGTTAAAAGGACTACTAGTGCTAATGTTGAGGTTTTTTTTTTTTTTTTTTTTATTATTATTATTTTACCAATAATCAATCTTGAGGGATTTTTTTTTTTATGCTAGTGGAGGCGATCAAACATCAACGCAGACTTTTTTAGTTTTTTACTTGGCTGGTTACAATATTTCCTTTCCAATGTTGGATGACTCTGCTACCTTACTGTTTGTAGTTTATTTTTAAAAATTGAAACAACTTTTTTTGTTTTTGTTTACTAGTGTTAAAGATATATTAAATATATTAGCCCAATGTAATAGACTCAAGTCTGCTCCTACTTGTACTAGTAGTCTAGGGTTTAGTTGCCTATATATATTCATGTTATCAGTGGTGACTCCAAGAATTTTTCCCAGGCTGTTCCTATAAGTTCTCAAGAATTTTTCCAAGGGTAGCAAAATAATAAACAATAAACTATAAATTTATTTGAAATATTAATAAAATTATTAATTATTGTTGTTTAGTTGTTTCATTAATTTGCTTGTTTTTTATAAACTATAATTTGTTATATTGTCATTTTATTAATTATAAAATTATTAATTGTTGTTTAGCTTAACATAATTTAATTTATTTGTCTTTTATAATGTATTGATTAATTAAATTATTAATTATTGTTTATTAGTTACTTTTTCTGATTAATTATTAGTTAATTAAATTATTTTATTAGTTGCACTAGCACACATCTCATGTGCATTTACTTCCCCCAATTCAAATATCCCACTCAATAGACAAGCCTCATGCTTGATACTCCAATCACAAGAGCCAGTTGCCAATCAAAAAATTTCACAATCACAATACACATTACACTAAAAGACAATTAATATCATACCAACACCAACAAATAACATAAAGCCAAATTCGAAAAGTCAAAAACCAAGCAAAATATAAATAAAGTTAAAAGTTTCAGCCAATCACAGATAAAAGTTAGTCTTAAAGAACAAAGAGAGAGAAACTCTCATTCATTTGATTTCAGTGATTTCATATAGAGAGAGAGAGAGAGAGAGAGAGAGAGAGAAGTAAGAAAAATGAAATGCCTCGCTCCTCACAGTTTCTCCAACTCACTTTCACATGCCCTCCATAGCTATTTCATACAAGCTCCTCAAACCCTAAGCTCCATCACCAAAGACCCAAAAGATGCCTCCAAAGCTCGATCCCTCATAGGCAGTGGACGTGTACGTCCGAGTCACCGAAGGTGAGGTCGGAGCAGCAATCGGTCCACTGGGTCTCTCCCCGAAGAAGATCAGAGAAGACATAGCCAAGGAAACCGCCAAGGACTGGAAGGGCCTCCACATAACAGTCAAGCTAACGATCCAAAACCTTCAAGCCAAGGTGTCTGTGGTGCCCTCTGCCACCGCGCTGGTCATCAAGGCCCTAAAGGAGCAGAAGTGCGACTAGAAGAAGACGAAGAACATCAAGTACAACGATAACATCCCGCTCAACGATGTCTTTGAGATCGCTAAGGTGATGAAGCCTAGGTCTATGGCAAAGGATCTTAGTGGAACTGTGAAGGAGATTTTGGGAGCTTAGGTTTTGCTTTAGCCTTTAGTGATTTTTGATTTAGTGATTTGAGATTTTTGATTTAGTGCTCTATATTGGGGTTTGGTTGGTTTTTTTTTTTTTTTTTTTTTTTTTTTTTTTTGAGAATCTGTGTTTTTTCTATTGTTGGGATTGATGTTGGGCTTGCCGTCCGGTTTTTTTTTTGGAGAATCCGTGGGCTTGCCATTTGCTCTGTTACAATTTTTTTTTTTCAGATTTTAGTTCAAAAAATTTTTTTGGGCTTCCTTTTTTTTTTTTTTTTTTGCTTGAAAGTAGAACAAATAAATTTTTTTTTTTTTAATTTGAAGGTGTTCCTCGTTTTTATTGTGGGTGTTTCTAATTTATTTTTAAGGTTAAAAAAATTAAAAAAAATTAATTATATATAATTTTTTCTTTCAGGTCAAGGTGTTCCTAGGAACACCCTGACCATAACGTGGCGTCGCCACTGCATATTATGGTTTATTGTAACATAGATTATTGTATTATACTCTTACATAATAAAGATGTAACTCTTAAGAAATTCTTCTGTGGATGTAGGCCAACAAGACTGAACTACGTAATCCTCATTTTCTCGGTATTCTTATTCTATGCTTCCCCTTCCTCATCCACTCTAGCATATATAACATGGTATAACACATCGCGTTGCTAATATATTTAACAACCGGATTGAGGTGGAGGAGGGGATTTGAATAAAGACAGAGTCCAAAATTTCAAATTTAGAAGAAAGATGGCTGACATCTGATACTAATAGTGTTAGTACCCGCACAAAGAAGAGAAAAGATAAATAAAAAGTGGGAAAGAATTCTAACCCAAATTAGAAGATTCATCAAGACAATGAGAAAAGTAAGGAAATTTAATCCACGAGGCCATGATATTTGCCTTCGCAGCTGGACCCAAACGCAGAAAAGTGATCATCTTCCTTCGCCAGCCTTCGCTGATCCCAGAGTTTCACTTCAAGCAATGAAACTAGGGACGATAATTCCAACATTTGTTTTGTGTGTTTTTTTTTTTTAATAAAACTTAAATCAGGTTAATTAACTAAGAGTTAAGTTATTTGATTTTAAATGAGGTGGCATCTTTTAGGTCCTTAGATTTATTTGGAGTGCATCCTAACCTTTAAGTGGACACTCTTCATTTCAATGGAGAAATAGAGAAAATCCAAATCCCAAGGCAGAGGGTAGGGCAAGATAGGATGGAGCAAGCAAAACTCATCATTGCCTCCACCTTTTCGAGGTGAAGAAAAATTACTTAGGATAGGGTTGGTAAAGTGAAATGGGACATTTTTGCCATATGCTTGAAGTGTAACTGTTAAGCCTCAAAATATAAATGGAAATGAAGTTAATGAAGAAATTTCACATCCAACACTTATATTTAATTTGTTTATTTTCATGAATTTCGATTAGCTTAATCAATAAAGAATTTTTTTTTTTTTTTTTTCCTTTGGATAAAGGACAAGAAATTGAGTCCTATGGGTCAATCCAACCTTACCCGCTACTTCCATGGATTAGATCCGGGTTCAATGGGTTTTTTCACAAGTACGTCAGAGACATTTTCAAAAACTTTTTCATTTAATTATTTGTCTTTCCAATGAGAGAAGGCTAAGCCTGGTTACTAGATTTTGAAGGATTGACGCCAATGGCGACGCCACGTACAGGCCAGGGTGTTCCCAAGAACACCCTGACCTGAAAACAAATATATATATATATATATATAATAATTAAAAAAAAAATTATTTGTTTATCCTCAACCAAAATTAGGAACACCCTCAACCAATATTATTGATTCTATGCCGTTCCGATCGAGATGTGGATTTCGGCCGGTACTAGTTTTGTATCTGACATAGAAGAGAAAAGAAAAGAAAAAAAAAAGGTGAAGAAGTGGTTGTGTCGGGAACATAGAGGGTAAGATAAAGAAAAAGTAGAAAGAAGATGAGAATATAAGAGACTTATGGTAAAGATCTGGGACATTCAAATGAAAAAGATGAAGACTATAAGAAGAGAAGAAAAACCAACAGTCTAGACTTCTTAGAAGAGATGAATCTTAAAAAAATAAAATAAATCATAAAATCAACAAACGTGTTACTAAATAGTTTCAAGTTTTAATGTATTGGTTTCCAGCTGTATCTAGAGTAGAATGCTAAAGGCTGTTTTTTTTATTATTTAAAAAAAAAAATAGTGGGTGGTTGATAAGGTGTTGGTAACTTAACAATACTTATCCAGGAGTAATATTTTTACTATTTCTAGAATATATATATATATACATTTGAAGTAAAGGATTCTTTTTGTACATACAACAGGTGCTTTGACTTTCATATTTATTGTACATTTGTACTATTTACAACTATCTAAAATGTGAATTTTATTTATAAAAAAATTATAAATAAATATTTTAATCCAATTTTATTTAAATATTAAATTTAATTCATCATTTTATATAATAGTAATAATATATATATATATATATATATTATTTTAAGGATCCGAAATACTCTGAAACAATACATCGAAATAGGTCGGTACCGAAATGGCCCACTCAACTTTTAATTATACTATACATATTAATTATACACATAATTAATTATAGAAGACAATTAATAAACAAATTAAACAACTAAATTATGTTAGGCTAAATAATAATGAAAAATACATTATAAAAGACAAACAAATTAAATTATGTTAGACAAAACAATAATTAATAATTTTATAATTAATGAAACAATAATATAACAAATTATAGTTTATAAAAGACAAATAAATTAATGAAACAACTTAACAACAATAATTAATATTTGATAGTTTTTTGTTTTTTGTTTTTTGTTTTGCTAAAATTATGGACAAATATTTGATAAGAAAACTACGTAAAAGGCAATTGTAAACTTTATTTATTTGCATGTTTTTTTTATTGTTGTTGTTGTCAATATACAAATTTTTCTTTTTATTAGATTGTGTAATTTATACTTATTGAGGAACACCCTAAAAAAAATTCCTGGAGTCGCCACTAATTGACGCTGTGATTGGTCTTTTTAAGTAAGTGAGAGATAATTAACTTATAAATATATTTTGGACAAAACAAATAATCTAAGGTAAAGTCTCCTTTAAGGCCTTTTAAATTTTAATTTTCTAATGAAATAGTATGTATGTTTAATGTGGTAGACAACAGAACCTAACCTAGAGCTGGGTAAGGGTATAGCCTAATCCTTGTGCACTAGTGCAAATTTGGCCGGCTTTAATCTATAGTTTTAGGGTACATTTGGTACATTGAATGTAGATTACATTAGGAATAGTAATCTTTATTACTGGGAATAGAAGACATTGTAATGGAATAATTATTACTATTCATAAGGTTAGTTGTTACATATGAAAAACTTGTAAAATATAATGCATAAGGAAACTTTATATTTTTGGAAATATATTAATTTTAAATCACATTATATACACTAAGGAATAGCTATTACATCCATTTTAAATTAGAATAGCTATTCTTCAATTTAAAGAATAGTTATTCTAATGTAATAACTAATCCATGTAATAAAGATGCAACCAAATGACTGAATTGATATTACACATGAATAACTATTCCATTATAAGAGCTATTACAGCGTACTAAACGTACCCTTATAGAAATGAATTTGATTGGGCAGTTCAAATTCCAATCCCTTGTTTTCACTGTCACCTAACTTTGTTGTTTCATGTTTGTGTAAAAATTTCACCTTAATTACTTTAGTTTTGATAAATGAAATAATTAAGGAGTTCTATATTGACCCATTTTCTAATCCAAGCAATATCTAGCTAGCAAGCACCTATCTCCAATTGTCATGTCTCAGAGAACAAAGCCTAGTGTGGCAATGAATTGAAGACAGAACTCAGCTTTAACAACCAAGTTACAACTGGCTATTATATTATTATTATTATTATTATTATACATATCTCAACAGATGTTTATTACATTTGCCTACTTCTCATATTGCCTTTAATTATGTCACGTACTATGGTTTGAGCAAGTCTCTGCATGTCCTAATTATATATCTTGTGCTTCATATTTGGAGCCAAATGTCAATTTAACATCACTACTTTATAGTTTATATATATATATATATATATTAGAGTTTTAACTTATAGAGTCCGCTTTTTATAATAATTTTTTGGCAAAATTACATTTACACCCTAAACTATGCACTCAATTACACTTTGCACCCTAAACTATCTGAATGCACGTTTTATACTCTAAACTATTACGTTTATTACACTTTGCACCTCAATGTTACTTTTTCTGTAATGTTTGACATAATTTTATTACATGTGACAAACACATGTTTTTTGCTTAGGTGTAACAAACTTAAAAGACTAAAATACCTTCTTCAAATCAATTAAAACAAAAACTAATTTATTTTCCACATCTCTCTGTCTAAAGTTAGACTCTGGGAATTTCAATTTCAAAGAATTCCGATTCTTCTCTTGCAGCTCTTCCCAAGAAATGAAGTATAGTAGGTGGTCTCTTTCTGAAGAAAGAAAGAAAATAAGACTTAGGAGAAGTGAACAAAGGTAATCTTATTATCGTTGGATTGGAATTAGCTTTTAGGGGTGCAGGAGAGATCCAGTGCTTTGTTGCTGGAAAATGTGTGTCCAGGTTCATCAAGTACATCACCGTCGACGAGGCCCTGGGCAAAACTTGCATGTCGATTTCCTCCGCCGGCAATCTTTCCCTACTGTCAGTTTAGAGTTCCTCTTTTTGTAATTTAGGCTCCATTCTGGTCCTTACTCTATCTTTGTATCTTTCGTGGGTCTTTCTGGCCAAATAAACAAAAATTTTGTTTTTTGTTTTTTTTTTTTTAATTGATTTTGAAAAAGTGTAATTTAGTGGTATAGGCAAAAATTGAACCCCAGATCTCTTATTCAACTGTTAAAGACTTTACCAATTGAACTAAAACTAATTACTATATATATATATATATATATATATAAAATTTCATTGAAAGAGTTATCAACGGCCTAAGCCTCTAATAGCAGCACATATATGGTTATTTACAACACTAATTACTTTGAGGTCTAAAAATTTAACAAGTGCCAAATGAAAAGTGCCCCCATGAAGTGCGAACCAGCTTTGCCAATGCAGGCCATTTGTTCCAAGTGGTTTTTCTTTTTCCTTGAGTAGTGGACTTTTGCATTTTGACGTTCTAAGAGCATCTCCAGTAAATTCATCAAATTTTTGTACTGTTTGGAGAATAAACAGTGACTTTTACCTTTTATCTACCTACTTTTTTAAATACATTTTTCAACAGATTCTCTATCTCATTTAAATATTATTTCTTTATTCATTATTTATTCTTTTTTTAACATTTACACATCTACTAACATTTTTTATTCAACACTTGATTATTATAATAAAAAAAAAAAACATTTGAATAATGAACAGTAGTCCATCAGATTTGATGAGCACTACTGTTCATGAGCCAAAAAAAATTTAGAGTTTAGAGAATCTATTGGAGACCCTTTTTTTGGTCTTATTCTCTATTATAAATAATATTTTGTCTATAGTTATACTATTGGAGATGCTCTTAAGTCATTACTCATTACTCACCGTCAAAACTTTTTACATAAAATAGTGAATATTATAAAATTTTTATTTAAGAATTAGATAGTCTAATAGTCTAATTTTGTCTACACATATATTGAGGTCAACCATTTACTCATTAATAATTTAGCTCCACTATTCACAGATTAATTTTAATAGTTTTGATCTATAAATATTCCCTATGTATACAAAAATAGGTGAAATCCTATAAATAAATTCGGTACTTCAACCTTCGGTGCATACAGCAATTCATATAATATATATATATATATATATCACTAAAAAAATCACATAAAAATATATAGCTGCTAAGACATGCTAAAAGTTCATTTAAATAAATTGTAAATGTAGATCAATCCATAAATGTCATATGTTCATGGACCGTAGAGGGTACTTATGTCAAGTTGAGCGGAGAAAGTATAAAAAATAAAGAAAAATAATCTTAATCAATTATACAGGGACCTAGGGCTATCTCACGTAAAAGACCTTCAAGACCTTTAAAACTATGTTTGGAGTGTTTGGCAGTCCATTAAACATAAAAATAACTTTAAAGAGCTTTTAGAAAAAAGTTTTACAAGTCACGGTTCATATTTTATAAATTTAGAACTTTAAAGTATTATTCTATTAACCAAACATTCAAAACACTAAAAAAAAAAAAAATTCAATCAAAGTTCTATATTTCAAAAGCTTTAGTATTAAAAGTTCTAAAATTAAAACTCAAACTTCCTGCTGCACTGCCAAAAAAGTATTTAGTTTAGATGACATGACCTGTTTGGTTTTGTTTTTGGAGTGATTGAAAAGAGCTTTTAAAGGATCAAAACTTAAAACTCTTTTAGTTGAAGGTGTCAAATGTTCTACAATTTCACTTAAGAACCTTAAGGAGGGGTTTTAGCTGAAATTTGGGGTTTTTACTTTTTATAAAAAGCTCTATAATTCGATGTTTATGTTTTATAAATTCGAATTTTTAATGCACTCTTCACTATAAATGGTCAAACACTCAAAACATTCAAGAAATTTTCAATTAAGGCACTACTTCATACAGCAATACCAAACGATCGTATTAACAAGTACATCTGCCATTTGAAGCAGAATTGCCATCTTCAAAAGTTTTAGGGCTTTAACAATTTTATCATTGTTTATTTACAAACTTTGCTACAATTGTCCTATGTGGCATATTGTGTTGCTTGTCACTAAAATTATTCATTTATTTATAGAAGAGCAGCATTAATTTAATAAAATAAAATTTTTCTAGTCAATGTCCTTTCCACCCTTATCAAGTTAAAAAAGATAAAATAAAATCTTTGTACAAGTAACATATGGGATAGCCTACTAATTTAAGAAGACTAATTGCTAGCTCATGTGGTTCGTTTTCCAAATGTTTGTGGCCTCACGTCATTTTGTGACATAAAGTCTTATAACATAAGTCAAAAGATATGGTAACCTCTTTGTATTAGTACATTGATTACTAAATGAAGAATGTCTAAATAAAATAGAGAGAGAATAATGTTTGTTGGATTATTGGTTTTTTATATATATATATATATATATAAATTGATTAGCTAAAATGAAATTATTATTTTAACTAAAAATTGATTAAAAATTTAGAGATTTTGTTGGAAATGCTGCTTGTGGTAATTGGAATCCTTTTTTTCTTTTTTCTTTTTTCTTTTTTCTTTCTTTTTCTTTTTTTTTTTTTGCTTGAATTGTGGTAATTAAACTATAAAGTATACCGAAGAAAAGAAATAAAAAGGCGTTGGAAGGTTAGGTATTATGTAACTATGCAAGTGTTTGCATATAGGTGGGAGGTTGGAAATTTGGATGGGAACATTAAGCCAAATTAAAGGCTATATTGAAGGATATATTGATTTCCAACTTTCATGGCAACTTTTCATATCTGAGCAATGTAAGGACTGAGCAAACAAATGCATCAATTAATATCAGACAGGACAATGACCAATGACCAGCCCTATTAAACAAAGAAAGAAAATGAACTGTATGTATATATTACCCAAACAAAGTGGATTAGAATTTAAATGTGCTTCGCATTGGAGTAGGCCAAACTAGACCTTGGTTTCAATGAATTGGTGGCAGCTGCTGCATTTGGGTGGTGATCTAACCTAACTCAAGAAATCCATTTTTCCGCGGAAAAGGGGAAGATGAACATATTGATGATTTATTAGCAGTCGACAGACACTTCATCATCAACATTGAAGGTCCATTACCATTACCAAATCCTACACACAAGTACATATGTGCTGTCATCTGTGTGAAATTAAAACACATACACAATATAGTCTTGTCACTCTCTTTCCATTCGACACATACGTTAAGGTGTCAAACATATTTGGTGATTTGCATTGCAAATTAACTCAACAGTTATTTGGAGGCAAAATTTGCCAAATGGTATATTTTTCCAAAAAATTTAGGTGCGTGGCATGCGTTCAAAGTTATTTAGTTAGTTAGACTGTTTTTTAAAAATCGATTTTGGCAAAATCGACTTTGGACTGAAAAAAAAAACGCTATAGTGACGCTTTTTTAGTGGCGTTTGTAAAAACGCCACTATAGGTTTCCTATAGTGGCGTTTTCTATAAACGCTGCTATAGGCACTAAGAAAACGCCACTATAGAGTTTGTTTTCCAGCCCAAAGTCGATTTTGCCAAACTCGATTTTCAAAAACAGTCTAACTTACTAAATAACTTTGAATGCATGCCACGTGCCTAATTTTTTTGGAAAAATATATTATTTGGCAAATTTTGCCGTTATTTGGACCAACAAATTCACATTGGAACTTTTTGTTGGAAGTTACCTGTGCTATTCCACGAGTATTTTCAATTAGAAGGAAAATATACAATGGCATATTTGTTGGACAAAATAATCAAAATTCGGCCTCACCAACAGCGTGACAAGTGACAGAACAGGACGTGACATCTGTAAAATAAATTGTGGACAATGCAGATGTGGCAATTATCATGCACAACATTGGCATGAATGTAGTTATCAAAGTTAAAACAACACTTAGAAACGTGACAAGTGGCATTAGAGCCCAAGGAAGAAGAATCATGGGGGAAGAGTAGCCGTAACTAACTCGAAGATCAGTGCTATAGTCTAATCCTACGGGGTTGTTGAGCTAAGAGATTCATTCGCACCGAATCCTATTCCAAGTGGCATGAATCAATCTTTAAGGACAACGTCATTGTGTAATTTTATAATTTTGTGAGATCCTTCTAACTCTCTTTAATTTTCTATCATTGCTAATCTTTTAGGGTTTGCATTGTTAAATCAAACTTTTTTTTTTCTTTTTCCAAGATAAACCACAAGAGGTCTCAAGTATAAATAGAAGACCCATTTTCAAGAGGAACACAACTTTCCATTGACCAACGACTTATATAAAGAATAGTATTCTTGGTATTGTATTTCCTTTTAGTTTCTACTTCGTACGGCTTTGTAAATTGTTCATAGTTCATACAAGTAGTTTACTTGTAGTTCATTACTCTGCTAATCATGGTTATATTTCAATACCTTTGAATTTGATTCAAGTTCTTAGTTATTACTTTCTCCAAAAAAAAAAATGTTCTTAGTTATTAGTCTAGATCTTTAATAATCTTTCATTATTGATCTCATTTCATGTTTGCATCAATCTATCTCTATTCAACATAGCTCTATTAGCACAATGTTTTAGCATAGCTTGGATCCACATGCTATTTGGTACTTGTTAACTTCGAAACTCACTTAGAATTTAGCCCTTTATTTTCCACTGATTATTGTTATCAATATCATCTATAATCATATTAAGCTTTAAAAAGTTCTTTTAATTGAGGTATCACCAAACTGCATTCCTTTCCTTATAGAAATGAGGTCAAATAATTTAATTAGGTTCATAAGCAACAAAATCGATACCTAACAAAAGTAATTGATACATCTACAATTAGGTCGATTGAGACATTAAAACCATATCAAACAACATTATCTATGTTCTAATGTTGTAAAGCACAAAGTCTATTAGATTTTCACTGAACAATGCACTAGTTTCTTTCAACAAATTCTATCCTACTCAGTAGCTTTTTTTTACCAAAAAATAAAATATGAAGACTAGAACTTTTACATCTATTAATTTTATTTCATATAAATCAGTGAAATTTATATTTATTATTCCATATAGATATTGAAATTTTGTAATATAATTAGCTCTCATATATTATATTCTTCAAAAAATAAAAAATAAAAATAAAGAGCAAGGAGGGGACCGATCAATCACGAATACCTTACTTGGATAATATTTTTATTTTATTGATGAATTGAAAATGGCCTTTCTTATTAAGACATAATGATTGATGACAAATTGATATAATAATTTGATGATTGGCTTTTAAGTATCCAAGAGAGTGTGGATAAACTTATGTTTATTAATTATTTGTTTAAAATAATATAAATTTTAAAAAAATTATACATAAACAACATCAAATTTGATGATGCTTAAAATTTCAGTAGGTCAATTGTCCAAACCCACAGTCCTCAGTAAAAGATGAAGAGTCAAAAACCTAAAGAAAGAAGATACCTTTAGAGTACACCGATGTGATGCAAGCCTAAGACCCTCCGAAGGTTATGACCCTCCGAAGGTTATGACCCTCCGAAGGTTAAATCGGTGTGGTACCGACCTAAAACCCTCCAAAGGTTAAGTTAGGAACTCACAGTAATCTCAATAAACTCAAAAGAAAGAACTTGAGAATCTTATTTTTCATGTACCTTGAAACTGTGGTGTCTTGATGTTTATATAGGGGTCCATGGATGACCACTTTAGTTGAATTATTGGGATTTGGAGTTATCCCTCAGCTGATTTGTAGGAGAAGGGAGTTATCTCTTTGCCAGTGGTAGCGAGAATGTAAGAGAGTCTTAGGAAATAACTAGTAGGGTAGTATATTTCCAACATCCACCTTCCCTCGTCCGTTTTTGGAGGTGATGGACGGGTGCTAAGGTGAAGCTTGCAAATGCTTCTCCCGTCCGTCTCTGTAGGTGACGGATGGGCATATGATGACGGACTCATGTCCTTACTCGTCCGTCTTTGAGTGTGACAGGCAAGTCATGAGAGTAGGCTTGAAGAGTTGCACCTGTTCCATTGAATTCTCTATTTGAGACGCGAGTTAGCCTTCTTAGAGGAGTGGGCCTTGTAGTATAAGCTAGCTAAAAAGTTCCTCATCAAAATTTAAATTGACATTTTAAGTTAAAACAAACCTAGATTTTAGGGTTTTTCTATACATTTATTATAAGATTATTTATCAAATTCAAAAAAGAAAAAGGAGTGATGACAAAAGAGAGCATGACTGGCCATATCATGATTGTTGAGTATTTCTTGTAAGTGCTACGACCCTCTAGTGACTTCTTTTTTTTTTCCCCTTTTGCACTATAACTCTTTAAACGCCTATATTCCTCACAATATTCATGTGACAGTTTAGCAACATCATCACTATGGTTGGGTTAAGATAGCTTGACCCTGGTTAAGTAATTCAATTACCCAAATCGATTAATTAGATACAATTGCATGCAAATTGTGAAGACACCAACAAATCACCAAAAATACTAAGTGCGGCAGAAAATAAATTAGACACGGTGATTTGTCAACAAATGGGGAAAACCTCCTCGCAAGGCAAAAACCTCACCTGGTGATTTTAGGGTCACCACTCCCAAGATTCCATTAATCAACAATCAGGTGGTTACAAGTATAAGGAATCTTACCAACTACCCTGGCCTATCCCGAAATACCAACCTACAGCTGAACCTTCACTCTAATACCCAATTGGACTTGATCTGGTAGTAGTCTTCTTTCCCTTTGATGCACAAACCTCCAATTTATGACTAACCCTTTGCATGGATCCCAAGATGTGACTAACTCCAGCAACTTGGACAGATGTTGTTAGTTGCAAAGTTCTTCACTTCATCAACAATGAAGATCAGGAAGCACTTAGTTACAAAACCCTACGGCGTACAAATGCAGTAGCTTCACACAGAGAAAATAAGTCTCTTTGTCTCTGTATTCGTTTATGACAGTTCTTAAAATAAGCTTTATATATGTCTAAAATTGTGAGAAAAGAATCCCAAACAATTTCATAAGACTGGGCTGAATTTTCGAATTGCAATGGAAAATAAATTAGATATAGTGATTTGTTGACAAATGGGAAAAACCTCACAAGGAAAAAACCTCATCGGGTGATTTTAAAGTCACCACTCTCAAGAATCTACTAATCAACAATCAAGCAGTTACAAGTATAAAGAATCTTACCAACTACTCTGGCCTATCCCGAAATACTAACCTACAGTTGAACCTTCGTTCCAATACTCAATTGAACTTAATCTTGTAATAGCCTTCTTTCCCTTTGATGCACAAACCTGCAATTTGTGACTAACCCTTTGCACAAATCCCAGTATATGACTAACTTCAGCAACTTGAACAGATGTTGTTGGCTACAAAGTTCTTCACTTCATCAACAATGAAGATCAAGAAGCACTTTTTTACAAAACTCTATGGGGTACAAACGCAATAACTTCACACAGAAAAAATAAGCCTCTTTGTCTCTTTATCCTTATATGACGACTCTTAAAATAAGTTTTATATATGTTTAGGATTGTGAGAAAAGAAACCCTAAACAGTTTCACAAGACTGGGTTGAATTTCAAATCTGAAAATTCTGAAATCGTAGTTCTTAATAGATCGAGTTACTGTTGAGCTATCTATCGAGCTTCACATTAAGTCTCGATAGCAAGTTTTTGTCGAGCTATCTGTCAAGACTTAGTAAACAACTTTTCCTCACTTGTTTCTTGAACCAATCTTCATGTCTTTAATACTTGACTTGAACAATATGTTTCTTGAAGTACTAAACCCATCTTAGATCTACCCAATTATAAGTAAAGTGCATTTTGTCAAAAGATTAGCCAATTATAATAAAATATTACCCTAACAATCTCACTCTTTGCAATCCGTGACAAAACTACAAAAAGCAATTATGAGAGAAATCTAACACAACTATCCCATATTTTACAAAAGTAAATAAGTCTAACCCTACAATGAACTCTTGAAAACTTTGCAAAAAGAGAGATCATGGCACAATAGACTTGCAACATGTCTTATCTAAAACACTTAAACAAGCTTCATGAAGGCATCAAATGTGAAACATAGACAAGTTGTATACAAGAATAAACATGTGTATAAAGATAGAAAAGAAACAACACGTGTGAGAAAAAGGTAAAGAAAACATACATCATCTCATATATATATATATATATATATATATATCAAAGAATACAATGTATGTAACAAAAATGGTCACAATACCATGGTACATGTAATGAGAAAAAAGAAAGTACACCAAAACCCCACTACATCCCTCAAAACACTCTCCCTTTATCTAGTATATCCTGTGCTAGCTTTCCCCTACAACAAGACTACTCTCATCTATAAAACTACTCGCCCTTTTTGTCACAAGTGACAAACAGTGTATCACTGACAGATCATCATCTCATCATCATATTCAAAGCTAGAAGCATCATCACCATCATCATCTCCACCATCCAAAGAAGAGAACTCCTCAGCATGCTCAGGTGAAGGTGAGGGTGCAAAACCACCAAGGCGAACTGGCAACGAGTGATGCGACCGATTCTGATATTCATCTAACACATCTCATCAAATATCTGGTCAAGACAACTACTAAAATCAACACACATATGCTGAAGCTGCTCCATGATGTCAACAAGGGAAACAGTTGCCCTAAATAAGGAAGAAGGGGCAGAAGAGGAAGAGGGTCGAGTGGAAAGGGTTGTAGGGTCGCAAGGGTTGCATCCGAAGGCTCCATATGAGGCCGCTTCGCAGCAAGCTGTGCTACACTCCTTCAAATAGACTCCTTACTAATGGCACCCATAACACAGAAGAGAGGAGAAGAAGGAATGGTGACGTGCAAGTGTGTGAGGATGCGCATGATAGCTAAAGGAAAGATAAGTTTATCACGTGTGTCAATGTCTCAATAGCAATCTATAATGGATTCTATCACGTGTGATGGAAAGTCTATAAAAAGACCCTTTATGAGGGAAAGAAGGAAATGAGCACCAGGCTCAATGATAGTATTATAGTGAGACCATGGAGTGAGTACAAAGGTCATCACCATATTAAGGATCCATGGACCCATAGCAAACTCAGTTGTAGAGAAATTTAGAGTACCTCCCCATAACACGGCCTTCTCACAGAACAATGAGACCAACTCATTTGACCTAGCGTTTCGAATGAATCGCCCAGCTAGAGAAGTTTTCAAAGAAGTTAAAAGCTCAAAAATGTGTTGAAAACATAAGAGTTATTTAGACCCCCAAATTAAAATTACAGCTCGATAGATTTTATACTAACTTAATTATAAGTGCTGAATAGTGTAAAAGCAAGCGAATAAACAAACAAGCTACTCTAATCCATACTCATAGCAACACAACAATAAAATGAAATGTAAAAGAGAAGGGAAGAAAGACGCAGACACAAAATAACACGCCAATGTGTTATCAAAGAGGAAATCGAAGAATTCGGCAAAAAACCTCTCCGCCACCCTCCAAGCCTAATCTACCCGATGTACCTAAACCCTCCAAGCTCCTACTCCAACAAGACTTCTCGGAACCGTGTCTTATCTAGCTCTCCGGATCCCACAACAAGCTCCATGTTGCATCTGCTATCCTTGGCTTCTTCCAATACTTCCCAGCAGCACCAAAACCTCACTAAACACTCTGATAGGGTGTGGTAAGTGTTTGGGCTATCAACCTCTCAATTGTATGGAAATGGAGAGGCAGGAGTTAAGAAAAATCTACAAGTAATTATATAAAGAAATGTGGGTATAACAATCTCTAACTCTCAAGGTTTGTGGCTAGGGTTTTCTCTCAGAAGCACTCCTCAACATCTGTGGGTAATGTGGATATAAATAGTGTAGGCATAGAAAGTGTGTATCAGAATTGACAGTAGTGTCTCGCAAGAAGGTCTTACCCATGAGCTACTCGTGAAACATAGCTGTCACCATCTGTCCTAACTCTTCGCATTGCAATCATGTGCAAGGCACATTGCTCACTTCACGAGATGCTTAGTCGTGAGCTACCCACGAGAACTCCTTAGTCTTCACACCCTCTCTCTCTCTATCACACAACCCTTACAATTAAATCCCACAATAAATACAGGGTACAAAAGATTGAATGAAATTACAATCAAATTTGGCACGGAATAAAAGCCAATAAAACACATAGTTGTAAATCACAACTTTACAATCTCCCCCTTTGGCTATTCCATGACAAAACCCCTAAAACAGACTCTAGACTTAAACATGAATTTGGGAACAGTGGCAAAACTCACTCACACCTAATCTAGAAGCTGTGAAGCACTTGCACATATATACATGTAACCTGAAACACTTGCACACAAACAAAACTTTCATTAAGCTTATGACAAGTTGAACACAAGATATGTACATGAGCAAGTAAAGTGCGATCAAGTTTGTAAACACTATAAAACATGTAAGCATATCTTGATCATACAAAAACAGTCATTAAAGAATTACTACAATGAACATTTAGCTAGTAAATGCTCATCTGGAGACACAATGCAATAAAGAACAATCACAAGGATCAATTACATGTCCAACAATCAACCAATACAAAATACGTGAAGTATTTGCATCTAAGATACAAGATCCTACTAGGGAACAAGAGTGAGGTACTTAAGACATAATAGCAATATCTTAAAAGTACCAAAAAAAAAATGCTTCAAAGCACAAAAAAAATGCTTCAAAGCATTGAGATAAACACAACTACTAAATATAAACCAAAATTAAAAACAAAGTATTAAAGCTTTTAAAAGAAAGCAGTAAAAACAACTATCCAAGAGTTATAAATGATAAAACACTTTAAACCAAAACATAAATAAAGCTAAACCGCCTGTATGACCTAAAGTTTCTAAGCCTAAGCTGTGTCTATGCTCTACTCCCCCTCAAATGTGCAACCTCCCCCTCAAAATTTTCTCCTTCTTTTTGACCGGAATGGCGAAAGAGGTTAGAACTAATCAAACTCTGAATCTGATCCCTACGCCATGGACAAGTCGTCGATCTATGAAGACAAGGCAGTGATCTGTCTCTAGTGATGACAAACTCTTTATGCCTTACCTAGAAATCTATACAATCTCCTTCCACAGTAGAATTTGAGAAAAATTCTCTTATGATCTTTGAATAGACAACCCTAACCGAGTTCAACAGCTTGGTCCAGGTCCTTTCTTTGAACACCTCAGGGATGAAGGTGTCCTCAAGTGATTCCATTTGTATGACCCTTTCCATGATGATCATTTTATCCTTATAATAGTCATTATACTTCATATCAGCCTCAGCAAACCTGAAGTTATCAAAATCAGTGCGTGCACATATGGAGGATGATCTCTTAGTAGCTGCATGCTTAGTAAGAGACATTTGCACAAATGAACATAGAACCAAAAAAAAAAAATGTGCACAAACACAAAACTTGATTAGATTCAAGTTAGTCCAAATCAAAGGTAAAACTACCTAAAACAAAGCATAACCAACTCAAAATAGAGCAAATGAATTGAAAATAGCATTCTATAATAGGTAAAACATGAAAGAATAAACACAATGCATGAATTTAAGTAACTGTGCATGTGTGTGCAAGTGTGTGCATGAGCTGATGCATGAGGATGCAACTTGAGATGCATGAGGTGTGCCCAGAGGGGCCTTGTGTGTGCATGGCATGGCATTGAGGCACAAAATGGGAAAAGTGTGTAAAACACCCAAACACTGACCAAAACATGGTAAACATGATCAATCAAAAGTAAACCCAAGTATTAGAACTCAATTGAGTCCAATTCAACACAAGAGTGTCACTAGGACATGCTGACAAACACCTAACATGCAACAATGCATTCCAACTATGAACAATGCATGAACATGGTGAAAACTTCCTCAATACATGCTAAGAATGCCACAAGGGGCTAACACAGATGCACAAATATCAAATGGGACTCCGCCCAATCAAAATTTTGAAAAAAAGAAATTCACAAAATTAAGAAACCCAACCCAATTTTCGAAAGTCCCTAATTCTTAAAACCCTAAGCTAAAATTTGCATAATCCAAGACAAAAACGAAGATAATGTTTAGGAAAACATACCTTAAAGTGATTTTGTAGAGATTTTTTGTTTGAAAATGATGGGGTTTGAGTGAAAGATGATTTTGGGTTATGAGGGGTTCGAGAGAGGCAGAGCTAGGGAAAGTCTAAGTGTTTGAAAAACTGTCACATCTACTACATAAAAACTGGAAACAAGCGTATTTCGCGGGTTAGACAGTTGCGAAATTAGTCGCGAGACACACTAAGGCTTTCGCGAGAAGCATTTGGTTGCAAAACAGTCGCAAGAGAGTCGCAATAGCCTCTGTAAGAATTGAAAAAATTTCAGTTTTTGCCTAATAACATTTCGCGAGAAGCTGTTAGTCGCGAAATGCTCGCGAGGAAGTAACGAGACCTTCTGTACGAATTGACAAAAATATTATTTCCCTTTAGCACATTTCGCGGGAAGCTCTAAGTTGCAAGCTTCTCACGAAGTAGCCTCTGAACCAGTTTTTGAAGAAAAACACAAAAATGCATTTTAATAAAAAACTAAAAGTACAAAAGTATAAAATCACTTTTAAAAATATATAAAACACTCAAAAATATTTTTGGGTTTGATCAGCAAGTACTTGAGCATACTCATCACATTTGAACATGTATAATCACATAAATGAGATAAGTATTAATTGAAACAAAGTCTTGTGTGTTGTGGGTGAGTATCAAGTGTAAAATAGTTCTTAGGCCAGAGTGAAGCTTCAATGATCAATTCAATCAAGTTATACACGACTAATACTAAGTCAAGTGGACTATCTCTATTATAGAAATGAACATATCCTCCCACAAAATGATAACAAATCTTAGAAGCTTTTCATTTGGCTTCTGCATAAATCATAACATTTGAACCTTTTTGGATAGTACATCTCTTTTTGAGATCAGTGCTTGAAATTTTTGATATTTCAACATTTATAGTTAGCCTTTAACTTTTTGAGCACCATACATTTCAATACAATAGTCGTTTTCCCTTTTTCCTAATCAAATATTAGTATGTGCAACAGGCTTTTGCAACTCATTATCTCTTTTCATTTGGAGATTTACATTTGGTGAACTCTATTGCAAAAACATAAAAATAAAGTGGGAAGATATATAGGCACAAGTCTATGCAAGTATCAAGACCATCAAGACAATTGACCAATCATTCATGACAAACTTGAAAGATCTATTTACAATAATCACACATAATTTTCAAGATTTTTTCCACACAGATATATGTGCATACATAACAAGTTAAGCTCGTAAATGCACTACGCCATTAGTACAAAGGTACTAGGCCAAACTCACATGTGATACACACAACACAAGCAGTCAAACTTTTTGAAAATTTTTCAATTTTTATGGGATTTTGAATTTTTGAACACACTCAAAAACAAAACAAGAAAAGTAAGATCAACAAAAATAGGTACAAACCAAAACAAGTAAAAGAAACATGCTAAAAACCAGAAGTAATTGACACAAATTAAATTATGCATGTCGTGATGCATGAACATATGCCCTTAAACATCAGAAGAATTAATGCATGGACATGCTGTAATGCTTATGCATGAGTACCCCTCTTCACCCACACGGCACGTGCATTTGGGATGATGTCTCTATAGGATTGGGTACGAGTATTGTGGCCTTCAAACCTTCTGGAGAAGCTTGCCAAACAGGTGGTGAATGCATCAATCATTTTCATCACATCCATCACACCGGAATCACCATCTCGACCTCTTGATTGCTCAACAGCCCAATTCTGTTTGTCATTTCTTGGTCCTCTTGACCTCTGATCAATTGCATTCTTCAATGCCCTCAACTTATGACAATCTGGTCTGATGTGTCCTTGAAGTCCACAGTGATGATAGAAATGTTGAATTCTCGGACCTCTTTATGATTTTTGAAGTGATTTCCCTTTGGCTTCAGACCTAACCACTGATTAGTTACGAGGCTTATTCAACATCCATTGGTCAGCCACATTTCTATTCTTCTCCGGCTTTACTTTCTCAACCTTTGTGAAAGCTACAATTGGCTCCTTAGCTTTCACAAACTTCACTTCCTTGGTTACATTGACAACTGAACTACTTTCTCCAATATATCCCAATCTGATTTTGTTGGAGAAAGGTTTTTTACGAGAGAGGACTTCATCTAGCTTCTTGGAGGAGACTCGCTCTAATTTAGCATTGGCTTGAACCGCCTCAAGCTTAAGAAATTTTATGTTTGAGTAGGCTTCAGTCAGCTCTCCATTCAACGTCTCTATTTCACATTTAGCCTCCTTATATCGCACTAGGAGACTTCTATAGTCGTCCTCTACCTTCTTCATCTTTTTAACTACTGTCTTAGCCATCCTTGTATATTCTCCTAACTTCTCAAGGAGGGAATTGTAGTTTTCTTGAAGTTCCACTGCACTTTCATCTTCTTTAGCATCAGATTCTTCTACTACTCCCATTGACTCCACTTCACTATGTTCACCGAGCTCTTCCACTAGCAAGCTCAAGTCCTCCAAGGACTCAACATGAGTAATAGTCATAAAAGCAGAGTAATTCCCTTCTCCATCATGGCTTTCTTCCGAATCTGAATTGGAAGAATCCAAATCACTAAGTGTTGTGGCATACACCTTGCCCTTCCCTCTTAGATAGTTGGGACACTCCTTCTTGAGATGTCCATAGCCATTGCATTCATAACACATAATGCCTTAAAGGGATTAAGAATCATTCTCATCTTTCTTCTTAAACTCCTTCCTATCACCTTTGGAGGATAAAAACTTCCCTTTACTGAACAGTTTCCCACTGTTCTTCATCTTCACAAAATTTCGAAAGTTCTTTGCAAGAAATGCTACCTCCTTCTTCACACCATCTTCTTCAGAGGAATCATCCATTCTTTCAATGATGGTTTTAAAAGTAAGAGATTTACTCGACTTATTAGAAGGCAATCCCAGCTCATTCATTTGGAGAGATCCAATGAGCTCTTGGATTTTGATCTCATCCAAATCTTTACTTTCCTCTATAGCTGTGACTTTTGCTCTAAAGCTCTCCGGCAATGATCAAAGGATTTTCCTTACTATCTAAGTCCTCCGTTTTCCCATGCAAGTTGACTTTCCAATAAACACTTCATTCAGCTTACTATAGAAAGAGTCAAATGACTTGTCCTCACTCATTTTCAGCTCCTTAAATCTGGTGGTTAGCATCTGTAACTTTGTATCCTTCATTTTCTTTGTTCCTTCATAGGTGGCTCCAATATCTCCCAAGCTTCTTTGGCAAATTTTATGTGAGAAATCTTATGAAACTCATCTGGAGAAACATCACAAAAAATTGTATTCAAAACTTTACTATTAGCATTAGCTGCCGCAAGTGCTGCCTTATCCCAAGTGGATTTAACAGCCTTCGGCCTAGTCCATCCTACTTCTACCGCATCCCAAATAGTATCATCAATTGAACACAAGAATGCCCTCATTCGAACTTTCCAAAAGGCATAATTACTACCATCAAAATATGGTGGAACATTTAAAGATTGAGACCGGTCCATCTCAAACGGGGTTAAGGATCGCACTAAGGTAATTAAACCACAGCAGCTAGTGCACCCGCTCTGATACCAATAGAAAGCTCAAAAATGTGTTGAAAACACAAGAGCTGTTTAGACCCCCCAAAATAAAGTTACGGCTCCATAGATTTAACATTAACTTAATTAAAAGTGCAAAATAGTGTAAAAGAGAGCGAATAAACAAACAAGCTACTCTAATCCATACTCATAGCAAAATAGCAATAAAATGGAATATGAAAGAGTACGGAAGAAAGAGGCAAACACAAAATAACATGTCGATGTGTTATTGAAAAGGAAACCAAAGAATTCAGTGAAAAACCTCTCCGCCGCCCTCCAAGCAGTAATCGATCCACTGGACAATTAGTTGGGACACATAGGTTAGCAAGAGACCTAATGTACATAAGCCCTCTAAGCTACTACTCTAACAAGGCGTCTCGGAACCGTATCTTGTCTAGCTTTCCAGATCCCGCAACAAGCTCCATGTTGCATCTGTCATCCTTGGCTTCTTTCAATGCTTCTCAACAGCACCAAAACCTTACTAAACACTCTGATAAGGTGTGATAAATGTTTTGGCTATCAACCTCTCAATGGTATAGAAATAGAGAGGCAGGAGTTGAGGAAAATCCACAAGCAATTGTGTAGAGAAATGTGGGTATAACAATCTCTAACTCTCAAGATTTGTGGCAAAGGTTTTCTCTTAGAAGCACTCCTCAAGATCTGTGGGTAATGTAGGTATAAATAGTGTAGGCACAGAAAGTGTGTATCAAAATTAACAGTTTGGCAAAATAGAATGTCTCACGAGTGTCTCGCGGGAAGGCCTTACACACAAGCTACTCACAAAACACAGTTGTCACCATCTGTCCTAACTCTTCGCATTCTAGTCATGTGCAGGACACATGGCTCACTTCGCAAGATGCTTAGTCGCGAGCTACCCGCGAGAACTCCTCAGTCTTCAATTGCTTAAGTCTTCACACTCTCTCTCTACCACACAACCCTTACAATTAAATCCCACAAGAAATACAGGGTACAAAAGATTGAATGAAATTACAATCAAATTTGGCACAGAATAAAAGTCAACAAAACACATAGTTGTAAATCACAACTTTACAGAAGTCATCTCGTGCCTTGTCATCATGGAACCAAATTGAATCAGAGGGAAAAGAAGAAGAAGAACCACGACGAATCATGTTTTTGGACGGAACAGACTTCTTAGGTTCCATGACAAGGAGACTAAACGAGAGAAAGAGAGAGAGAGAGAGAGAGAGAAAAGAGGAAAAAAGACACAGAATCATAGCCAAATGTAAGGCATAGGAAAGAAGAAGAAAAAAAAGACACATGCAATGCATGAACATGTTACGTACTAAAGAAAATTGCATCATGGATAAAAACTCAATCCAACGTAACAGCACTCACAAGGTACAAACAGTCACACAATCCTAGAATGCATGAAACATTGTTATAACATAGAATGTAATGCATGAGCATGTGAGATCATTTTAACAAAACCCAACCCAAAAATTTGACAAAAACACAAAAACCCCCTAAAAAATTTTCCCAAAACTAAAGCCTAGGTCTCAATAATGCATGAAATGCATGAAGAAAGGGAAAAGAAGAGATTTAGAGCACTTACCAAGTGATTTAGACAAGGATTAGGCCGAAAACTTGATGGGAGGAGGGATTTTGATGAGAAGAAGGTTTTTGGATTGAGAGAGAAGTGACAGAGATTG
Organism: Quercus variabilis; assembly: GCA_030445155.1. Classification (NCBI taxonomy): domain Eukaryota; kingdom Viridiplantae; phylum Streptophyta; class Magnoliopsida; order Fagales; family Fagaceae; genus Quercus; species Quercus variabilis. The sequence goes on along the minus strand of CP129446.1, from coordinate 41,268,370 downwards.
AGATATTTGAAAAGATGCAAAATCAGGTCAAACCTCAGAAGTATATAAAGAAAATGCAGCTCGATAGATCGAGAAGGTATCGAGCTGCTATCGAGAACAAAATCTCGATAAATCGAGAGGTATCAAAGAGGTATTGACAACAAAAATTCTTGATAGATCGAGGAAAGAATCGAGAAGGAATCGAGCAAACAAAGACTCCAAAGAATTTGGCTCGATGGATCGGGCTATCTATCGAGAGGTATCAAGAAAAAACTCAGAAATCTCAATAGAAAAGGCTTGTATTGAGGAGGTATCGAGGAGGTATTGAGCTATCTGTCAAGGAGCCTAAAAAAGATTTTTCAAGAAGGAGAAAGAACACAAGATGAATGCAACCAAGATAACCATCAAAGCAAGCACTCAAAGAGCATGTTGAGCACAAAAACACAACCTCAACTCTAGATGCATAGCATTCCTAAATCAAAACACTCTAAGCATGTCTAACCAAATTTTATTTCAAAACAAGTTTAAACAGTTTAGAGAGCATATACTGCCACATGTATTCCTTGTGATGGTTAAATCATATTGTACTTGTACAATAGTGTCAACAGTAGTAAAGAGTATGTGTGTTGTGTGTGAAAATTTTTCAAGAGAGTATAAATACATCATTATATGAAAATTAATGATATAGGAGAATCAAATATATTCACACACAAGCATAACTATTTGATAGAGACTATCACCTTCAATATACATCATATAACTCCTACACCTCCTAGAAACACGCTTACAACCATATTAAAAGCATTTTGATTCTTTTGCTTTTCATGTTCTTTACATTTTTTTTTTCTTTTAAGCATATCAAGCTTGGGCATATAAGAGAGAAAAGAAATTACCCGATTATGTAAGCTTAAACATCCTTATTTTGCTGTGCAAGTCCTACACCTTACCGAGCATAGCTTTTATGAATTGCACACAGATGTCTTATAATTGAATAGTTTTAGTAGTGAGATGGTTATTTATATCTTTCTCTTAGGATTTTCTAGTCCATCACATCAAAAAGAATGATTTATGATATGAAAGATAAGATATCAACCAAATCATACAAATCACATAAAAGAGCCACAAAACTCACATTGCTTAGTTGTACATGAAGATGCTCATCTAAGCTACAAGAGATACAAAGTTGGAAAATTTTGTTTCAAAAGCCATCCAAGGTACACAAGTACCAATATACACAAACACACATTGTTTTTGTATTTTTCTAATTTTTCCTTTTTTTTATTAAACAAAAACTTAAAACAAAGCAAAAACAAACAAACAAAGCATCAAACTAGACTAACTCAAACCATAACACGAACCATGCAAGAAATCAGAAGAGTGAAAAAATCACTTAGAATCTTTTTCCTTCCAGATGGGAGACCTAGATGGAGATCCTTTCTTTTGCATGAACCTTTGTTTAGATGGATAAGGAGGAAAGTAGAAACCATTGAAGTTTGAAAGAAGTATGACTGCCTTAAGAGACTGCCTTAAGAAGTTCTCCAAGAAGGGATAAAGAGAGTTGGAGTTGATTTTGGTTCCCCAAAGATGACACACTATTGCTTTGTTAAGTGGCTAACCACTTATAGCAATTAGGACGAGTTTGCCCAAATGCTCCACAATAGTGACAGAAGTAAGGCTTCTTTGGTTGAGACTTCTTGTTAATGGAGTGATGATTATTCTACTTAGTCTTTTTCTTACCAACCTTAGGTGGTGCTCCTAGAATGAATTTTCCCTTATCATTCTTATCCTCACTCACATTTTCAATTTTAGGATCAATTACCTCAAAGTTCTCATCATTAGCAGGTTGAATAAAAATAACTCTATTTAAAGCATTAGAAGAGGTACTACAAGAGGAGAGAGAGTGACCATACCTAAGAGCTGTTTTGTCAAATGCAGACTTCTGAACATTTAGCATTTCATCCAGCTTGGCACTTAAAGTCCTTTCCAGTTGTACTCTAACCTGAAACAGTTTAGCATCCAGTTTCTTGGTCTTTTCAACAAAAGGTTGTTCTTAAACCTCAATGCTCCAATGATCTAATTAGCTTCATCAACCTTAGTGGAGAGTTCCTCACATTCTAACTCCACTTCACTGAGCTTTCTCGTGGCCAACCTGTAGAGCTTCTCATGCTTTTCAGAAACCTTGTACAGCTTTGTGTAGGCAATGTAGATGTCATCTTAATCATCCATCTTCTCAATCTTTGATTCCATTGACTCTTCTTCCTCATCAATTACGTCTACTACTTCCTTAATAGACTCAATAATAGCTATGAAAGCACTAATTATTCTGTCTTGGTCACTTTCATCAGAATCTGCTTATGGTTCCATATCACTGAAGGTGGCAGCTAGGGCTTTACTTTTGCCAATGGATTTGAGATATGTAGGACATTGTTGCTTTATGTGTCCAAATCCTTGACACCTATAGCACTTTGGTCCAGTTGGAACATTGTTGTCTTGACCAGAATCCTTGAATTCTCTCTTACCTCTATCTTGGAACTTGAATTGAGAGAATGCAGACTGTTTGCGATCCTCATCACCAACTTTGACATTCGCATTTTTGATGAACTTCTTGAATTGTCTGGTGATATATGATTTCAACTTGGTATCCTCATCATCAAGCGACTCATCATTATCATCATTCTTAGTTTTCAAGGCCATATTCTTGCCTTTGCCACCTTTGCCAACCCTTGCTAACCCTAGTTCATAGGTTTGCAAGTTCCCAATCAGTTATGTCAAAGGAATAGAGTCAAGATCCTTTGATTCTTCAATTGCAGTGATCTTAGCATGAAATCTCTCTGGAAGAGATCTGAGGATCTTCTTGACAATCTTGGGCTCCAAAATCTGTTCTCCAAGATTGAAGGTTGAATTCACTATGACCTTGTGCTTGGCATAGAATTCATTGAATGACTCGTCCTCATCCATCCTTATTTTCTCAAAACTGGTAGTGAGCCTTTAGAGCTAGGAGTTTTTAAAAGCTTTTGTGCCCTCGTAGGTATTTTAGAAGAATAGTCCATTCTTCCTTTACATTGTCAGTGGAAGAGATCTTCTTGAATTCTTCATTGGTCACAATATTAAACAGAGCATTCAGTGCTCGACAGTTAAAATTTGCAGCTTTGATCTTTGCATCATCCCTTGTGGTTGGTGGCTCTTCAAGCTTCGTCCAACCTACTTCAACTACAAGCCCTACTTTCTCATCTATAGACTGCAAAAAAAAAAAAAAAAAAAAAAAAAAAATAAAAAATATAACTCTCATGCATACTTTCCAGTATGCATAGTTAGTACCATCAAATAAATGAGGAATAATCAAGGATTGCCCATGATCCATAACAACAAGGGTCAATGGATCACATAATAAAGATTAAAACCTAATCAAAGTGTGTTTGCTTTGATACCACTTGTTGGGTTAAGATAGCTTAACCCCGGTTAATTAATTCAATTATCTAAGTTGATTAATTAGGTTCAATTGCATGCAAATCGTGAAGGCACCAACAAATTACCAAAAATACTAAGTGCAACAGAAAATAAATTAAACACGGTGATTTGTTGACAAATGGGGAAAACCTCTCATAGATCCCAATACGTGACTAACTCCAGTAACTTGAACAAATGTTGTTGGTTGCAAAGTTCTTCACTTCATCAACAATGAAGATTAGGAAGCACTTGCTTACAAAATACTATGGCGTACAAATGCAATAACTTCACACAAAGAAAATAAGTCTCTTTGTCTCTGTATCCGTATATGGCGGCTCTTAAAATAAGCATTATATGTGTCTAGGGTTGTGAGAAAAGAAACCCTAAACAATTTCACAAGATTAGACCGAATTTCAAATCTAAAAATTTTGAAATCATAGTTCTCGATAGATTGAGTTGCTATCGAGTTATCTATCGAGCTTCACATTAAGTCTCGATAGCAAGCTTTTGTCGAGCAATCTGTCAAGACTTAGTGAATAGCTTTTCTTCACTTGTTTCTTAGACCAATCTTCATGTCTTTAATACATAACTTGAACAACATGTTTCTTGAAGTAGTAAAATAACCTTAGATCTACCTAATTACAAGTAAAGTGCATTTTGTTAAAAGATTAGTCAATTACAATAAAATATGACCCTAACAACTATTCTTTCGTGGCCACTTCGATCTGAATATTTCAAATTATAGAAAAGAAGATCTTATCTGTGTTTCTTTTTCTATTACTTGGTTTGAATTTGAAATCAATGAAGATGAAAGCTTTGGGAGAATAATGCACGTGAAGAATTAATGTGTCCCTTTTCCAGGTGCAAAAATTGGGAAAGGAATCTCCAAGATTTGGGAGAGAAATTAGTGATGAGAGGGGGGGGGGGGGGGGGACAAACAAACAAACAAATAATGGGGGTGCTAATTTTGTGGTAAGTTTAGGTGAGCTTTAGGATTCTCATGGTTATTTAAAAATTTAATTTTCTTTATGAATTTAGAGGATTTAATTTTATATTTTTTGGGGTTAAGAAAGAAAGAAAAAAATATATATGAAAAGAGAAGCGAGTGTAGAATAACAAAGAAAAGGATATGAATCAGAAGAGAGAGATGATTAGATTATTTAGACCTTCAATATTCTCCTAGATTCCAATGTAAAAAAGTAGGAGAGAAAGAGAGCCAATTTAGGTATTGGGGCTGTGAGAGACCAACTCTCAAAAAGAGTGTATTAGGCACCTCTTTTGGGGGTTTTGTGGAGTCACCACTTATTTTTATATTACAAGGAAAAAATAAGAAAAACTATAAAAGATACAAAAGTGTATGACTGAATAACATCGAGTTCTCATTAATATGAACATTTAAAATTGATAGAAAGAAAATATACCTGGCTTTGGTCCTAATTACAATCAAAGTAAAGAATTACAGAGCCTTTTTGTTCTAGTTACAATCTATCAATAATAAAAAAGACAAAACACTATCTACAAACTTAAGATCTAGATTTGGGGGCAAAGTTATAGAATGGGAAGGTGTCAAGCACCCATTCTGCCCGAACGGAGTTCGATCTTCTAGACTTATGAATGACAAGGTATGTACCCATTAAACATTAAATGTGATGATCTTAAATGCAACATAAGTTTGAGCCAATGATAGATCTAAGACTGAGTCTAGGATTAGATTTTATAAATCCATTCTTTTTAAAAACAAAAGGTTTTGGAAAAATATTTCAGATCTGTTTTTAATTAGAGCAAATAGTAGACTTGAGAAAATATTTCAAATTTGATTCTTATAAGAAGAAAACAATAAATTTATGACAAAAATTTTAGATTTTTTCTTTTTTTTTGTAAGAAGAAAACAATAAATTTAAAAGAAAAGTTCCAGATCTGTTTTTATAAGAAGAAAACAATAGGTTTAAAAGAAAAGTTCTAGACCTATTTTTGTAAGCAAAAAAACAATGGATTTGAGAGAAAAATTCTAGATTTGTTTTTTGTGAGAAGAAAACAATAACACAAAATTTAGTTACAAAACTGGTTGTAACCTTAGGTTATAACCTTATTCAATAAAATAAACATTACTACATATTTTGAAAATATAATCATTTAATTGCATATTCTTTATGCTTTTAATACACATGTTAAATTTTGTGTCATTCAGATATTATTTATTATATAATCTATAAACTTATATTTTATGGATAATTTTAAACTATAAAAACTTGCAATTTAAACAATATTGATGACATAGCTATTGATATTTAAATTTCTAGAAATTTTGCAAGCATGGAGGATAAAAGAAGATGTAATCCAATAGTGGATTTATCAAAATTCACCTCCAGTAAAAGGATATTAAGTAAGGTTGTAACCTTATGTTACAACTAATTTTGTAACTAAACTTTGTTAAAAACAATAAGTTGGTGAAAAATATTCCAAATCTGTTTTTGTAAAAAGAAAACAATAGATTTAAGAGAAAATTTTTAAATTTGATTTTTTGTAAACAGAGAACAATCAGTTGGTAAAAAAATATTCCAAATCTGTTTTTATAAATAAAAAATAAGAGATTTATAAAAAAAATAAAAATAAAAGGTTTCAGATCTGTTTTTTATGAGCAGGAAACAATAGATTTATAAATAAATATAAACTTTAGTTCTGTTTTTTATGAAAAAGAAACAATTGATTTATAAAAAACTTCAAAAACCCATCTTAGATCTATAATGAGTCTCATTTTAATGCATGAACAAAGCTACATCATGTTATTACCATATGAACAAATTAATCAAGAACATGTAAAGGAATGATGTGAACAAATTTAAACAATCATGCAAAGCAAACAAATAAACAATCAAAGTATAGGAAGAAATTACAAACTACTTACTTGCATGATTAATTGAAACAAAGGGGATTTCCTTTAGAAATTAGAGAGAATAGATCTCTCTAAGGTCTAAAGAACTGTCAATAACTTGAAGAAAAACTTCAAGAGGTTCTTTTACATTAAGGGAAGAGGAGTGTTGAATCTTGAATGATCTCCTCCATTTATAGAGGTGGTAATTGCTTGAAAAATAAGCTAAACTATCTTGAAAATTAGTAAACATGAATTGGGTGAGGTTTATCCCAAAAAAATTGGATCTGATGAGTTTTAAACTGAAAAAAAAAACAAATTTGGGCATGTTCTAGAATTTGTACCAATCGGCACTGTTGAAGTGCTAATTGGCACTTTTACCAAATTCATCCAAAACTTTTTTTTTTTTACACATTTTGGACTATTTTCAACGTTTTTCTCAATTAGAAAATGCACCTGGACGTATTTTAGAATTATATTCCTGATAAAACTCATCCCAAATTGATAATTAAGCCTTTAAATAATTATTTTAAAGATAATTACACTAAAAACCTAATTATCAGTCCCAATTCAATATTATCAGCTTATTACTTTTATTCCTATGCAACAAATCACACTTTAATATTCCACCAATCACAAAAATTCAATTAATTAATTTTAATTATTAACCAATCAAAATTAATATCATTTCGGTATTTTATTTTTTAGTTGAGGGTATTTTAGACTTTTTATAATGGAATATTTCAGGAATTAAAAGATTTTATTAGATTTGAGGAAGTAATGGAATTGAGATATTTGCTCATTTACAAAACATAGATGGAGAAAATGTTTTTTTCCCCAAAAACTAATTTTCTTCCTCAAACCAATTTTAATAGGTCTATCTAGTTATCTAGTTAAATCATACTTACTTCTTTTTTTCTTTTTTCTTTTTTGAGTAAATAATAATACTTATTAAAACACACATGAAAATAGTAATACTAGTATTTTAAATTGGGTTTGTAATACATTATATAACCATAGTACAACTACAAAATGACATAACCTTTGTAGTTGTATACTGGGGTTATACCTACAAATATTTGTCAAATGGAACTTCTTAATTAATATAAGTTTTCCTAATGTGTATGTTAGTATAAAATTTATGGCTTTCTCTCCCTTGTAGGAGCTCTTTCTCTCCCCTTTTCACAGTGCGAGTTTCTTTTCTCCCTTAGTATCTTTCAAGGGTTTCTTTCTTGGCCTACCCTTCCTTGCTGCTGGGGTAGTGGCCATTTAGATCTGAACCATGGAAAACAAAGTAGTTAACCAACTCAAAAAGTTACAGCTAACCAAGCAAGAAGAGGAAAGCATTTCATTACATAAGCCAGTAAACCAGAACTGATTGAAGAATGTTATCATATCCTCTTTGGTTGTCTCCTTTCTGATCGCCATCAGAATTTGAGGGCTCTCAAAAGCACTTTAAAGGCAGCTTGGAAGAAGGGGTCTGATCTAAGAATCATTAAGGTAGGGAACAATATTTTGCAATTTAAATTCAACTCTATGTTTCAACTAGATTGGGTGGAAAGAAGTGGTCCTTGAAATTTTGACAACAACCTTTTCCTTCTCTGCCATTGGAGGAAAGAGTTGATGTCCTCAAACATTACTTTCTCCCACTCCCCCTTTTGGGTCCAAGTATGGGGGCTTCCTTTTAAGCATATGTCTGAAGAAGTAGTGATAGAAATTGGGTGCAAACTGGGCAATGTTTTGGAGGTTAACAAACGATCCATGCAAGCAGATCAAGCGAAGTATATCAGAGTAAGGACTAATCTGCCCATCAACAAACCACTCTAAAGGGGAGGATATATTAGTGTTGAAGATGGTGAAAGATGTTGGTAACCTTTAAGTATGAATGGCTTCCCACTTTCTGTTTTCTTTGTGGAAAGCCAGGGCACGATGATAAACATTATGGGGAAACTCTAAAGAAGCATCAACAAGGAAGGCAATACAGAGAGTGGCTAAAAGCTAGGGGAGTACCAAATCCGGAGGTGAATATGCAAGTGTGACAAGTAATAGGAGTGGGGAAAAAATGAGAAGTGATGAAACAAGGTCCAAATCACCTTCAGAATCGGAAAGTTTGAGGTCATGGATGCAAACAGAGGATGTGAGGAGTGGTGATAGTCAGAGCTTGAGCGAAGAACATGCCTCGGGAGAAGGAAAGGATACTGGTATGACAAAACCAAATGAGTTGCACCAACTGAGCAGATGGGACAGCGATAGCATAATGGAGATAGAAAAGCTATCATACTTTGAGGTACGTAACAAGAAAAGTGTAAATAGAGCTGATATAATCAGGGAATTATCCAAAGGGAACCAGGATATTCAATCAAGTGTGGGTCGAGGAGATGGGCCCAAAAGTGAAGAGCAAGATGCCTCTAGCCCAAAGAAGAACAATCACGAGGGTATAGATAATGAAGCAGCAAAATATAATAAAGCCAACCCAATTAATAGAAAGAAGAATGTTGTTAAGTTGAAGAAAATTGCCAAGGAGGTTGGAAAGGCCCAAGATGCTGAAATGGATATTCTCCCTGCTAAGGTCAGTAAAAAAAAGGCCTAATAATATAGAAACTTTGTCTGTAACAAAAGGAAAGGCTCAAAAACGTATTTGTGAAAGAAGTGTTAGGGAGGATGAATTTTTATCTAATGAAACGGTGGTGGCTGCAATGCAACACCGCTGAGAACAATGATTGCCTTAGGATGGAACTGCAAAGGGCTTGGGAACCCTCAGACAATTAGAGTGTTGTGTGAATTTGTGCAACGATGGGATCCCAAAATAGTCTTCTTAACGAAGACTAAACTAAAAAAGAAAATGATGGAAAGGGAGAAAGAAAAGGCAGGCTTTAACAATGGTTTGGTCATACCCAGTTTGGGTAGAAGTGGAGGTCTTGCATTGTGTTGGAAAAAAGATATATTGGTGGAGGTCCAAGGTTACTTTGACAACTATATCGATGCAATTGTCACCGATCCAACCACCGATTTTAAATGGCGAATTACTGGATTCTATGGGCACCCAAAAACCCATCATAGGAAAGAGTCATGGAATTTACTTAGAGATTTGAACAAAAGATACAAAATGCCAGGGATGTGCTTTGGAGACTTCAATGAAATTGTATCCATGGAAGAAAAGAAAGGTGGGGCTGTGAGGTCAAAAAGGCAGATGGAAGATTTTCGAAATGTTATTCATCAATGTGGTTTTAGAGACCTAGGGTATTGTGGTCCTGATTATACATGGTGTAACATGCAAAAAGGGGATGATAGAGTTTATTTAAGACTAGATAGGGCCTTAGTCATAGATGATTGGATAGAGCACTACAGAGAAACAAGGGTGCACCACCTAGTAGACTCTACATCCAATCATTGTGCCTTGTTAATCACTGACTCTATGCCTCAACAGTCGCCTAGAAAGAGAAGATTCCATTTTAAGGCAATGTGGACTAAAAGAGAAGATTGTAAAGATGTTATTAAGGTTGCTTGGAATAGGTGTGGGGAGCTCAATATGCCAAGTGGGATTTAGAAAATGTGCTACTGACCTCTCTTGGTGGAACAAATCAATGTTTGGACATGTTCCAAAACTGATTCAAAATAAAAGGAAGACTCTCAACGCTTTAGTTTTGAGAGATAGAGATGGAAGTTTGGGCAGTGAAATTAATAGATTGAGAAAAGACATCAATGACCTCCTGGATTGTGAAGAAATTATGTGGCACCAAAGATTAAGAGTACAATGGATGATGCTGGGTGATCGCAATACCAAGTATTTTCACTCAAAGGCCTCGGATAGAAGGAGGAAAAATGCCATATCAAGAATTACGGATGAAAATGAAAACTGGTATGAAACCATGGAAGGTATTGCAAATGTTGATGTGTCCTATTTTGAGAAGCTGTACACTACCTCCTATCCTAGTCACATCTTAGAGGTCACTAATACAATTCCCACCAAAGTTTCTTCAGAAATGAATCAAAGTCTTATCAAGGAATTCACCAAGGAAGAAGTGCTAGCTGCCCTAAAGCAAATGCATCCAACCAAAGCCCCTGGGCTTGATGGTATGTCTACTATTTTCTTTCAAAAATATTGGGATGTGGTGGGTAATGATGTTACTAGTATGGTTTTGAATGTGCTGAATTGTAATAAATCTATAGTAGAAATTAACAAAACCTACATTACCCTGGTTCCAAAGACAAAAAGCCCAACTAAAATGACAGAATATAGGCCTATAAGTCTTAGCAACATGCATGTTGTATAAGATCATATCGAAAGTATTAGCCAATAGATTGAAAGCCATCCTCCCTATTCTGATCACAGAAAACCAAAGTGCTTTTCTCTCTGAAAGGCTAATCACCGACAATGTCCTTGTAGCCTTTGAAGTTATGCACTATCTTGAACACAAAAGAGATGGCAAAGACTGTTATATGGCTGTCAAATTAGATATGAGTAAGGCATATGATAGGGTTGAATGGGGCTTTATTGAGAAACTTATGGAAAGAATGGGCTTTCATGAAAGATGGATAGGTCTAGTTATGCATTGTATATCCACTATATCTTATTCTATTCTCATAAATGGTGTGGCCTATGGAAATATTATTCCCACAAGGGGTCTCCGTCAAGGTGACCCCTTATCCTCATATCTATTCTTACTGTGTGCAGATGGTCTTTCCTCTTTCATTAACAATGCTGCTAGAAATCAGAGGCTGAGTGGAATAAGCATATGTAAAGGCTGCCCAATAATCACCCATCTATTCTTTGCCGATGATAGTTTATTGTTTTGCAAGGCTAGCAACCAAGAATGCCATCAACTTGTTGAAATCCTCCAACTATATGAGGCTGCATTGGGCCAGAAAATTAATACTAATAAATCATCAGTATTTTTTAGCTGTAATGCTCCTGAAGCTTTAAGGAATTAGGTGTTGAATGTACTTGGACCTATGCAGAACTCTTGGCATAGTAAGTACCTTGGTCTTCCCACTATCATTGGTAAGTCCAAAACTGAAGTTTTTGCAGAAATTAAAGAGAGAGTAGGGAAAAAGTTGGTTGGATGGAAGGAAAAAATGCTCTCAATGGGTGATGGGAAAATTCTCATTAAGGCAGTTGCCCAAGCATTCCGACTTATACCATGAGCTATTTTCAGCTACCAAAATGTCTTTGTGATGAGATGGAAAGGATGATGCTAAGATTCTGGTGGGGGCAGCGCCAACAAGAGTCAAAAATTGCATGGGTCAGTTGGAGGAAGCTTTGCAAATCAAAGACTAGCGGTGGTATGGGCTTTAGAGACCTTCAAGCCTTCAATTTGGCTACGTTAGCAAAGCAAGGCTAGAGACTGTTAACAAATCCGAACTCCTTAGTTGCTCAAATTTATAAAGCACACTACTATCCCCACGAGGATGTTCTCAAAGCAAAGCTTGGATCAAACCCCTCATACACGTGGAGAAGTATTAGGAATGGGCTAGAAGTGATAAGGAGAGGAACCTGATGGCAAGTTGGAAATGGGAATTTGATCCACATTTGAGAGGATAAATGGATGCCTACACCCACAACTTACAAAATAATCTCTTCACCTCGGCCTTTTAATGGCTTCCCTATGGTCTCTAACCTCATTGATAAAGATACAAGAAGGTGGAAGGCAGATTTAGTTAGAACATTATTTCTACCTTTTGAAGCATCAATAATCCTCAACATTCCCCTGAGTTACAACATGCCTAAAGATAAGATCATTTGGGTTGGAAATAAAAAGGGGGAGTTTACAATGAAAAGCGCATATTACATTTCCCTTACGCTGAGCAAAGGAGAGGATGAAAAGGAATGCTCTTCAGGAGATTGCAGAGCTCCACTATGGAAAAGAATTTGGCACTTAAAAATCCCTTCAAAGATCAGAATTTTTGGATGGAGAGCATGCTTGAATGGACTACCAACTGCCGAGAACTTAAAAAATAGGGGAATTAATACAAGTGAGCTTTGCCCATGCTATGAAAAAGAACCTGAATCAATAACTCACTCCTTGTTGAGATTTGAGATTGCCAAGAAAGTTTAGAATTGCTGGCGGGAGTGTCTAGTGGATATACCATCAAGTCAGTGGGATATCTCTGATGTAGCGTTGGAAATTCTGGCACAAGGGATAGCTATGGATCTTGAGACTTATTTTGTCACGGCATGGTCAATATGGTATAATCGAAACTAGGTGGTGCATGAGTCAGTCTGCCAACTTCCAAATCAGATATGGAATTTTGCTAAAAGGTACCTTCAAGATTACAAAGAAGCATCCTCATCTATAGGCCATGATAAGCCCTATGAAAGCAGTAGTGGCGTCCCCCCTCCTGCTGGAGTATTTAAAATAAATGTGGACCGAGCTATCTCAAAAAATGGAAGGAATTCAAGTGTGGGGGTGATTATTAGAGACTCCAAAGGAATGACAATTGTTGCTTGTGCAAATTACCATTTAGGTCAATTTTCAACTTTAGAAACTGAAACTCTAGCAGTTGAATGTGGAATCCTTCTTGCTCGGGAAATATGGCCACCTGTATCTTGGAATCGTTGGTCTTCTTAAGTCTTTCAAGAGCTGGGAATTAAAGCATTTGAAACAAGACTACAACAAGGTCACACACGAGCTCGCACAATCTACCAAAAAGTATGAGGCTTCTCAATGTTGGAGAGGGGTTTGCTCGCCTATGGTGCAACACCTCATTTAGAAAGATTGTGTTTAGTTTTGGTTGTAGCTCATGTTCTTTCCTTTCTCTGTTGTATTGCCTTTTCTATTTGCTTATGTATCCTTTTTCCAATCAAAAATAAAATAAAATTTACAAGTATTTATGACAAAAATTTTAGATCTTTTTTTTCTTTTTTTCTTTTTTTTTTGTAAGAAGAAAACAATAAATTTAAAAGAAAATTTCCAGATTTGTTTTTATAAGAAGAAAAAAATAGATTTAAAAGAAAAGTTCTAGACCTATTTTTATAAGCAAAAAACAATGGATTTGAGAGAAAAATTCAAGATTTGTTTTTTGCGAGAAGAAAACAATAGGACAAAATTTAGCTACAAAATTAGTTGTAGCCTTAGGTTATAACCTTATTCAATAAAATAAACATTACTACATATTTTAAAAATATAACCGTTTAATTACGTGTTCTTTATTCTTTTAATACACATGTTAAATTTTGTGTTAATCAGATATTATTTATTTTATGGTCTATAAGTTTATATTTTATGCATAATTTTAAACTACAAAAACTTGTAATTTAAACAATTTATTGATGACACAGTTATTGATGTTTAAATTTCTAGAAATTTTGCAAGTATGTAGGATATAAGAAGAAGATGTATTCTAATTGTGGATTTATCAAAATTCACCTATAGTAAAAAGATATTAAATAAGGTTGTGACCTTATGCTACAACCAATTTTGTAACTAAAATTTGTCAAAAACAATAAGTTAGTGAAAAATATTCGAAATCTATTTTTATAAAAAGAAAAAAATAGATTTAAGAAAAAAAATTTAGATCTGATTTTTTATAAACAGAGAACAATGAGTTGGTAAAAGATACTCTTGATCTGTTTTTATAAACAAAAAATAAGAGATTTATAAAAAATAAAAATAAAAGATTTTAGATCTGTTTTTTATGAGCGGGAAAAAATAGATTTATAAATAAATAAAAACTTCAGTTCTGTTTTTTATGAAAAAGAAACAATAGATTTATAAAAAACTTCAAAAACCCATCTTAGATCTATAATGAGTCTAATTTTAATGCGTGAACAATGCTACATCATGTGATTATCATATGAACAAATTAATCAAGAACATGTAAAGGAATGATGTGAACAAATTTAAACAATCATGCAAAGCAAACAAATAAACAATCAAAGTATAGAAAGAAATTACAAACTACTTACTTGCATGATTAATTGAAACAAAGGGGATTTCCTTTAGAAATTAGAGAGAATAGATCTCTCTATGGTCTAAAGAACTATCACTAACTTGAAGAAAAACTTCAAGAAGTTCTTTACGTTAAGGGAAGAGGCGTGTTGAATCTTGAATGATCCCCTCCATTTATAGAGGTGGTAATTGCTTGAAAAATAAGCTAAACTAACTTGAAAATTAGTAAACATGAATTGGGTGAGGTTTATCCCAAAAAAAGAAAAAATTGATGAGTTTTAAACTGAAAAAAAAAAAAAAAAAAAAAAAAAAAAAACACACACACACACACACACTAATCTGGGCATATTCTGGAATTTGTGCCAATTGGCACTTTTAGTAGATTCATCCAAAACTCATTTTTTTTACACATTTTGGACTATTTTCAATGTTTTTCTCAATTAGAAAATGCACCTAGACGTATTTTAGAATTATATTCCTATAAAACTCATCCCAAATTGTTAATTAAGCCCTTAAAATAATTATTTTAAAGATAATTTCCCTACAAACCTAATATCAGTCCAAATTTAATATTATTAGCTTATGAATTTTATTCCTATGCAACAAATCACACTTTAATATTCCATCAGTCACAAAAATTCAATTAATTAATTTTAATTATTAACCAATCAAAATTAATATCATTTCGGTATTTTATTTTTTAGTTAAGGGTATTTTAGACATTTTATAATGGAATATTTCAGGAATTAAAATATTTTATTAGATTTGAGGAAGTAATGGAATTGAGATATTTGCTCATTTACAAAACATAGATGGAGAAAATGTTTTTTCCCCCTAAAACTAATTTTCTTCCTTAGACCAATTTTAATAGGCCTGTCTAGTTATCTAGTTAAATCATACTTACTTTTTTTTTTGAGTAAATAATAATACTTATTAAAACACACACGAAAATAGTAATACTAATATTTTAAACCAAGTTTATAATATATTATATAACCACAGTACAACTACAAAATGACATAATCTTTGTAATTGTATACTGGGGTTGTACTTACAAATATTTTTTCAAATAGAACTTTTTAATTAATATAAGTTTGGGATAATTACACTTTACCCACCTATGGTTTGTCTCTAATTTAATGTGCATACCCGTGGTTTCAATTTTGACACTTTACCCACCTATAATTCTCACCGTTACTATGCCGTAACCCACCTCTCTACTTTCCATTACTCTAACACAGAAAATGTAAAAAACAAAAACCCAAACAGATCAAAACACTCTCACTCAAATCTTGAACATGAAGAACATACCCAAATTTTGAAACTTGAGTTGGCTTACTAAACCCAGAACATGAAGATTAACCAAAAACTAAACCCAGATTTTTCTGTTTTCATGTTCAAACTAATTGTACCCAAACTAAACCCACAATCATGTTCTGGGTTTAGTGAATCTAAAGAAAAGTAGAAGAACATACCCAAAAACTAAACCCAAATCTTTTTTTCAGTTGCAAAAGGAGTTTTTTCTTAAAGCTCCAAAATGATGTCATCGAACGAAGAAAGAGAGGAGAAGGAGCAAGCATTTCAAGAAATTATCTTTTAACTTATTGTAATTAGCACAAGTGAAAATTGTTTTGATTTTCTCTCCTACCAAACATAACCTCATTCATCTAAACCTTAACATAAACAACAACGATATAATTCAAAACCAAACAAACACATCCTCTTCAATTGCTTTCAACGACAATATTCAAGATCTAAAAATAAAAGTAAAAACTGACCAAGATTGCCGCCGCGCTTGGCGGAGCTGCAATCGGACAAGCGAGTGGTGAGGTCGTCAAACTTGGCTTTGCTCGAAACGATGTTGTCGCAGATGGATTTGAGCTGAGACACGACACTATCTCTAGTGGTGTTCATGATAACATGGCCTTCTGGACCTTTCCATGAAGCCTTTCTTCAAGAGCCTTGGTGTTTTGATCAATATGTGCAATGCTCTAACCTAATTGGTCGCCATTGTCGTTTTCGATGATGACATTCTCGTCTTCTTCTTTTTCTTGTGCTTGTCTTTGTCCTTGTCTCTCGACGATGAGATCAACGACGAGGTTTTCTTTCGCTTGCGATCGGAGGAATCTATTTTGGCAGAGTCGATTGAGGATCACGAGCTCAAGGGTTTTGTGCTAGTGTTATCTGAGGTTAGTCTTGTCAGCACAGTGCTTCTACTAGGATATTAGTCTTGTGGCACATACTCATGTTCTTCAGGATGGGCCAGTTACTAGAAAGGTAGTTGATTGTGGGTTTAGTTTTTTGGTATGTTCTTCTACTTTTCTTCAGACTCACTAAACCCAGAACATGATTATGGGTTTAGTTTGGGTACAATTAGTTTGAACAGGAAAAACAGAAAAATGTGGGTTTAGTTTTTGGTTAATCTTCATGTTCTAGGTTTAGTGAGCCAACTCAAGTTTCAAAATTTGGGTATGTTCTTCATGTTCAAGATTTGAGTGAGAGTTTTTTGATCCGTTTGGGCTTTTGTTTTTTACGTTTTCTGAGTTAGAGTAACGGAAAGTAAAGAGGTGGGTTACGGCACAGTAACGGTGAGAATTACAGGTGGGCAAAATGTCAAAATTGAAACCACGGATAAGCACATCGAATTAGAGGCAAACCACAGATGGGTAAAGTGTAATTATCTCTATAAGTTTTCCTAATGTGTATATTAGTATAAAATTTACAAGTATTTAGTCGCAACATTTTGTCATTACGAATTTCAAGATTTAATTAAGAACTTTTTATTTTTAAGAAATGGGCAAATTACTTATCTATTTCTTTTTCTTTTTAAAGCTTTTTTGAGAGATAGGTAAAAGCATTGCCATTTTTTTTATTAAAAAAATATATAATTAAATAAAATTCGAAGGAATGGGCAATCACATTGCCACTTAAAAAAAATAATTTCTTTTTAAAAAAAAAATCATTACGACTTCCTAACAAACTTTTTCATTATTCCACATTTTGTGAAATTGTCTACAAAAGGGGTAAAAACTAAAATAAATTGTACTAATAAATCTGTACTCATCTTTTGAAATTTGGTGCATTACGTAGGGTATGGAATTGGGTCCAATTGAATCCAATGGTCATATAAAGCATTTGTATTAAGTAATAACTACTGGATTCAAAAGTTAAGAAGTTGTTAATCCGAAAGAAAAACTACATTGTTTTTATCCTTATCCCAAAACAAAATTGATTTATATAATAACTCTTTGCATTTGGAAGGAGTCTTTCTTCTGGACCAAAGCTCCCACCGCTTCTCTCTCTCTCTCTCTCTCTCTCTCTCTCAACTCTCAGCAGCACTGACCACACCAGACCCCACTCCACCTCTCAAAGTTCAAATCCCAATTCTCAAATCTCTCTTCTTCTTTTTTTTCTCTCTCTCACATATTTGAGATTTGAGACTTGAGATTCCATTCCATGAGCTCAGATCTTCCTAATGACACGAGCAAAAACACACCATACAAAACTCTCACAATTCCTTCTTTTTATCTAAAAGAGAAGAAATTCTTCGCTCACACTCACACTCTTCCTCTGTCTCAATTCTCAAGCCATAATAATGTACCCAACAACACCAACACTATTCTATCCATAATCAGTTGTTATTATTATAATCCAACTCCATTCATTCATTTCTTTTTACCTTTTTTTCTTTTCTCGCATCCCAAAACAAAACAAAACAACACTCACTCACACAAACACGCAAAGTGAGCCCACACCACACTGACACAACAGCAACAGCAACAGCAACAGCAACAATGTCCAAGACTTTCAGAGACAAAACCTTAGGAGGATCTTCCAAAAGACACAACATCGACTTCCAAGTTCCCGTTCCCATGCCCATGCAACCGGTGGAGCACCTACCCTCTCCATTCGGGGCTCCCAATCTCTCCGATTCGGAGCTCAGAGACACCGCTTACGAGATCCTCGTCGGCGCTTGCCGGAGCTCCGGTACGAGACCGTTGACTTACATCCCTCAGTCAGAGAAGCCCGAAAGGGCTCCTACAGTCACACCGTCGGCTTCGTTGCAGAGGTCGCTGACTTCATCGGCGGCAAGCCGAGTAAAGAAGGCGCTTGGGCTCAAAACGACATCGAAGAGGAGGGTTGCCGCAGTGGGAGGAGGTGAGTCAGTGAGTGAGGGACGAGTGAAGAAGGCGGTGACTACTGGGGAGCTGATGAGGGTCCAAATGAGGGTTTCGGAGCAAACTGATTCCAGAATTAGAAGAGCCTTATTAAGGGTCGCTGCTGGTCAGGTCACCTCCAAAACCTTTTTCTTTCACTCTCTTTCTTTCTGAATTTTACATTTGGCTGCTTCTTCTTTGTGGTTTTGTGATTTGGATTCTCTGTGGAAGTTTAGATAATTGAGGAGGAAAAGAAACTTCTTTTTTTATACCTATTGAGCAAACTCAAGCGAGGACCATGTTTAGGGAGCACAAATTTCAATTTCTTTCTACATTAGTTTTTTTTTTTTTTTTTTTTTTTTAAAGTGTGTGTTCATTTTGTAATTTAGGGAAATAAAGGAAAGTATTGAATTCAGAGAAATGAAAGGACGTTTAAAAAAAAAAGTTTTGAACTTTCTCTCTTTTTTTACTTAAAAATAGTACTATTGAACTTGCTAATTTGGAGTTCTATTTTAGTTAATTGCTCGGTGTCAGCCTAGTTTCTTAAGGTGAAAGCAAAGAATTATATGATTCTAATGTATAATTTTGGTACCATGACCTTGTCCAAAGGGGTAGAGAATATAATTTATTTATCAATCATAAACTAATAAGAAAAAATTAACTTAAGCCATGGTTGTCTGTTTCTTGTGTCCTTTTAGTCCAGTACAGTAATTTATTGAGATTCTATTTCATGAATCAGCTTGGAAGACGAATGGAGTCGATGGTTTTGCCACTTGAGCTACTCCAACAGTTTCGATCTACAGATTTTCCTAATCAGCTAGAATATGAGGCTTGGCAAAGGAGGAATATGAAGGTTCTGGAAGCAGGACTCCTTGTGCATCCTCACCTGCCACTAGAGAAGTCAAACACCACTGCACAGCAACTTCGCCAGATAATTCGTGGGGCCTTAGAGAAGCCCATAGAAACTGGAAAACACAGTGAGTCGATACAAGTCTTGCGGAGTGTCGTAATGTCTCTTGCTTGCAGATCATTTGATGGTTCTACTTCCGAGACGTGTCACTGGGCAGATGGATTTCCATTGAACCTCCGGCTCTACCAAGTGCTCTTAGAAGCATGTTTTGACATTAATGAAGAAACAACTATAATTGAAGAGGTTGATGAGGTTTTAGAACTCATAAAGAAGACCTGGGTAATCCTAGGATTGAACCAGATGCTGCATGATCTTTGTTTTTCATGGGTTTTATTCCACCATTATGTTGTAACTGGTCAAGTGGAAATTGACCTGTTATTTGCATCCAATAATCTCTTGATAGAAATTGAAAAGGATGCCAAGGCAATAACTGATCCAGTCCACTCTGAGGTTTTGAGCTCTACGTTGAGTTTGATATTGGGGTGGGCAGAAAAAAGGCTTCTTGCTTACCGTGATACTTTCCACAGTGGTAATATTGAATCAATGCAAAGTGTTGTCTCCCTAGGGGTATTATCAGCAAAGATATTGGTAGAAGATATCTCTCATGAGTATCGTAAGAAGAGGAAAGAAATTAATGTGACCCGTGAAAGGGTTGAAACTTATATAAGATCATCGCTAAGCACTGCTTTTGCTCAGGCAAGTTTCATTCATTCAGCATAATATCCCTAAGTATGAATATGAAACTGATATCCAACAACCCTTTGATCCTGAGATGTATTGGTAGGCTTTTTGACCAATCAATTAAAATTTTCAGTTGGTGAACCCTCTGTACACATTTGACTCCAGAAAATTATCTTTGTTACAATTTTTGTAATCTTGCAGAGAAGCTTTCGACTATTTCTAACATTTCTGTTACATGCTACCTAACCATATTCTTCATAGATAATAAGCATTCTATGAATTGCTTCATTCTTCTGTACTCCTATGGTATAGCAATCTCTCATTTTCTTGAATCTGTACTTCCCCCCTGCCTCCACAGGTGAACCTATTATTGGTTGAATTCCTTTTACTTGTCAGTCCCATTTGTAAATTGACATTTTTAATACAGTTCTGTTATTTCCTGAATTGATCTGACTCTTAAATATCTCTGTTGGCTGAAATGGATGATCTTGGTGATAAGCTTACTTATATGGTAAAAATTTTATGTTTGGTTGCCCTTAGTCCATGGGGCTATAAACTATATGAGCGACTTTTGTGAATATATTTTCCTATATCTGGGTGCATATATTGTAAGTTTAGACAATGCACTTTGAGCTATATACTTTTTCCCAGTTACTTTCCTTTTTTCCCCCCAGATTACGTTTGGATACATTTATATATATATATATATATTAACAAGGATGCTTCCCAGTTTTGCCTTGAAAAATATGACTCAAGGATCTGATTTGTCTATCTTAAGGCAGAAAATGGAGAAGATGAACTCAGGCAAGCGTATATCTAAGAACCAGAACAGTTCTCTTCCTGCCCTTTCCATCCTTGCACAAGATGTTAGTGAATTGGCTCTTAACGAGAAAGAGATATTTAGTCCAATACTGAAGAGTTGGCACCCTCTTGCAGCAGGTGTTGCTGTAGCTACCCTTCATTCTTGCTACTGGAATGAGCTGAAGCAATATATTAAGGGTATTAGTGAGTTGACTCCTGATGCTGTACAAGTGCTGAGAGCTGCTGAAAAATTGGAGAAAGATCTTGTGCAGATTGCAGTTGAAGATGCAGTGGACAGTGACGATGGTGGGAAGTCTATCATACAGGAGATGCCTCCTTATGAGGCTGAAGCGGTTATGGCCAATCTGGTAAAGTCATGGATAAAGACAAGAGTTGACAGACTGAAGGAATGGACTGACAGGAATCTGCAACAAGAGGTATGTGATGGAAGGTTCTTGTTTCTCTAAATAATCCGAGTCTATTCACATCTGAATTTCAGCCAGCACCTGCTGATTAGGATGCAACTTTGATATGTCTTTAATATTATGTAAATTGGATGTGATTTTTTTTCTCAATTTTATGTGATATAGATCAATATCATCTGAAATTCAGGAGGATGTGAACATTCTCTATGCATGCATATATGTGCTTGCCTGCACACACACTTCACCAATCATTTGTTAGGAAGAATAATGTGATTCTTATCTTTTTACTAGTTGTCCTGTCCATGACTAGACCTTGATGTCATCTTTTTTGTAGTTATGGAATCCACAAGCCAACAAGGAGCGATTTGCTCCTTCTGCTGTTGAAGTTCTACAAATCATAGATGAAACTTTAGAAGCATTCTTTCTGTTGCCAATTCCTATGCATCCAGTCTTGCTTCCAGAATTGATGACTGGTTTTGACAGATGTCTTCATCATTACATATTGAAGACTATGTCTGGCTGTGGTATTATTCTATGGCCTGTGAGAGACTGATGCATTTATGTTTAAGTTATTAATCTCTTTAATGATTACCGGTTTTCTTCTGTGATCTGCAGGAGGCCGAAGTACTTACATCCCCAGTATGCCTGCTCTGACTAGATGCTCAACAGGATCGAAGTTCCATGGTGTATTCAAAAAGAAGGAAAAATCACAAATAACACAGAAGAGGAAATCCCAAGTTGAAACACCTAATGGGGATAACTCCTTTGGGATACCCCAGCTGTGTGTTCGCATAAATACTTTGCAGCAAATTCGAACAGAATTGGGAGTTTTAGAGAAGAGGATGATTGCTCATCTTGAAAACACTGAATGTACTCTCACTGAGAGTATTGCAAATGGGACAGGGAAAAAGTTTGAACTTTCAAAAGCTGCATGTGGGGAAGGGATCCAACAACTGTGCGAGGCAATGGCATATAAGATAATCTTCCATGACCTAAGTCATATTCTTTGGGATGGCTTGTATGTTGGGGAAGTTTCTTCTTCTAGGATTGATCCCTTCCTTCAGGAGCTTGAGCAATATTTGGAGATTGTTTCATCAACAGTGCATGACAGAGTCAGAACGCGTGTTATTACTGACATAATGAAAGCTTCTTTTGATGGGTTCCTGTTGATTTTGCTTGCTGGAGGCCCTTCTCGTGCTTTCACTCAACATGATTCTGAAATAATAGAGGAGGATTTTAAGTTTCTCACAGAACTATTTTGGTCCAATGGGGATGGATTGCCAGCTGATTTAATAAATAAGTTTTCAACTACTGTTAAAAGTATCCTTGCTTTACTTCGTACTGATACTGAGAGCCTAATTGAGCAATTCAGACGTATGATTCTTGAGATTTATAGCTCCTCTGCTATATCAAAGCTTCCACTGCCTCCAACTTCTGCTCAGTGGGATCCAACTGAACCAAACACAATTTTACGAGTTTTGTGTTATCGGAATGATGAGATGGCAGCAAAGT
This sequence comes from Quercus variabilis, assembly GCA_030445155.1. Classification (NCBI taxonomy): domain Eukaryota; kingdom Viridiplantae; phylum Streptophyta; class Magnoliopsida; order Fagales; family Fagaceae; genus Quercus; species Quercus variabilis. The sequence goes on along the minus strand of CP129446.1, from coordinate 41,245,700 downwards.
TTCTTAAGAAGACTTACAATCTGCCCAAGAAATTATAACAAGTTTGGGTTGTAAAGAGAAATGCATTTCTGGGCAAGAAATGCTGCTAGGTCATGTCTGCCTTTTCCAGTACATATTGCACCAGCTAGATGCTAAGAACTCCAACATCTCCTATGGGGGACTTATATTGTTGGAGGAAAATTATAGCTCCTGTATAGTAATCTATTGGCTGCATTCCATTTGTTTAGGGCCTTACTAGTCAGTTATGGGAACCTCGTGGGAGCAATGGACTTGGTCCTAGGTTTATGATTAATAAGTTTGGGAATGTATTATGCAAGAGGAAGGGTGCAGATTGAAGTTTTATACTTTCCCATAAGATCCCATGAAGACAATTCTTGTGTCCAAACTACCACATAAGCATTTGTTTCACACGGTGAGGTTCTTCAGCTCCCTTTGGTTATATTTCTTATGTTTTACACTGCCTAAATTAGCAAATTGCAAAATAGTAGAAAGAGAAAGGTTTGATAATAGGATGGTATTGTTTTTACTTCTTTGTTTGGGCGTTAGTAACAGGTAGTCTTATCAGATGATTGAAGCATTATATTTTGTATAAATTTATTATTTAAGTGTTCAGAATTTAGGCCAATAATGTGAATTGTCTTTGGTAGTAATTTTTTGGAAAACCATAACAGAAATTTGCCCTATGTAACAGCTGTCATTGTACTGTGTTGTTACTCTCTCAGGGTTTGGTCCAGTCACTTGATTGTGCGTCCGTGTTAATCAACTCTAGGTCTAGGTTGATACTGATATGAAGAAGCTGCTAGGCATTAGAGCCACTCATAGCCAACACTTAACTAGATCTAACCAGTTAACATTTTCTGGCATCGTGGCTTGATACGGATAAAACATAATGACATTATTAACCAACAGCACTTGGGTAATAAGTATTGGGATTGGATAGGAAAGAACTAAAGTTGAAAAAATCTTGCAAATCGTGATTCACCTATCCCAGGACTTGGAAATGCCATTGATCGGTAAAGCAGATGGTGATGTCAGATTAATTAAAATTAATCCAGATCTAGGATGGTACTTAAATACCTACCAAGGAGGGCAAACAAATCTAAAATCAGTGTGATTTGGTTTTGGTTAGACTTGGCTATTGGTTTCAATTCTTATTCTTATATGGTATTAGTAAACACGCGTGTAAAGAATCTATTCAGTTAGTTAGGAAAAGGAATAAACACGTGTCTAAAAAGAAACCGTCCTTTAGTGGGCCACAAAAGCCACAAGCTCAAATATATCACTAAGCATTCTCAAAAAGAGGGAACAATAAAAATGTATCACCAAGCGCCATGCTCAAACAACTAATGCAAAATTGTTCTCTTCCATCTGCTCCACCCGAATGTTAAAGATGAGAGAAATTACAGGATATATGAGGCTGCAAAATCCTTGACCGGTCATTTGCATTTCTGTAATAGTACTAACCATGACAGCTCAATCCTTCTCCATCAGCTCCGACATACATTTATATGTATCAACTACAGTAACTGAATTTAGAAAATGCCTCAGATAAGATAAATGAGATCTTCAGTGCCAAGGATTCTTCCTTTGTGTTTCACCTCGTTTCGTGCTAGTTGTTGAGCTTGCTTTCTGTTAAGACCAAAATAATTAAAATCAGTTATGTTGATAAGATTGGGCAAGTATCTCAAAGGCATACGACAACCTTGTGAGGAGGAATAATACATACCGATCTTGATTTCTTGGCCTTTCCCCGGATCCTGTTCTTCTGAGGTTTCAGTTTGTATATGCGAACCATCCAATGATGAGTTGTGAATACCTAAATTGTTTTAAAAGGTCACCAATGTCAAATTAGAAAAACTACTGGCACTTCACATGAGAAAACACCACTTGAAAAAATTTCCTGGTTTAACCAAGATCACTAATGCTCATAAATTATTGGCCTGGAAAAATGAGAATAAGCACCTGCTTACAGTACCTATACTTTTATGGAAAAACTGCTTAATACAATTACATTTTCAAAAGTAAGACCACGCAAGCATCACAAAAATTAATAATATCAAACCATGAAGAAGAGGCGAATAAAAATAGAATAGGGGCCATAATTTATTATGTGACAAACAAAGACACCAACTTATTGCCAATGTTATATACCCCCTTGCGGCCACAGTTTTGAGTATGGACGCACAGAAGTTAAAGAAAAACAGATGTTTAAACTGTTTAATGTTTGTGGATCAAAATGCTTCATTTCAGCGTCCACTACATGCAGGACTTGTGGATATAACTACTAAAAGCATGCCCTAGCAAAATTAGACATCTAAATCATATTGAGACGTACAATACTAAGGAATTTTTTGATAGGTGATGTACAATACTAATGATCTTGGAGAACAGACTTCTTTTAGAAACCAGATGTTAAAGATCAACTGACCTCTTCAAAATGGGTGAGTTTGAAATGTTTCTTTCCAATTTCTGTTCGCCTGACCCTATCAAAGGCTTTACCATCTGTCTCCACAAATCTGTAGTAAGCAGACAAAATAATTAAAAGATCAAGCAGTCAAACAAATTTCATCTCCACGTACAAACAACAAAAAAGTTCATAGCAAAACCACACCTGTAATATGAGAGTTTATACATGAGGCAATTAAGCATGGTTGGAGTGGCCTGAGAATCAATCCGATACTGACCATCTCTCTATAAACAGAAGGAAAATAGTTAAAAGACATTGATAAATCAAATAAATTACTTGTAAGCTAACAATATCATTGTTCGCTCCCCTCCTCCCACCCCCAAAATATAACAAAAACCACAGCCACAGCCACACACAAAATGGAGGTTTAAGACTCGTTTGTTAGTGATAATAACTTACAAGGTAATCAGGTTCCTTGATATGAGGAAATACACCGCCTCCTATTCGAACCATCCACAGGAACTTATTGATATCATCACTCGGGTAGCCAACAAGACCTAGAATTAAAGTAAGACATAGGAATAAAGTTTCTTTATTTATCTTGTAAGATAATCTCAGTATACATGTCAGAAATTTACCTCCAAAGACAACAAGAACATATTTCACATCTAAGGAGTCAAAAATTTCCCAAGCTGCCTTCTCAGGAGAAGACATGGCAGTACCAACAGTTGCAATATGAGTGTTATTCCAGGTATTATTGTCAACAATGACAGTACGATTAGCCATAGCAGTAGTTTGGTACCCATAGTCCCACCAAGATGCAACCTGAAAGAAGTTTCCAGCAAGAATTAGTGTCACCAAACATCTTATTTTTGGTCAGTAATACAAATGTTAAACAGAAGAGAAGAGGTGCAGTAAAAGAAAGGAAAAGACAGATATGAAACTCACTTTGTCATCCACCTCAGTGTTATGGCTCAACCATGAATAAGCCTCTCGAAAATCATCAAAAACATGAAGACCATCATGCGAATAAGATGTTAGAACAATAGAAGGAGCAGAATAAGCTTCAGCAGCCGCCCAGACAGAGTGAACCTAAAAAAAGAAAGATACTCATTATCAAGAAAAAGCTTTTATAAAAAAAGAGAGTTGAGTACACAAATGTAAGAAGCAACTCTCCTCTAAAACAATTATATTAAATTATATAAAATAGAATATAAGAAAATTAGATTTCTTTTAAGTAAAATACATAGATATTTCAATTCAGTCTAAAATTTCACTACAGTAATATTTAATGTCTTACATAAAGCTTGCAGATGGATGTTTGTAAACCTATGACTAATTTGACATTTATTTATTTAAATAACATCCTGACTAATCTATTGAGGCTCCATAGCCAACCCAAAATTTTGGGACCCAGGCTTGGTTGTTGTTGTCATTTATTTGATAAAAGGATGGCCAGATGAAGACTTCAGAATTATTATATGAAAATGGGTTGACATGTTAAAAGTTAAATTGACCGCAATCAAACAGTTTTCTATTAAGTATATATTAATTGAATTAAAAGTAGGGGAAAAAATAATATAAATTCTTTACAGAAAATTTCTTATAGATGGAGAAAGAAGACAGTTCCATTACCACATAGAAGGCACCCAGCAAAATTAGCAAGAGAATGGCAATGATAGATGCCTCAAAAGGTAAAACCAGTAGCCTCTTCTTAGTTTGGGCCTTAACAGAAGGCTTTTCCACATGCTCCTTTTCCTTCTTCCTATTCTTTTTTGAGGGTCGTTCCTTCAATGCCTCTTCATTTTTGTCAGTCTTTGCAACCTCATTTTGCGCTACAACACCTTCAGAACTAGTATCCCCTGCCTTAATGGCCAAAAACAGAAATGGATTTTAGTCCTGATTAAATTTATTGAGGACAGATGAATGTAAACGGGCAGTATAGCATAAAGAAACAAGCTTACATCAACTTGGGAATTTCCTTTTACTCCAGGTAACTGAAATTTGATTGATCGTGTAAAAACATCAAAAGATGCTGAGAGAGCAATCCCAGACATGATGCATGCCGCTGGGGCAAGTACAAGCATAAGCCGCACCTGTAATATTAACCAAAACAATAATGATGGACAGAAAAATAAAAAATGAAAGAAGAAAGACAAAAAGACATCAGCTCCCAACATAATCTCACCATGACTCCAGAAAAATAAACTGATGTCACAATATAAAGGACCACAAAGGAGCTTGCATCAGACAGGGGCGAGAAGCATGCCTACCAACGGATACACACCATGTTAAAGATGTTATAAGTACATATAACATAAAGCAAACTTGCCTTACAAATTTATTACTTACAATAATGCCAGCAGGAACCAAGAATGCCAAGACATTAATGTCCATAAAATAAGAAGGCCAAGTAGGAGGTTGATGCTCACTAACACTAGCAATAATTGGAATGTACTTGCTTGCATATGTTCTGTAAAAACACGAGCAAAATAGAAAATAAAGAATGGTGCATGCCAATTTATACCTACGAATATTAAAGCCATGATAAACAATATTCCAAATAATTTGGGAAAAACAATAAAATGATAAGCATGTCAAACAGTTCTTTTGCAACTCAGAGCAAAAGAATCAGCTATTAAGGAGTCAGGTTGCACCAACCAAGTTCAACCTAATTACAAAATTCGGTTGCTATCATATTTATATCATCACAGAGGACTTGGGTAACTATACAAAGAAGATGTGAAATGTGAACTGGGTACTTACGGATCAAGCAGGCTCAAACTTCTTCCACTCCATCCCTTTGTCGGACTTGAAGCTACCAGTGCTACAAGTACTGCTATCACAGCACAACACACTACCCTGAGGAATAAATAATGCAAAAGGAATGGAGATCAAATGAGTGCTCTGTCAACCATGAATATATTAAAGAAACTGAATAACAGAAGCTTACAGGCCAATAGATAAAACAAGGGTAACAGCAACTTTGAACATTTTTGGAGAGAGAATCCCTTTGATATAATACACAAGAGCCACCACATGGATAATAATGAAAACCTGCAGGTGAAAATTAGCAGCAAGAAATCATGATCGTGATGTGAAAGAAATAAAAGCAACATGGTGCAAAATGTAGGAGAGAAAAAATCTTGTGGAAAACCTCGAAAAAAAATAAAAATAAAAGGCATTTGGTACTACATATTTTTTCAACTTTCCAAAAATGGGCTGTTTGAAAGAGTAGTACAAAGCGATGGGGGTGGGGGAGAGGAAGTTCAAGAAAGCTGTACTTTGAAAAAGTGTGGTCTCAAAACGGGATTCCAAATGGACACTTAGTGGACAACATCAACTAAATGCCATCTAGCATTTTATATTAACTGTCTTAGCGACATCTTTCAAACAATTACTATTTCATTTCCCTTAGTCCTTATGAAACTTTCCATGTTTGCAACACATCTAAATTTGGAAATGCTGTTGGCCTTCAAAGCATTGTTATAAATAGTAAGGAAAATGTTGTTTCAACTCCAGAATTTGTTTCTTCACCTCCACCCCCTCTCATGGGCAGGACCAAACCTAGTGAGGGGTGGTGTTGAAGAAACAAATTATGAGCTGAAATAGTGCTCCCCTAAAATCAATTAGTCATAAAATATAACTCCATGAGTGGCATAACCAGATATGTAGACTCACTGGTCCCAGCCACAAATCTGAAGAAACGGCTATAGATTTCTAACAAGAACCAATAAATAGGCCAAGCAAAAGCAGTCAGACATGGAAAATCATGATGTAAACAAATTAACACTATAATATTTATAAAAATAAAAAGGCTAATATCATAGCTGATTATCAGTGGAGAAAAACACTCACCAAAAATGATCCAAAATGTTCTGATGTCAAGACTGCATTGAATCCAACAACAGGCACCAACGAAGCTAACAACGTTCCCAAGACAACCTGCATTGGAAAAGTTAAAATTCTGACAAGAACCAAGTGAATTTTTTATGAATCAAAAAAAAAAAAAAAAAAAGAATCCCAGCTATATAACCTAGGGTTCTAGTCAAGGAAATCGATAGGACAATTTGTGACCTGTATCAGTGATGTTAGTAGTTCCAACACAGATATGAATCAGACGTTATTCTATGATCAATAATGGCACACATTCTTTAATCATTTGTAAATAAGAAACTTTCATGAATGCTATAGATACTTACAAGGGGCGCATATGCAATGTACAGTCGAGAAGAATAGCGACCAGTTACAATGCACAGAAGAACATGCATCGGTATAAGGTTAATAATAAAGGTGTATCCTCCCCAAGAGCAAACCTGAAAGAAATAATATATTTCCAAACATAAATATGGGGGAACATGGATAAGGAGCTGAACAAGAATAGCACACAAACCTTTGACTACGTTTGTTATAGCTTATTGGTCAACTTTTCAAAGCCCCACTTTTTCCAAGGACAACTGTACTTTTACCCAGCTTATCTTTTAAGCAAAATAGGACAATGAAAATAGGCCATACCAAATGCACGCTTACCATGTAAAAGTATGCTATGGCATTTAAAGTGGCATAGAAGAGGGATCCTGTATTCAATGTCTGCAAATAAATAAGTGTAGTCAGAAAATAATCATCACGTAGAAACTGCAGTAGTACATCAATCAGAAAACATTAACCAATGAACAAAATCATATTATTCCTAAAACAAATATTATTTTATAAAAAATAAGAATGGTAAAACTATTAGCCGGAAACTACAACTAATTATTTCCTAAACAAAAATCTTCTTTAGAAGCAAATACAATACCACAAAAAATGTAGCGTGGTTTTAACAAAGTCTAACCTTTATATAAAGGAAAAAGGTGAAGATCAAGGCAAATATAGCTACGGCTTCATTGTCATAGCTGCCAGCCACAGATCGGGATATATATGATGGAACCTGAAAATGAAAATACAAAAGAGAACAAAAGACATTATCTGCTTGTCATATTTGTGTTGCAAATAATTATCAGTCATAATACGCAATGGTTCTGCACAATCAAGAGAAACTTGCATTTACACTAAAGCCATATTAAAAAATAATTCACAAGTAATATAAAGACAGGGAACAAGAACATATTTCAAGAACAATCACAACACCCCCCCCCCCCCCCCAACCCCTTCCCCAAAAAAAAAAAAAAATTAGTTTAAATTCCCAAGAAACTTTCAATCACATGACCTTACACATAAATCATAAATCAGCCTTCATAATTACATTGATACAGTGCTTTTTTTTTTCCCTTTTTGATGATATGCTTTTAAGCAAAAAACCACAACTACTTATCAAAAAAAAAAAACCAGCAAATAACCACAACTCACCCCACCTCCTTACTACTTCATCCCAGGCCCAGGGGAACACAAACATGTACATATGTTGCTATTTTTTTCATTTAGAGACTTTTGTTTTGGGGTTTTCACCTTTCAGACTAAGCTCAGAATTTCTAAGAGAAAAGTGTAAGAGATGTTACGATATCTCAATTGAAAGACATTTACGTAGCAAAATAATCAGGATAAAACAATCATAGATCAAAATTATGTAGGATAAATCAGAAGAAATGACTTTCTTGTGCTGCAGTTCTAAGTGTGTGTTTGAATACTGCTTATTTTGCTGAAAACAATAAAAAATCATTTTTTTGGTTACCGTTCACTTTTAAAATTACTGTTCAATAGCCTAAATGCACTGTTCATGTCCCATGAACAGTGCACCAGGAGCTGGAATAATTAAAAAAAAAAAAAAAAGCAGCCAAAACCGCGTCTGTGTGAAAACACAGACACAATCCAAACAAAGCTTAAGTCTTAAAAAAATCAACTACAAGAACAACTTGCAGAGTTACAAATACCCGATGTATAATTTACCATGGCCAAAAGAACCGCTGCTGTCAGTCCAGCACCAGCACCCTTAACTTCCTATAAAGAAGGGTAATTTACAATCATCATCTAAGCTTAGGATAAACACAAATTCTGAGAACACAGGTTCAGGTCAAAATAAATACCTTAGTCAGAAGATAAGTAGCCCATGACGCAAAAGCAGAAAATATAGGTGCAGTAAATACACACACAGTCTCCACAGACAGAGGAATGTTCAACGAATTCAAAATCCTGCCATTATAGAGTAATTTCTCAAACTTAGTAACAGCATATGACTCAAACATAGCTACTACTTCAAGCATTGTTAACATGGGAAACCATCAACATATGGTAAACCAAATCCAGTAGCAAAATAGAACAAAATTAACTACAATAACTTCTTACTAAAAACTCTCAAATACCCACCAATATAAGGTGCCTGCGGTCAATGTCAATCCAGGGTAAACAGTTCCGCCAATAACACGACCAAGAGGATACCTTGAGAAAAGTGAAACAAACAAGGTCGCTTCAGAACTGTTAAAATAAGTACCTCACTAAAAGGGTGAAAGAGCGCACAAGAACTTTGCAGTGAGAGTTTTTTTTTTTTTTTCCTAATGAATAAGAATCGATCTCCACTATATAGTAGAAAATAATTACCAAGTCCGATCGTCAAACCAGTTCCAAAAGTCATATATTCCATTCTTTGTCAGGTACTGTAATAAAAAATAAAACGAGGACATCATCTTCAACTTTGCTTTACACATTATGAGAACATAATGCAATTTATTAATACAATACCAAACTTACATAATAAAGTTCAACATAATAGTGAAAAGCTTCCGAGTAATCAAAAAGCAAAGCCAAATCAAATCAACGGAAAACAAACCTGAGTGACTCTATAATTGAAATAAGGATCAAACTCGTGAATAACACTCTCGTACTTTATAACCTGCAGATTATTCCACAGAACAATGTTACAGCAAGCACTACCCATACACATAAAAAGCAAAAATTCTAGAAAGACACAGACACACTGTTACTTTCCGTTTGGCTGGTTAGAAAATGTAAGAACACAAAGGAAATGAAAAATTCGACCTAAATTTCCATTAGTCAGGCCTAAGAATCATGCTGCAACTGCACCTATTTTAATTTTGCTAAATTACATGTACAATCAATCCCTAAGCCGCATAGAGCATTCCCTAAATGCTAAGAGAAATAGGAAATTACTCATGAATTAGTGTTAGACGGAAAAAATATTATGTAAAGTGAGTATTTTCCCACATTTTCGAAGCAACCAAACGGAGAAAATTGTAGAATTGAAAAGTACGAAAAGATCGGATCTATGAGGTTAAGAAGAGCTTACGGAGAAAAGTCGGATCGAGAATGCGAGAACGCCGATCAGGAGGAGGATGAAGAAGGAGAGAACATTTCCGAAAGCGTATCTTAAGGCGGTTCCGTTTGAGGTCTCCGAGGCCGCCATTGACGGCAAAATCGAGCTCTGAGTTAAGTGCGAGAGAAAGAGAGAGAGAGTGAGGTTGGTTTTGCAGGTCGTGTGGGTCTAGACCGTAGACGAAGACAGAGGTGGAAGACTTTGTAGCTGTGGAGGTTTTAATTTTGGAAGTATTACGAAATTGCCTCTGCGTTACAAATTACAATGATGGGTCTCGGTGAAATGACAAATCTGTTCTTTTCTGCTTTGACGTGGCGGATTTTTATTGGTTTTTCTTCGACAGGGCTCGCCATTGGTGATGAACAACGTGGCTTGCCATTGTGGTGTGATCTTATTGGAAGGACTTTTGTGATCTTCTTGATACGCTGGGCTGTGGACTCCTCAAGTCTTTACAAATCTGTGGAATCTGTGTAATGTGGTGGATATTTCCAATTGTTTTCTGTTTGGATAAATATGAGTTTTCCTTTAAATGGACAATTATGAGTTTGTTGTTGTTTTGTTACTATTTTTGGGTCCAACTCCACGGGGATGAGATAAAGATAATATCCTAATTGGTAATTACACCATACGGTTGTGATTTGACAAATTTTATATGTTTTATGACCTATGGCAATGGTACCATTTTACTAGAGGTGTCCAAACCAATCACTGACGGAACTACCCATTGCCAACTTGTAGCCTACTTGATTCGAAACTCTAGTCGGTTTGCCACCAGTCTTTGCCTCCAAGTACCAACTCCAGCAAGTCAAGTAGCGGGTTTTCTTCTCCAAAAACCAACCAATGATATACTAGAATCCGAAGACCTCCACCACCAACCGAACTGACCAACGTTTATCAAAGCTTGAAACCGACTCGACTTGTTCACGTCGGTGGTCGATTGCCCACTTGCCACCTAATATGAGCAGGTCAAGTTTAGGTTCAGTCCAAAATGAACCAACTCAACCCGTGGATAGGCTAGGTAACAACATGCAGTACTATGGGTCCGTTTGGATAGCACTTATTATTGCTGAAAGTTGCTAAAAACTGATTGTTGCTGAAAACACTGTAGCAAAATAATTTTTAAATGTGTGAATAGTGTTGTGGGACCCACTTTTAATATTAAATATTGCGTAAACAGTACATGAACAGTGCATGAACAGTACCGCACAGTACATGCACAGTAAATTTTGTCTCCTAAAAGTCAAAAAAACCGGCCAAAAAAAAAAAAAAAAAAAAAAAAAAGTCCAAAACGTGGACCGGAAACGTGCCGCAACAAAACCCCCTATCCAAACGCACACTATGTTTCATGGGCAAAATATTAAATCATGAGCAAAGTTACCAATCAAACAATGGGTTATTTGCTTAAATTCATGAAAATTTAGTTTCACACCAAATAAAAAGTCGTGAGTATAAAATAAAAATAAAAGTATTGGTATAGGTGCTACAAGTAGGGATGACAATTTTGCCTTGCCTTGTCCCGTATTGAAAAGGTGAAATTGTAAATTTTTCATATCTAAAACCCTACTATTTAAACAAACGTATCATCAACTTATTTTATTCTAATCAACGTGGCTCCTTGCCACTTTTTTCTCTCCAGCAAGGTTGAAAATAAAGTACCAATTTTAACTTCTTCTTTTTTTGTCTTTATTAGAAAAAAAAAATTATATATTATTGAATCATTGATTCCATTCATCTTCCTTCTCAACGTAGATTTTATCATTAACATAATAGTATGTTTTCTATTTGTGGTTGTGCAGTTGTGCAACCAATTATTGTCTTTTGAAATAGAAATTGTGATTCTTTCCAAAATGCTTCTTATTTGATGCACATGTCTAAATGAGTTTTAAAAAACTTGCAATTGTAAAAGATTACACTTAAATTCAGAGTGACAACATTGTGATACGGATAAAAACTTATTTGATACTCACTTTACTTAAGTTAACCCATCAAATTATATATGTTGTATACTGTTTTTCGGTTTTTCTTTTTCATACCTTGACACAAGCAAACATTTGTTGCTTATATAGGTCATTCGCTATTACTCCATAATCTTAACCATGTTCTATTTTTTTTTTTTTTTTTTTAATATTGTCTTGTTAAACACTTGAATAATATTATTCAGTTTTTGCTAAAAATTTGTTTGATTTTATGGGATAAATTTATTTATAAATTCAAGTATATTTATATTAATAACATAAGTTTTATTAAAAAAATTTGTAGTAGTTGGAAGAAAATTTAATAAGAAGTAGAGTTTTATGAGGTGGGACAAGGTTTCGTGGGGCCCCAAGGGGCAAAGATGGGACAAGAAAATTTTTCCCATCATGTAAGGTGGGACAGGAATGGGGCAAGATAAAACCATAAGAGGCGGGCTAAAAACTCCATCCTGGGGTGGGGTCCGTCTTCAGCCCCACCCCGCCCCATTGCTATCCCTAGCTACAAGTTTAACTATATTGAGCTTACAAATGAATGTATCACTAATGATAAAAGAGGCATTTTAAATATCTTTTTATGAGGTAATTACTTCAAGTATTTATTTATGAGATGGTTTTACTATATTGAGTTTACAAATTCATGTATCATTGATCATAAAGGACGCATTTCAAATATCTTTTTATGAGGTAATTAATTCAAATATTTATTTATGAGGTAGTTAAAACATCGATCACGTTCATTGTCATGTAATTTTGTAAATAGAACTTGTTATACTTTTAGCATTTTCAGTATAAAAAAAATGGGAGGAAAAACTTCATTTTAAATCTAATAGTTTAGGGGTAATCCACATTAAATCTCATAGTTTCAAAAGTACTAAATTAAACCATGAACTTTTAAAAGATGACAAATTAAACCCTAAAATGAAATTTGGGGCAACTCTATTAACTGTCAAGAGAGTTCAAATTAACATTTTCTTCTCTTTTTGGTTTATTTACTTATAAATAATTTGTTATGACAATTTCTTTTAAAGGTCTAATTGTAATTCTATCAAATTTCATAAAACAAGAGGTTCAAGTGATGGTGCACTAGTAATAGTATCTTTTGTACTAATTCATGTATAGTTCATACTTCATATCTCCCTTACCTACTATCTACTCATATTTTTAAAAAAATAATAATAAAAAAAGTAAAATTAATCCAAACACAAAGTATTTTATCAAAACGAATCATATCCCCATTCCTCACTTGAAACCTACTTTATCCCATAATATTTTCACCTTATTAACATGGAATAGTAGGTAGGATGTTTCAATATTATTTTGAATTTTATGATATATATATATATATATATAATAAATCTATTTCTGGGGGGAAAATGGGCAGACACACATTTTCTTGTGTTTAGTTGCAACCATAAAAATGAGTAAAAAAAAAAATTCAAATTTTGCTTGCATGAATTTACTATAATTTCAAATAATTATATGAACAAAAATTTAATTTACTAAAAATGTCCTAAATATGAAAACATTTTTTAAGAGAGAAAATATATCCTAAATTTGCATAGGGGGTGTTTTTCTTTTTAATCTTATATATTTTTCAAAAACGTCAATTTTCACTTTAAAAGTAGACAAGGTAATATGGGCCAAAATTCGCTAACCCAACCCAAACCCACCTGTTTTGGCCTGGTCCGAATCCAATATTTTTGGCTCAAATTAAATATGGGCCAACTCACTATCTACCCATTTTTTTGCAAGCCAACCCGACTCGACCCATGGTTCGCCCTTTTTTTAACCTCTTTTTTTTCCCTCCTAAAAAAATTTAAAAACTACATGGCAAGGTGTGCTAGACTACTCCTAGGTGCATAACATTATCATAAAAGGCGCAATGAACTTGTTTGTTGTGCCCCCTATTTATTAAAAAAAATAAAGAGTTAAATGAAAGGGAAAAAAAATACAAAATGAAAGCTAAAGCCTAAAGCATCTACTATCCAGTGTCTAAGCAGACTACACTACTAAGCAGCACTAACTACGAGGTACTAACTACTAAGCTCTACTTCTAGTTGTAACATGTATTAACTAAGATTGCTAACTACTAAGTAACTAAGTTCTACTTCAAAGACTACTAACTATTACTAATAACACGTCCAAGTCAGTCTAACTAATATAGTAATATCTATCTTACTAGCACAAACTAGGCCACAAAGTGACAAAACAGTAAACAAAACAAAATTAAAAGAATTCAATCGTGACTCAAAAGGCGAAAAAAGAAAAACAAAGCTTAACTCTATTGTCTCTCACTCTCAAACTCTCGGTAACTTATGCCTTTCTCTTCTCCGCCTCCCTTCTGGCATGGGATCTCATGAGCATTCCTATAACTACTGTTGTATCTGAATCAAGTTTTAGCACAGTAAAAATAATTCTTACTCCGTGTCGATCACATATTTTGCCAGAGAACGTGTAAGTTATGTTGTGCACTAAAAGTTGGTTATATGGATTTAAAGATATTTTAATTTATTAATAGAGTATTAAAAATTATACATTTTTAACTCCTTATTTGTAAGCTTTGATTTGCTTTCATGGTACACTTAAGTTATATTAAAATATTGTATATATTGTGGATGAAGATACTGATAAAATTGGCCAACTTGAGTTACAATTTGCAAATATTTCTCAAGCAAACTACCAAAGCCGATGGCTCAACATCGAAGTTGCTAGTGCCAGAGGTTCGGTGATTGGACCACTAGAACTAGCAGTCAAAGTGGTGGCTCTTGCAACTAGACTGCCGACAATCACCATTGGAGAAGTATTTCCGATAACCAGACCACCAACACCAGTTGACAAAAACGGCATCTTCAATTACCAGACCTCTAGCACCAGTTGCAGTGCAACGTCTTTGGCCACCAAACTGTCATCACTGATTGCTAGTGCGCATTGAATCTGACCATCGAACCATTGGTGAGGTGTCTCTAGCCACCAGACTGTCAACACTAGTCGCCAAAGCAAAGTCACTAGACACCAGGCCTTTGTCACTTGTTGTTGGAGCGATGTCTCCAATCACCAAATCGGTGAACTAGCGACCAAATAGGTGAGGGGAAGTCACTGTGTATTTTTGGAAAAATTTTTACCAAATTTTCAAAAGCAAAATATTTTACAACTTTTTATAAAGGATTTTATGGTCAATAGAAAATATTTTACATGTTTGACTATATTTTACCCGCAAACAAACACCTGAAAATGAAAAAATATTTTCTGTCAAAACAAATAGAGCATTCAAAATGAACATTTTAAAATCACTATTTAAAAAAAAAAAAAATGCACCCAAATGGACATAACACATCGCACACTCGTATGAGGTTCGCATTTGTAGTTCTTATTTGATTTTCTGTCCCACTCCTTTCATTTTAATATTAGTGTTTTAATTCAAAGGTTTTGTTATTTGTGTCCCCACTTTTCTAATACTCGTTTTTTGTTCATGGCAATCAAAATTTTCATCAATAGAAGTTTTTTTTTTTTTTGTTAATTTTATGTGTTTCAGTATTGGGTTTAAATTTCTTTGTTGTTTAATTATGTTTTAAGCATGGTCAACTTTATTTAATTTGTTCTATTAGAAATTATTTGATCTATATGCTCTGTTTTGTGCTCCTAAAATTGGTACTAAAAGAAAAGAAAACCGTTCCTATTAGAAATTATTTGATCTTTATGCTCTATTTTGTGCTCCTAAAATTGGTACTAAAAGAAAAGAAAATCGTTCCGGAGAAGGCAAAAAGTTTTACTTTGGTCGTTCCCAATACAAGTATACGGATTCTCTTCCTCATTGTCTCTCGGTCTCATGAATTTTAGGTTATTTATTCATTTTCCTAATTGAAAGTTACTGCTTGTTCAGAGGGAGGACACTCAAAACCAGAGGGATACCAACAACGTTGCTTTAACCATGGAATATGAGATGAAGGATATGGGAATAAAAAGAAGTGCAAGATCACCACTGGCTAAGTTAGATGATAAGGAAGATAATGGGAAGCGGATGAAAGTGGAGGGTGAGATACAAGAGTTTGGTAAACTTTTAGCACAACACTTGGGATCGGCGGAGGCTGCTGCACAGCCCCGCCGGACACAATGAGTGTTATCAGCTGGAACTGTAGGGGGCTTGGGAACCCCCTAACAGTGAATGCACTCCAAAAGGTTGTGTTGGAGAAAGATCCCATCTTAGTCTTTCTCATGGAGACTAAGTTCGATGTTACGGAGTTGGATGGAATAAAACAGAAAATAGAACAGCAGCAATGACTGGTAGTGCCACGTTTTCGACGGGCAGGAGGCTTGGCTCTTTTGTGGAAGAAACCTTTGCAGGTTGATATATTATCATACTCCCCAAGGCATATTGATGCAATAGTGAATGACGAACAGGGAATAAAACAATGGCGGTTCACCGAGTTTTATGGCCATCCGGAGACAATGAAAAGGGGAGAGTCGTGGGCACTGTTGGAGAGTCTCAGTTGTCAGAGTAACTTACCGTGGGTATGTATGGAGACTTTAATGAACTAATGTATGCTAAGGAAAAGATTGGTGGCGAAATTAGACCGAAAGGGCAAATGAGATGTTTTTGTGAGGTGATTAATAAATGCAAGCTAAGAGACTTGGGATATGTGGGTTCAAACTACACGTGGAGTAGACGGTTGGGAAGTCAAGGATGGGTGCGAGAAAGACTCGATAGAGCTTTGGTGTCTACGAATTGGGCAGTGGCTTTCCCGATAGTAAAGGTGTACCATCTGTCCAACTCGGTGTCTGACCATAGTATTTTAGTGCTCAAAGAAACTAACCTCCCAAGAAAACAAAGGAGGCAGCCAAAATTGTTCCGCTTTAAATCTATGTGGCTTGAGGATGAAAGATGTAGAAATGTGGTGGAGGAGGCATGGGAAAGGGGACGGACCAGCCACTCACAATGGCCATTTGAAGCTTGTCTTGAGGAGTGTCAAATGTCATTGAAGTCGTGGAACACCAACACCTTTGGCCACGATGGAAAGCAAGTTGCTGACTTACAAAGAAAGCTTCAAATGCTTGAAAACATGAAGGCAACTGGTACGGACTTGGAGGCAATCCATGCAACGAAAGTGGAGCTAAATAGATGGCTTGGCATTGAAGAGAAAATATGGCAGCAAAGAAGCAGAAATAACTGGCTGAGGGCAGGGGTAAAAACACCACTTTCTTCCACACTAAGGCCTCAAACCGGTACCAACGGAATACCATTAGTAGAATTATGGATGAAAACAACAGGTGGTTGGAGGAGGAAGACCAAATTGGGCAAGCCTTTGTGAGCTACTTTGAGGAGCTATTCACTACTTCAAGGCGATTAGTGGAGCAAGAACTAATTGATGCAATCCAGTCCAAGGTCACTGAGAGAATGAATTCTACTCTTACACAAGACTTTCATGCTATGGAGGTGGAGAAGGAACTTAAGCAAATGCACCCTTTAACGGCTCCTGGACCAGACGGTATGCCACCCTTATTTTATCATCATTTTTGGCCCACTGTTAAATCTATTGTCATTAGCACTGTACTTGATTTTCTTAACCATGATGTGTCCCCTCCTAAATTCCATGACACCCACATTGTGCTTATTCCAAAAACCAAAAACCCGAATAAAGTAACTAATTATAGACCGATTTCATTATGTAATGTGGCTTACAAAATTGCTTCCAAAGTTGTGGCAAACATGATAAAACTAGTATTGCTGGAAATCATTAGGGAGAATCAAAGTGCTTTTGTGGCAGAACGTCTCATCACAGACAATGTTTTGGTGGCACATGAGATGATGAGCCATATTAGCAAAAAGAAGAAAGGTAAATGTGGAAATATGGCTATAAAGTTGGATATGAGCAAGGAGTACGATCGGGTTGAATGGGAATGTTTGAAACAGATTATGAAGAAGCTTGGCTTCCATGAGAAATGGATTAGCACTGTAATAAGGTGTGTTTCTTCAGTGAAATATGCAATTCGGATCAATGGACAACCATATGGTTCTATACACCCAACCCGAGAGCTAGGACAAGGCAATCCGCTATCGCCCTATCTCTTCCTTCTGTGTGCGAAGGGTTTGTCTGCCTTGCTAACCCATGCGGCACAAAGAAATGCTATTAAAGGGGTGGCTGCCTCAGCAAATGGGCCCAGAATATCCTACTTATTCTTCCCCGATCACAGCTTGATATTTGGAAGAGCAACAGAAAGTGAAGCTACGAAAATTCAAAGAATTCTCAAGGTCTATGAATTATCCTCTGGCCAACAGTTAAACTGTCACAAAACTTCCCTGTATTTCAGCCCAAACACTGACGGAGGAATAAAAGAGAGGATGAAAACTATGTTCGGTGCACAAGTAATTAAACCGCATGAAACCTATCTGGGTCTGCCATCACTGGTGGGAAGATCTAAGAACAATACTTTTGCACAACTCAAACAGAGAGTGGCTAACAAAGTTTCAGGATGGAAGGAAAAAATATTGACGCCTACTGAGAAGGAAATTATTATCAAATCAGTAGCCCAAGTCGTGCCTTCATATACCATGAGTTGTTTTCTGCTACCCAAGAATCTATGTGATGAGCTTACTAGTGTATCAGACACTTCTGGTAGGGACAGACCGAGAATGAGAAGAAAATAGCATGGTTGAACTGGGACACGATGTGCTTGCCAAAAAACAAGGGTGGCCTTGGCTTTGAAGACCTGAGAAGCTTCAGTTTGGCTCTCCTAGCCAAACAAGGCTGGCGGCTTCTAACAACTCCAACTCTTTGTTTAGTCGTGTTTACAAAGCAAACTATTTCCCTCACTGCAGTTTTACGAAGGCGACATTGGGCCGGAATCCATCATATGCGTGGAGAAGCTTAATGGTGGCACAGAGCATTGTTCAAAGAGGCACACGATGGCAAGTGGGAAATGGTAACAAGACAAGTGTATGGAATGATAAATGGATACCCAGACCATGCACGCACAAGCTGATTACAAAGGAGAAGCCAAATTCCACTAATACTCCGGTTTGTGAGCTCATAAACAGAGCAACAGGTGAATGGGATTTTGACAAGCTCAACTCGTGGTTTCTTCCTGAAGACAGAGATGCGATTTTGGGTATCCCTCTGAGTTCAAGCAACACTCAAGACAGGTTGATATGAGCTAAAAATAAGAGTGGGAAGTTTACAGTGAAGAGTGCTTACGCACTAGCATTGGAAGAGAAGACACAAGCCAATAAGGCTGACTGTTCAAACGAGTCAACTAGGAGGAAAGTTTGGAAGTCAATATGGCTCTTGAAAGTCCCACAGAAAATAAAACATTTTGCGTGGAAGGCAAGGCGGGATATATTAGCCACAAAATCCAACTTGGCGAAGAGGAAGATTACACTAGATGGAATCTGTGAGCTCTATGGTCAAAGTGAGGAAACTGTCTGTCACTTGCTATGGAGTTGTGAACATATATGCCAAAGAAGTGTGGAACAGTGGCAAATTCTCTTTGCCGTTTGAAATCTTGCCGCAATGGAATTTCTTGGATGTGATTGAGAACCTACAGAGGTGTGACCACCTTCGGCCTGGGCAAATGGAGCAATTTGTTTCTGTTTGCTAGGGCATTTGGAAGAATAGGAATGATCTACGGATGGGAGGAAAAGGAAAAGCGGGTAGAACAGTGATCCGGAATGCCTTGCATCTGGTGGAAGAGTTTCGGTCTGCGAATGAAATAAAAACAAAGCACCAAGCTGAACCCGAGGCTGTGGTCTCTTGGCAACCCCCACCTCAAGGATACTATAAAGTGAATATCGATGGTGCGGTTTTCTCGGACAGAAAGCAAACAGGATCTGGGGTTTTTATCAGGGACGGTACCGGAGAAGTGGTCGCAGCATTAAGCAAGAAGTGGAAATGGCCGTTGGGTGCAATAGAGGCTGAAGCAAAAGCTTTCGAAGCTGGAGTTGCTTTTGCAAAAGACGTTGGTATCAGAGATGTTGTGTTTGAAAGTGACTCCTTGCTAGTGTGCAACGCCTTGCAAGGTTTAAGCTCGCCACCTGCTTCAGTAGTCACAGTGCTTGCTGGAATAATGGATCAAGTCTCACATTTTAGATGGTGGAGTTTTACTCACACAAAACGGCAGGGAAATGTCCCTGCCCATTTGCTCGCTCAACACGCTAAATCTGTTGAGGATTATGATGCATGGCTAGAGGAAGTTCCTCCTCTGATAGCCCATGCCTGTTTGCATGACAAAATGTAAATTGTCTTCTTATTTTAATAAAGTCGAAGTATTTCCCATCAAAAAAAAAAAAACTCTAAATCCTAAAACTTCCAAATTACATAAAAATATTAAAAAGGGCTTAAATATATTGCTGGGTCTCTAAAGTTTAGCACATGGATCGATTTTAGTCCCTGAAGTTCCAAGTAATCGCTTTTAGTCCCTTAAGATGAAGTGGCCAAACTAAAAAAATTGACATGTTATGACTTATGACTCCATATGACTAAAAGTGAGAACCCAGGGTTGTTGTTCGTTTTTAGTTTTTACCACATTTTCATGGTAGCTTTGTCCTAATCAAAGTGGTAGAACTTTTTGTCTATTTTGGCCTTGATAATATTGACTGAGGTTATTTACATGTAGTCAATGTATGGTTCTTGGTTACACTATCTGTTGTAGGGGTGAAAATACAGGCAGAAAAGTAATATGCTTGTCAGAAAGAGACTCTCTGTCATGTATACCAAGCAAGCATTTTGTGCAGATTTTTCCTTCTGAGATACTGTTCCATCTCCGTGAAGGGAAACTCTTTTTTTTCACCCACCTTTGCATGGATTTTACCACCTAGAGATGAGTCTATTATTAATAATCTGTGTTTAGGGTTTACTTACTTACAGGCTTGAATTTGCAATTTATTCTTCAAGCTATAGGGCCGCTATTGGCAATGTTAGGGGTATTACACAAATGATATTTAGCATCGATTTATTAATTGTAATTTGAATGTAGCAGTTAATTTTGTTATGAGCACTAAATCTTTGTGATGATACTAAATTTAAAATTGCAGTGTTACTGTTGCCAGAAAATATGCTTAATCTCCAATAAACGATTGGGTTGGGTGTTCTCTGATATGGAAGCAAAAATTAAGACTGAAACTGTGGACAATAATAATACACTTGAGGGGTTCATCTGTTACTGTAACAATAGAAGAAGTGTTTTTTGCAAGAGCTAGAATGAGATGCCATTGGAGGTGTCATCCGGTAAGTAGTTCTGCCAATGATTGTTTAAATAATATTGTTGCCACTGCTTGGTTGGAAGAAATTCGTGGGTGGATCGTATCGTTCTTGCTCTAAATGAGGAATACACTATCGAGTCAGCAATCAGTCGTTAGACAAAGATGAGTTGCCTATTATACCTTAGTGGTGGCTACTTCATATTTTTCTTTTATAACTGTCACTTCTTATGTGTGTGAGGCTGTCTCATCAGTGGCGATACCAAAAAAAAAAAAAAAAAAGCATATTTGCTCTAGAGACCTGAGGTTTCATGGGAAAAAAATAAATAAGGGTTCAACTAATTTCCCAAATGTTTGCTTTGCTTTGCTTTGCTTGGAGGACGAGGAACATGCCACAAGGATCAAAAAAAAAAAAAAAAAAAAAAAAAAAAAGGAACATGCCACAAACCCGTTTTTCAATAAATAGAAATAGAAGCGGTCGGAAGTGCCTTGTTGGACAGTCACGTGCCTCTAGCGTGCAGGCAACTGGAAATGGGACACTCATGTTATGTGACTGAAATTTAGTTGTTAATAATAGCATTGTGCATCTCAAGCAAATTCATCAAATTTTTATAGTATTTGGAGAATAAACAGTAATTTTTATCTTTATTTACTTTTTTTTAAATATACTTTTCAACAAATTCTCTATCTCATTTAAATATTATTTTTTCATTCATTATTTATTCTTTTTTTAACAATTACACATTTGCTAACATTTTTTTATTCAATATCTAATTATTATAATAGAAAAAAAAGTATTTGAAGAATGAACAGTAGCCCAATCTGATGGGCTACTGTTTATTAGCCAAGAAAAATCCAAGTATACCGAACTGGTTGGAGCATGAATAGTACACATATTTTTCAAATTTTAGCCAACAAATCTGGATACAGCATCTGTTGGAGATGCTCTTATTCCCGTTAATATTTTTTCCGCAAACAACTTCATTTTAAGAAGAAAATACTAGCTCAAATGAGCTGAGATATAGATTCTTGTTCATCTTAGCATAATTAGTGAGAACTACGCACTTTTATCAACTAATACATCATTAGTCATATTAACATTAATTTTTAATATAATGCTAAGAAGAGCCTTGTAGTTTTCAACTAGTTGACACCTGATGTGGTGTGGTGAATACATGACATCCAGAGTTCAAATGCACACATACATCGAATATATTGTCAACTTGTCTCCAGGTAATGTGGGTAAAAGGTTGAATCTTAATTAGGTCTGGTCCATTTTTGAAGATAGGCCTCAGTTATGGATAACCAAGCATGTCTCCTCCCCCCCACCCCCCCCCCCCCCCCCCAAAAAAAAAAATCTAATCCTATCAATCTATTTTGAAATAAGTGAGTTAATTTTTACCAAATTATCATTACTTAAACAAACTGTAATTATCACAATTTTAATATCTATTTAAACTATTAATAATGAATGCTATGACACAAAATTCAATCTACTCATTCCAAAGATTGAGTTGACTTAAGCTTTTCAAATCATGCAATAACTCTCAAGCCAACAGTAAAAAAAAGAAATGCCATTTTACTTGATCATTCTGGAACCGGTGTTAAATAAATCTTTATAGATCCTCCAAATGAAGTTTCTAATACTAATTACATCTTTATGCGGTCAGAGCATTTCATCATACATCCTCGTCCATAACAGAATAACTAACAAAAGTTGCTAAAAACAACCATAACAAAGAAACAAATTTACTTTAAACTCAAAAGTTGACCGGTAGGAAATGAGGAAGAAGAAGGTGGTCTCAAGAAACATTAGTTAAAAGCATCTTAAATGCCTCATAACCAACGAACAAGCATATGAGTCTAGAATATCCCATGCTTGATCAGTATATAATTCCCTGTATCAAGGGTGTTCCTATCAAACCACTACTCCTTTTAAGTAACCTTTGAAACCACATTTTGCCTGCAAGCCTGATTGGTGAACGCTCAGCCTATTAGCTGAAGGCAGCAACATTCCATTAAAACCCTGGAAAAAGCATGCAGAGAACTAACTAATGTAGGATTATTACTTCTGGCTGGGGCTTTCAACCACAAAGGTCCTGAGAAAAGTTATAGCCACAAAAGACTTTTAAGCAAATACATCAGAATCAATTTGTTGGATGTTTGGGAAGATTCCTCTCAGTGTGGCAGAATAGTTTTGAGTCTTGCCCTGCAATAAAGAAGCAGGATCAGATATAGAATCTGAAAGAAATACATTTGATGAAGTTGAAAGGCAATATAACTTAATTATCATAGCCATACAGAGAGAAGTACTCCCCCCATCAATCACATATAAAAGGCAAAAAAGCAGAATCAAAAGTATGCTTTATAGTATAATAAAAGAAGCTGTTTTTTCAATCTTTAAATGAGGATCGTTACAGACTCAGTTAATCAGAAACAAACAAGAGAAAATATGATAACCTTATGCGCATGCTTGTATAGTACTATATTTAAATTAGTGCCTATGATTGCAGATGAGAGGTAACTAATTTGATTTGTGTAGTAATATTCTTCCCCATTAATATAAACTTTGGCAATGGTCAATGAGCTCTAGCTCAAGTGGCAATTCCTTCCCTTGTAAGTGGAAAATGAGGTCAAAAGTTAATTACCCATCAGGTGCGTGTGCAACTTACTAACATTTGCTTTCCTTACAGGAATTCTATAAAAAGTTTAAACACATAATTTTTATTGAGAAGTTAGTTCTCCCTTGAGGAGGAATGGTTGGCGAGGACAGTAAATACATTTGTCAACAAAAAGTGAATGTATCATTCAGAATTATGTTGAAAACTTGCCTAATGATAACAAATAGGACATGTCATTGATGTAACCTCCTAAATGAAATCCCAAAAGAAGCAAGAAGAGAAAGAAGGTAACTCTCAAACCTTCTGCTATAATAAGACCCATAATATAAGCACTACTATCTTTTGGAGATACATAATCATCAGCTAATCTATGATACCCCAAATAGGTGCACATGAGACTTTCTAAATGCCCATTTACCATCTATAACGTTAATGTTAACACTAGTGAAGAAACTGATTTGTAACTTCCTCTGTTTTCACTGACTCCTCTTACTAAATGAATTTCAAGCATGAGGCATATGATGGCATTCAAAAAAAGGAAACCATAACAAGTTTCCAAGTAAAGGATGGCATCAAAGAAGGTTGCTTCATCTCACTGTTTTAGCAAGGAGAAATCATGAAACATGAAGTTTATAGAAAAAGGGGTAACAAGGCATACAAAGTAAAAAAAAAAAAACAACTAGTACACCAATTGGGAGTGTGTTGATTTAAAGCCATCCTAGGACTAGAGGACAGTTGAGAGATCATGGATCAAGTTGCAATGGCCTACAAGTGATACAATTTACGCCCCCAACAAGAGCTCAAAGGTAAAAATATTTAGGATAAGGGCGTTTTCTGATTTACAAATGAACAGCTAGAACAGGAAGCAGAACCAGAGGGAAGGAAACATGAGAATCAACATACATGAACAGTCAAAAAAGACAGCCAAGCATACTGGCAAATGCAATAGTGAAGTCTAAAAATTTAAGTTCTCCAAGATGTGAATGTACATACACATGGATTGTTCTCTAAGTAGATAGTGGTGAGCTTCTCTTTTGAACCAGCAACAGCCTCAGCAAGGTCTTCAAATGATTCTATTTGGTTGTCATTAAGCCATAGATCTTCTAACCTGTAAACAGATATTCATACAGGTCGTAAAATCAACAATGGAAGACAAGAGAATACCACCCGCAGCGTAGGATAAGGAAATATTATACATACTGTGTCAGGTTTTGAATGTCATTCACTTGTGTTATCTTATTTGATGATACATCCAAAACCCGGAGGTTGACTAAAGATGATAGGCCTTCCATCTTAGCAATACCATTATGGCTCAAGTATAGTTCTTCAAGGGCAACACAATCCTTATAGAAACAATCAATGAAACAACATGTTCAGTGCAATCTTTTATGTAATATAATGCCTTGAGAGTTAAAAGAAAAAAGAAATACTGTCCCACAATTGCTGGATGGCATACCTCAAATCCTCTCGTAGAAGTTAAACGATTGCTTTGCAAGCTAATCTTCTTGATGCATTTTAAACCACATAGGTTTACTACTTTAATGCGATTTCGTCCCAGCCATAACTCCTGTAAATTTGTTAAGTTCTGAAAGTTCTCCATTACCTGAAGTAGCAAAACATTAATTAAGGATTGAGCCTATACTCCAATAAAGACAGACCTATACAACAAATGGTTGTCCCATCCTAGTCAATACCTCACCCTTTCAGCAAATGGTGCACAATTAAAAAAATCATACAAAGCATTGCATCCACCAATTATGTATACAATGAAGCCTTATTAGTTTAGCATCAAAAAGACTCATTAAGAATGAAGAGAACTAACCCGTAATCTGTTGCAGCCAAGTTCAAGAATGAGCAGATCATAGAAGTGGTCAATCTCCTCTATTTTGCTAACTTGATTTTTGGATACATAGAGTTCCTTGAGTGTGTTGGAGACCTTGCACAGCCCATGTAAGGAAGTAATTTCATTGAAAGAAACATCGAAAACCAGAAGCTTCTTAAATATACTGACATCAGGAATTTTCATCAGCTTATTATCCCTAAGCACCAGTTCCTGCAAAATAACAGCTTCGGTGTCATTCAAGCAACTAGTTACACAGTAGAGTAGTAAAATAATGGATGCAGAAGAATCATCGTTTCCACTAGCCTGGTACACCTCAGCTGAGAGAGTCTTCCAAATTAAGATGGAGGAGAAACCACAAACATACCCCCTTTTCTCATTTCCAAATTCAGAAATATCCAAGCATCAAAGCTTTCGGCTTATTTTTCTTTCAAACATTTTCTGAGCATCCAAACACAGCCCAAGCTCCCAGGAAAACCAACACGCACGCACACATACACACGTAACCCTTTCAATTCTCTCACAAATTGAGAAACCCTAATATCTTCAAGGCTTTCAACTTATATTTCTCTTTTCAAACATTTTGTGAGAATCCAAACATAGATAAGTCCAAATTAACAAAATAAGCCTTTCAGCTAACGTTTATCTTTTTTCAAACAGAGCAGCAGGAAAACCAGACACATGCATTAAGAACAAAATGAGACAGTAAAGTAAAAGTTAAAAGCATATAATTATCCAACCAAAGTTGAAGACAACGAAATTATCTCAATAGAAAAATAGAAAACCTCGAGAGCTGACAAGGCGTCCCAACGAGAGATGGGTTCGAGGGCGTTATCGTGGATTAGGTTTTGGCGGAAAGAGAGCTTTTTGAGGTTGGAGAGGGTCCCAATCCGAGAGTCCAAGCTGGACAAACGATTCGCAGTGAGGTCCAACTCAGTGAGACTCAGGGGCAACTCGACTGACTCGAGATCGTGGAGCTGGAAGCTGGTGAGGTCGAGGACTGTGGAGGAAGAATCATCCTCCTCCTCCGCCACAGGATCCGAACCCGCTGCCGCTGGTGTTCGTGTTGCCTCCATCTCAGACTAATTCGATTGTAATCGATGTAATGGTAATTGTTCTGGTTCGGCGCGCACCGCGATAGCCAGCTACCCCTCTCTCTCAACTCTTAAGTCTTAACACACTTCGGAAATGAGATGAAAACAATATTCCTTTTTTTAACGTTTCAAAAATCCTTTTTCTTTTTTTAAAGAATATAATGGACGGGAGAGATTATTCCCTTTTTTTTTTTTTTTCTGAAAAATTGATAATTCTATAATATTTTCACAATAAATTTTAAGAGTATTCAGATTGGTAGAGCCATAATTTTAGTTATTTGACTCTATCAAAAGCTATTTTATCTATTTTACATTCTCACTTTACAAAACTCCTAATATTAGTAGTTTTATTTTAACTTTTAACATAATAAAATAACATAAACTACACAATAATATATATATATATATATATCTACAAACACTTATTTATTATTTTTTCTCACTATTCATCTCTATCTCTCCATCTTCTCCCTCTCTTCCCTCTCTTTGACCCACAACCCCTCACGGCACCACCACCACTCACTGTTGTGTCAAACCAACCAAGCCACCAACTCACAACCAACCCACAACAAAACCCACCATCGATTTGCCACCAGTCATGATCCACCACCACAAACCCAACAACTGTCAATCTCCAATTTGCCACCATCCATGGTCCACCATCACAAACTTAGCTACCATCAACCACTAATCGACCACCATGAACCCAACCACGATCCATTACAAAACCCATTAACAAGAAAAAAATCAAGCAACCCAAACCACAACCACGATCCACCCAAAGAGGTGAGGCATGGCGGCGAAATCCAGCAACCCAGCTACCTCGAAACACAAGCAAAATCCAGCCACACCACCATTGACCCACAATCCACCACAAAACTAACCAAAATCCACTACCATAAACCCACTACCATGGCCAAAATCCACCACCATCAAACCCACAAACCATTAAACCCGAAACCTACATTAAACACGGAAAAACCCACGGCTTGGGTGGCGAGAGTGAGGAATTGAAGAGAAAGCTAGGTCGACGGAATGGGCTAGGGAGATCGACAAACTATGTCGGCGGAAGGGCTAGGTCGAAGCTGGGTAGGCAATTTAGGTTTGTGGTGGCTGGGCTTGTGCAAATTGGTGATGGAGGAAGAGAGAAACTCAGAGGGAAGATGGAGAACAAAATGTAAGGAGAAGGATAGCTAGGATGAAATGAAAGAAAAGGAAGAAAAAAAAAAGGAAAATAGAAGAAGAAATCATTAAAATAATCAAAGCAATGTGAACGTGCAAATATATTTTTTATTTATTTTTTTTACTTTTGAGCTACAGTGCACAACCAAAGATAGATGTGCACTGTAACAAAGAATACAAAAATTTTGGCTATAGCTCCACCAATGGAGCCTCATTTTTGCATTCGGTGGTGCTAAAAATAGTTTTATAACTTTTTAGCACCACCAATGCTAGTGCTTTAAGTAATAGGTTGTTACTAGTTGTTATTATTGGAGCAAAAAAGTAATCTTAGTGTTAGGTTTAAATTTAAAACAATAACAATTGATCACCTATAATTTGTTGTGAAAATGTTGTAGATATAACATTTTTTTTTTTTTACTTCAATAGAAATTAAAAGAAAATGAAATAACTTATAATAAAATTTTGATCAAAATCTCTAAAATGTTCACTTATAATTATATGATAAAAAATTATTATAATCAATAGTCTCAATTTACTCATCTTATTATTGTTATTTCAAGTACTCACATTTTATTCTACCTAAAAAAAATACTCACATTTTATAATATAATAATATGATTATTATTTCCATTCATTCTCATGGTAATGCAAAATAGGGTTACTTACTTTACTATTCATTTTTTCTTGTTGGCATTTGGGTTCATATCATAGGTAGAGCATTAACATTGGTGGTGTAAAACTCCCCAAGTTGCTATTTTACCTACCAACCCATAAAAAGAAGCTCCAACCGGGTATGAGAACCTATTAAGGACTCTTTTTTCGCCCCAATTGGCACTACTTCATTGGCAACCCACGCCACATCAACATATTATTGATTTTTTGAGTAAATATCTTTAAAGTCCAAAATAAGCTTATATCTCATGGATTGGGCTCATATGGACCACAAGATTCTTACTTCAAGAGGCGGTCCACAATTCCTCTTCATCAATTAGAACCATAACCCCATGATATCATCAACATTAACATATAGATTGTGCTCAAGCAATGAATCAAAACTCATGGTCCATATTACCTCTCTTACACTCATGGTAAGCGACTTCTTCAACAAAAGCCCATATTTACACAAAATGACAATAAAACCGAAGGTATGTCATCTCATCATCGACTTATGATCCAAGCTCGTAAGTCTCTTTGGAGAAACTTTGGGAGTCGTGGTTTGGAGGGCCAAGAGATATGTTTAGTAAAACTCTAGCGATTTAAAGTTGATAAAAGAAACATGTTACTTAGCGTGTCTTCCCCAACTCTCTGAACTCTGATGAGTCTGTGTGTAGCGGGTAACATATGGTAAGCATCTCTTATCACATGGCACTTAAAACGATAAAATTCCCTATTTGCTCTTTTCCTAAAACTTAATATTCATCATATGACAAATACTCAATATCTCCAGCCATCTAAATGCTAAGAAAATAACTATTCATTTAACATTCAGCTATTCCTATATTTAGAAACTTCATTATATTATTCTACATAAACTATATTACTACTTGCAGCTAAAATCCAACTCAATCACATGGCTTAATCTGATTAGCAATCTTTAATCTCCATATATATGTATATATATATATATATATAAAAATATTCATGATATCTCCAATATCTAATTGCTGTCTGTCACAATCAAACCAAATATTTCTCTGCCAATTGTCAGAGCAGAGCATTAAATGCTGTTCTTACTCACCAAGATTAAGTCACAACACAATGAGACCTTAACTAAATCTCTAAATCTTCATTAACTTTCAACCAATCATTCTATTACTTACCAAAAACGTGTTGTAATAGAACCTTGGACCAAAAATACAAACACCCAAAAAAGGAAACATACCTAGCAGAACTCCAGCAGTATGTTCAGCACTTGACACTTGGCTGAAAGTGACATCATTAGCCTTCTAATGCTCAAATCCCATCAACCTGACATCTGACCTCATTTGCTTCTGTCCCAAGCAACAGCTGTCTTATGACAGTTGTGATAGCTGTCATATAATAGTTGTCACAGCTTTTCCTGACAATTGGGACAGCTTTTTTCAGAACAGATGTAACAATTGATCCAACAACCTTAGCATTACTGATTTTTCACATTTGACTAAAACTAAAACCAACTAAAGAAACTATTTTTTTCTTACAAAAATACTTTCCATTTCTGCTGCTCTCTCCCCAGCAGCTCTTACCCAAAATAGTAAGAATACATTAAAGCTAAACATACCATTTTTGGCCAAATCTTAAGATAGATTCTCTGAAAATTCATTACTAATTGAGGCAGATTTTGGTTGATTTTTTTACTAAAATACCCCCTTAAACTCAGTTATAAACAGAACCCTTCATCAACACCTCAAATGGGATTCCAATAGAGAAGAACAACCCTCTCATAAACTTTTCAATTCTTTCTCCCTCTAATTATCTTTGTTGAGGACTATTTTTTTGCCCCACATGGCACTACTTCATTGGCAACACACGCCATATCAACATATTATTGATTTTTTTGGTAAATCTTTTTAAAACCCAAAATAAGCTTATATCTCATGGATTGGGCTCACATGGCCCACAAGATTCTTACTTCAAGAGGTGGATTCATGGTCTACAATTCCTCTTCATCAATTGGATCATAATCTCATGACATTATCAATATCAACATATAGATCGGGCTCAAGTAATTAATCAAAACTCATGGCCCATATTATCTCTCTTACACTCATGGCAATTGGCTTTTTCAACAAAAGCCCATATTTACACCAAATGACAATAAAACCCAAGGTATATCATCTCATCTTTCACTTATAATCCAAGCTCGTAAGTCTCTTTGAGAGTCGTGATTTGGAGGGCCAAGAGGTACATTCAGTAAAGCTCCAGTAGTTTAAAGTTGATTAAAGAAACATGTTACTTGGTGTGTCTTCCCCAACTCTCTGAATTCTGACTAGTCTGAGTATAGCAGGTAACATATAATAAGCATCTCTTATCACATAGCATTTAAAACAATAAAATTCGCCATTTGCTCTTTTCCTAAAACTTAATATTCATCATATGACAAATACTTAATATCTCCAGCCATTTAAATGCTGAGAAAATAACTATTCATTCAACCTTCAGTTGTTCCTATATTAACACAATTATTATAGAGTAGATTATGACAATATTAACACAATATTTATCAAATTTGACAATATTAACAAATATTTGGTTTGATTACAATTATTATGTATTATAAGGTAAAATTTTTGAATTTGATTATGTTTTGAATATTTGACTTGATCACATCACATTTGAAATGTTTTACATATTCGGGAGACTGAGTTTGATTTTGATGTGAGTTTTATTTTTCCTTTTCTTTTTTATTTGAATTGTAGTTTTGTTGAACTTTATAAATTTTTTTGATACGTTTCTCAGCATTTTTTATTGTACTGTAAAAAAAAATTGGGTTTGAATTATTTTTTTAAACTAAAAAATAATTTCTAAAATTTAGTTACTTTTTGATAATACACAAAATGTTATAAATAATTTTTATTAAAAAATTAATATTTTTCGACCTTTTGAATTTCTGAGAAAAATTGTATTGTTTTCATTTTTGTATGACAAAAATTATATATATTACATTTGTGATTGTCACTATAACAAATGAAAATATGATTATGAAATACACTACTATTTATTAAATTAGTTCAAACTATAAAAATAAATTTAATGAGACCATCCTAAAAATATTATCATGTGCAATGTGTGGAATCCGCGACTAGTATGGAGTAATAACCCAAACAGGTTTGAATTAGCTTATTATACACTAACAGTAGTGTTTACTGAATATGCGCTTTAAGCCAGGTATCAAGAGTACTTCATTTTTATTAGGTGGCTAATTTCAAATCCCATTGATTTACTATGATTCAGTAACTTCTCTGGTTTTCTTCAGATTACTAAGCTCATTCAAAAACAATTTTTTCTTTCTTCATCCGACTTCAATGTTAGTTCAAAATTTCCTAAAATTTGTATTAGTTTCTCCCTCCTCTTTTTAGCAGTGCAGTGTCCCCTGCGTCATGTCGCACAAGGAGTGAATCTCAACAACGAGTAATTCTTAGGTATTCCCGAAGCACAAAGAATGATACTCCCTCCTCTTACATTCATGGTGGGGTCCGCTTATTAAATTCATGATAGTGTCCACCATGAATGTGAGAGTAAAGAACACAATTTCACCATACTCCGGGACTACCTAAGAATCATGTCTCAACAACTATCTAAATCAAGAGATATCTTCCCTATAATAAAGAATGATGGGTCCAGTGAACTTTAGAGAAGGCAAGCAATGATAGAAATAAAGTGTCTGCATAATATTATAAAAATAACCCACAGCATGATCCAGTTAGATTGGTACTGGAGGGGAGCAATAGTTTCATAATCAACATGGCTTAAAGTCATATTGCTCTATGCAAAAGCTAAGTTGAATAAAAACCACTACAACACTTTAGGATGCAGTACAAATCAGCACTGAAGATACTATCTCTCCCTGAAGAACACAAGGAGGCAACGAAAAGGTCACCCTGAGGTGCTAAATATTGTTGCTGCAGCATAGATATATTAGGAGGCAGTAGTCAAGGTACTCCTGCTGTACTGCCATAGTCATAATAAGCCATGGGAAAACGGGTGCTTTGAGAATTGAGATTATCCCTTGAATTACATCCATAGATTAATTTGTAATGCTCCTTTTCAACTATTTCAAGTGCTAACTAAAATCATGTAGTATCGTTCAAGCTTGTCAAATACCTCATTAGATGTAGAATCATGAAATAATTGAGATATGAAACAGGAATCATATAGCAACTTAGTTTGAACAACAACGATGGTAATGTTAACAAAATGGCACCAATAATATCCTCCCACGAGGCCTCAACTGTATGGCTTGGTAATTAATGACATATACTTGAATTGAGAACCATAAAATTGCAGGTTTCTTTTTTTCTTTTTCTTTTTCCAGGGGGAGGGAGGAGAGTAGGGTGAATTCCCAACCTTTATTTTTCACATTGTTCTCTCATGTAAATTAAGCTAACTACACATTCCAAATAAGGAAAAATTGTAATTAGTTGCCCATAGTGTTTTTTTACAGTTATATTTGAAATGAGCTAACACAATCAAGTACTTTAATTTGCTGAAATAAAATTTGGAGCAAGCTGTTCTGCTATAGTTGTGAGATTAATGTCATTGTCCTAGTCCCACTACTGTCAAAAGTTAAATGATACAAGACACAACAAAAAAAATTTATTCAAGCAATTTTATCGATTGAAGCACACTAATCTATTAATAATTTGAACATGATGAAAGGTAGAAATCATTTCTCCCTGAACTAGAATTGATTAAGTAGCACTTGAGACTAGAATGTTCATATACTACTGAAAGAGAGCCAACACATAAACCATAGTAGCTAGTACTTACAACACAGGCAAGGAAAATGTTGAAAAATTTAACGTCAAAATGAGATTGAACTGTACAAAATCATGAAGGAACAAAGGATGCAAATGCATCTAAAACTCAGCAAATATTTCAATGGAAGTCAGTCTTTACTTTGAGGTTCTTTTGAGGGGAGAGAAAATCTTTTATTTTATGACCTGCTCTTAAATGTGTTGTATAGATTAGATGAGGATCTTGTGAATCTTCTGGTGTTGCTTCTGAAACATGAACGATGCCTGAAGCTTGAGAATTGACTTCTGCATAAACTTTTTTGAGTCTTCTAGGCTTCTTTATTTCTGCTTTCTACATCAGCAGCATCCATGTCTTCTTCGGTTGCAACTTCTGCAATGTTGGCGCTTTCGCTGAATCTACTTTGATAACTTGAATTGGAAATGGTTTCTTGATGTTGAATGTTTGCATAATTATCCTGTGAATCAGTGAATATGGATTTTGAAAGATCACTACCATCTGGTGGTACCCCATTCTCATCATGAAAGCCAAGGACTCCATCTAACACTTCATTTCGGTCAAGAACAGTAGCATTATTGTCTGTTCCACTAGGCTGCATTGCAATCTCCCGTTTGCTTTCCATAATGTTATTATCTTCTTTATTATTGCTATTTAAGTGATCTGCCTCGTATTGGACTTTTTTAAGTGTATCATCAGTAAGTTTCTCAATATGTTGTGGTTCCTTAACTTGTCTTCCTGAAACTTTGTCATCCCCTTGCTTGACTAGTGTTTCTGGGTCCTTGTCATCTTCTTCATCATGAACTTCACCACCCTTCTCATCCCCTTTCTTATCATGATCTGGGACACTACTCCATGAATCATCATGTCCTTTTTTAATATATCCTCCTTGAACAGAATGACTATATAAGCCCACTGATTCACCTTTTCCTCCAACTCCAATATCAGAATTGTTGTCCTTATGTTCTAGTTCCAGTTCCTTCCAATTTTCTTTCTTTTCACGAGTCCAAAATTGCCCACGAGAATATTCGCTTTCCTTGTGGAAAAATTCTTCTTCAACATTTCCATCAAATTCATCATCTCCACCTTCTCCATCATCTTTTCTTTTATCTTCTTCCACAAGATTCACATCTTCTAAGTCAGTATTACCACCATCACTTGACAACCCAGCATTCCCCTTACGCCCCAAAATTATGCCACCATGATCTTCACTAAGTTTGCTCTGTATGCTTTCACCATCGTTATTTCCATTTTTGTTTGAGTTTGACTGCCTTAACTGGTATTGCAACCAGATGACAACAGCCAAAAACAATACCAATTGCAAAACATGTTTTACCTTAAACCCTTTGGGCATTTGGTTACGACTAGTGGACTGGTAATTCATCACACTCTGTGGACTAACCAAATGAACAATCACTGAAGAAGAAAAATCGCGAAAATTACTTATCAAGAATCTCCCAATTAAAACAAATTACAAGCTAGCTCTAACATGTACAGAAAATTAAGTCAACAAAAACATAAAGTCAACTACTAGGGAAATAATAGGTATGCATCATGAGTGGCATCAGGAATTGAATATGTAAACCAATCAAAGTCACTCTATGCAGCAAGAGAGTTTTCAGAGAAAAAAAAATCCCTTGGGCTTCAGATGTAATTAAGTTCATATTTCTGTATTTTGCTCTATTTAAATCAATAATAATAATAGTAAGTTACATTCCCTAGTCCCTACTATCTTTCAAATTAGTTAAAACCAAATAAAAGAACTTGATCAGTTTACACAAGATAACCCAGGTTTCAAATATAGAAATAGATTCCAACTAAGATGATAATAAGATATAAGCAATATAGTAAAACTGCAGGATGGAAATTAAAGAAAACGAAAATTTACCTTGTTCAGTTGCAGCAAGAAACCCAAAAACCGTAAGCCAGTAACCCAGAACGTAGCAGAACCAGAATATATGGTTGCTTTTCCTTGTTTTCAAAGTTGGGTGCTTTTGAAGTTTGAACGTTGAAACTTGAAAGTTGAAGCCAACTGCTCTTGGGATTATTCCTTTTAGGTTTCAGAAGTAGCGGTTATGTTTTTTCCTCAACGTGATCCCCAAATTACCCTCTGACACAGGACCTGCTGACCTGTCATTTTAGAGTTTTACTTATTTTTTTATGTTGAGAGAATATGTGAACTCCGTTGACTAACTACCGTCGACGCCGCCCGGTTACCCCACTTCCACTTGGTTAGATCCGCATATGACGGGACCGCAAATGCGTTGCCTTTTAGCATTACCATTGCTTTCTTGCCATGCCAAATTGCCGCACTGATTTCTAAGTACCGATATTACCATCATAATTTTACTATGTGTTTGTCATTTCACATTTTCAGTTGCAACTTGCAAATCTCTCATCCTCCTTTTTATTGTATGAACTATGAAGAAACACTAGGTAACTCCCTTTTTTCTTTTTTTAAGGGATACTAGGTAACTATATATGACAGATCAATAATTAAGGGGTGGAGAATTTAAACTAAGAATGTTTTTATTGAAAAGTTTACCCAAATTTTTTTTTTTTTTTTTATTGAAATCAGTTGAGCTACAAATCTTTTAACAAAAATTATGTAACTTATTTTCATGTAAGACACCTAAAATAAATTGATAATACAAGATATGATAAAACTTTAAAGCATAATATCTTATATCAAATTCAAAAAAAAAAAAAAAGTATAATATTTTAGGTGCAATACTGCAATACATTAAAATTTACAATTAAGTTTAAACACTTTTTTTTTTCTCAAAAAAAGAAAAAGAAAAAGAAAAAGAAAAGTTTAAACACTTGTTTGCATTGATAAAACACAAACAGGCTAATAAAAGTAATTATTCACCTCAACCAAAAAAAAAAAAGTAATTATTCCCAGTTTTTTTTTTTTCCTACAATTATTCACAGAGTTTTTTTTTTTTTTTTGAGAAGGATTATTCACAGAGTTGAACCAAGGAATTGCTTGTCATTCAAATGACTTCAATTAAAAACAAAAAGGGTATTGTAATGTTCGGCTACTTGGGCTTTTTTGTGTAATCGGTCTAGGCCAGTCCCATTTCCTAAGCTGCTTCCTTGAGTTGAGTCCGGGAAGCCTTACAAAAGGATGGACACAGGCCCATTTCCTAATGCGTCCTTGCTTCCGTGGACTAATATCCCTTTATTTAACAGGGAAAAATGAAAATTGTACCTTTGTGCGGGAAAATTATTAGTTATTCTTAAAATATCATAAATATGTAGTCCTCCCTCTCACATAAATAGTAAGTTTCACAATAAATTTAATTAGTGGGACTCACCATTTATGTGAAAGGAGGGAGTACGCATTTATGGTATTTTGAGAATACACAATAATTTCTCCTTTGTAAGTATTTTTTTTTTCCTTGTTGAATAAGGATTGTAGGGAAAATTATAACTTATCCACCTATAGTTTGGCCAAAATTTAAGTTGCCTACCTATAGTTTGAAATTTAACACTTTATCTACCTCAGATTAGCTCAGTTAGAGTTTCGTAACCTACATGGCTAAATATGCAATTTTGCTCTACTTTTATGTTTCTCTCCTTCAAAAACACAAAAAACATAAAAGACAAGATCAAATAAGTTCAAAAAAAAAACCAATGGAACACTTGCATCATGAGATTTCAAACCCCAGGTAGGTAATTTAAATTTCAGTCAAACTACAGGTGGGTAAGTTGTAATTTACCCAAAATTGTAAGTATTTAAAAAAAAAAATTGTAAGTATCTTTCATGAAAGACTAGTGAGTAGAGTCATTTTTCAATGTACTATTGTAAATCTCCACCTTATTATAAGCTAGTTCAAACTTCAAAGTACTCTTTGATTTAAGCTTAAAAGGGAAACACAATTGTCCAAATATTACGTCCAAGATCACCAATTTGAAATTTCCCCTCTTTTTCCCCCTTTGGGATCAAATTCACTCATAAAAAGAAAGTTATATTACTAACTTAGTACTCACTGTAATCCTTGCCTTGCTGGATTCCTTTAGAAGTTGGAAAGCAAGCATTTGAAATTAATGGACTATAACAAAGTGGCACATGATTTAGCTCAGGTTACAAGAGATACGGGGACACCCTAAACATGGATTAGGATTGACCTCCTAATGCTTCACCATACTCTCTTGATCGATTAGTCAAAATGTTAATTTCCCTATATTATTTCTTGTATTTTGGTCTTTCTTTTTGTTATACTTCAATTTCAATTTTAATCAAGGGAGTCAATTTCACACCGAATGCTGTTTAGGTTTGGTCAAAGGAACAAAATATTTTGGTATCAATTAATACCGATGTACCCTTTTGAGATTACCGCTATTCATATAATTCTATACATAAATATATAATTGCATTTTTTATGTAAGTATAAATTTATCAATTTTTATGTTTACCAACATAAAATTTTAAAATCCACATATTTTGTAAGCCTACATATTTAGCTTCAATACATTAACCAATATATTAAATTAAATAAATTATTTTTTATTAATTTTTTCAATTATTAATTTTTTTATTGTCCTGGCCGAAATGCAATTACCGGTCGGTACAGGGTGATACAGGCTGATATGGGTTGATACAAGCTATTACAGCTGAAATAGGTTGGTACAATCCTGTATTTTTTCTGGTACATTTTAGAGAAGTACCTATACCGGTTTAGTGGCTGGTATCATATATTTTCTCTATACGGTATTTACTTCCTTGGTTTTAAAGAAAACAATCAAGGTTCAATTAAAAAATAAAAATAAATGTTGTGGCAACAACACTGGAGTTTGTATTTATCACATGAGTTCTGTCCATATAATTTTGATGTTAGTGTGATGGTAGTGTATTCAATCAATATCAATATTTGTTTTTTAAAAACGCTTAAGAAGAGAAAGCTGAACTCTACGAACCTTGATAAAAAATACATATTAGATCATCTGCAAAAGCTTAGAAGGCCTTTAATTTTGTTTATAACCATAAAATTTTGAAAACTATAAGGGTGTGTTTTATAACCTTTTTTTCTTCTTTCAATTTTCTATTTCTAACAACAGTTTTCTATTTTTTTTAGGCCAAAATACTTGTTTGGTAATTTTTGTGTGTCTCCAAATCCTAGGTTATAAAGGAAATTGAAAACGGCATGAGGCTGTTTGATTAGCCCAAAAAAAAAAAAAAAAAAATGAAATATTCTATATTCATTTTCAGTTTTATGTGGGACCTATCACTAAAAAATTGGTTTGGTTTTAGCATTTGTACTCAGTTTTCATTTTCAATATCTTAAAAGCTGGATTTGAATACAAAAAATGGAAATAGCTTTTTTAACATTTTCATTTTCTATGAAAACGAATACAGTGACATATTTGTAAATATTGTGAAAACACAAAATTACTTTTTTTTTTTTAAGTGATGTGATTTGTGTAAGTGAGAAAAGTTATTTAAAAAAAAATAGAAAATAATTACCAAACTCGGTATGATATATTCTATACTCAAAACAACTTGAATATGATATTAAAGTGGTGAAAATCCTTAAGCCTCACATAAGAAATGATAGAAAATATGAGTTTATATGCTCTTGGGTTGGATATTAGGTTGAGCTTTGAACATTTGTGGATTGAGCCCTCTTATCCAAATAATAATTGATTAGTCAAAAATTTACGATCGTCATTAAGCTGAAACTGTCATTAACCAAGAGATGATGTCACACATTTATTACATTCATTGATGACAAAATGTAACGGACAGAGCAACGATCACAGAATAAGTTGTGAACTTCAGACCAATATTTTGTAACGCACTAGCCGTTGGGCATAAATACAATGATTCATTGCCTATTAATGAGGCATACAACTATAAAAGAAAGAGCAACCAAAGTGAAAGGTACACACAAATACTCTACGAAAATCACTCTCCAATCTGTTTCTCCCTAAAATCTTTTCCCTTTACTGACTTAAGCATCGAAGGCGATTTGGCTAACGCTACACTGACATGTTACTCTTCCACCCAGTTCATTTTGCAGGTTTTCCTCCAATAGAGGCGACCTCAATCACAGCTTCGTCCATCCGCTACGACGAGGGGCTTACCTACTGATTTTTTGCATCATCAGTTTGACGCCATCTATGGAAACGCTAATCATTCAAGTCATATTTCCTAGAGACAAAAGAGTTTCTCGAAGTATAAGATGGAATCAGAAATTGCACAACAACAAGAAGCTGTGCAACAACAACAAATCTAGGCCCTCCTAGCTAATGTGGAAGAGCTGACTTGCCAAAATGAAGAGTTGCAAAAGAAAATTGAATCCCAAAATGCAAAACGTCGACGAATAGGTGAAAACCAGAATGAAGAAGAATCAAACTCTTAAGCCAACAGGCAAGATAGGACCTCAAGAAAAGATTCTTCCAGGATGGAGAATGAGCTTCGCAACATGAGGAAGGAGATGGACGAGTTAAAAAGTGTTATGAAGGACAAAGGTAGGGAGAATTTGGAAGGGATGATTCGAAGGACGGACTCACCATTTACTACTGAAGTACTGAATAGTCCCCTTTCATCGAAATTTCATCTCCCACAGTTGGAGTCGTATGATGATTTCAAGGATCCCTTAGATCACATTGAATCATTCAAGACACTGATGCTATTGTAGATGACCCCAAATGAGGTGATGTGTAGGGCATTACCAACAACACTGAAGGGAGCAGCTAGAGTATGGTTTAACAAGATACCCCCAGGAACTATTGCAGATTTCAAACAACTCAGCATGGGTTTTGTTCGTCATTTAATTTGGGGGGTAAAGGCACAAAAAGCCAATTGGCTATCTTTTCAACATTTAACAAGCAGAAGGAGAATCACTAAGGTAGTACGTTACTCAATTCAATAAGGAGCTACTGCAGGTAGACGAAGCTGAAGATCAAGTCATCCTAACAACTTTCCAAGTAAGGTTGTGACTTGGGGATTTCTTCTTCTTAATCACTAAAAGTCTACCAAAATTAGTCATGCAGTTGTTTCAAAAAGCTCAAAGGTACATGAATGTAGAAGATGTGGTGCTCGCAAAAGAAATGAAAGGAAAAAGGAAGAGAGACGAAGGAACAAGCAACAATCACGATAAAAAGAAAGAGATGCAAAGTGTTGGGTAGAGCACGGGGAAAAAAAAAAGAACTTCCAGACAAGAAACCAAAGTTCACTAACTTTACTCCTCTAATAATGCCAATTGAGCAGGTCCTTATACGGATAAGGGACGATCCCTCCCTGTAATGGCCGAAACCAGTTAGTACTCCAACAAAAAAAAAAGACAAGAACAAGTACTGTAGGTTCTAGTAGGGCCATGGGCATCGCACTGCAAGTGTAGGCATTTGAAAAAATAGGTGGAGACTTTAATCAAGCAAGGAAAGTTACAGAAGTATGTCAGGGAGACGAAGCCCCACAGATACCAATGGAAGGGCGATTAGGACGAAACTCAGGGAGCAGGAGATAGCAAACCTCTTACAGGAGAGATAAAGATGATCTCGGGAGGACTAACGACAGGCGGAACACTAAAGTCCTTAAAAAAGCCCATGGGAGAGAAATAAACAAAGTCTATTCGCGGCTCCCTCCAATGAAGATGCCAAAGAATGACGAGCTTGATATTGTTTTCTCAAAGAGAGATGGTCGTAGAATCAAGCAAACCCATAATAATCCACTGGTAATCATGCTCAGGGTAGAAGAATTCAACATCCACTGGGTGCTCATTGACAACATAAGCTTAGCAAATAATATTTACTTACCTGCGTTTCAGCAGATGAAACTGGATAAGAAAAGGATCAGGCCTTTCACCTCGCATATGGTAAGCTTCACAGGGGATAGAATCATCCCTAAGGACATTGTCACTTTAACCATAATTGCAGGAACTTACCTAGCATAGGTCACCAAGGAAATTAATTTCCTTATAATTGATTGCCCTTCAACATACAACATTATCTTGGGAAGACTTGCACTTAACAGGCTAAGAGCAGTAACGTCAACATATTACTTGAAGGTGAAGTTTCCAACAGCCCACGGAGTAGGAGAAATCAGAGGAGACCAAGTTTTGGCAAGAGAATGCTATTAAGCTGCCTTAGCATCTGGGGAGAACCACACGTGGGTGATCAATGAACCAGTGCCCATCCCTGAACCGTTAGAAACACCACAAGAAGTTGAGATCATCCTAAGAGATTTGACAAAGGTATTGACAATAGGATCAACACTCCCAACTCTAGAGAAAGAGAAGATGATTTCCTTCTTAAGGGCAAACCAAAATGTTTTTGCCTGGAAATATGAGGATATGCTTAGAATCGACAGGAAGATCATACAGCATCGTCTCAACGTCAACCCAGAATGCAAACTTGTACAGCAGAAGTGGAGAATATCTGCACCAGAGTACAACAAAGCTGTAACTGAAGAAGTAGAGTAGTTACTAGAAGTTGATTTCATCAGGGAAGTCTTCTATCCAGATTGGCTAGCAAACATGATAATAGTAAAAAGGAGCAATTACAAATGAAGAGTGTGCATTGATTTCACAAACCTGAACAAAGCTTGCCCAAAGGATAGCTTCCCCTCGCCGAGGATTAATTAACTAGTAGACTCAATTGCTAGACACAAACCCTTAAGTTTCATGGATGCATTTTCTGGATACAACCATATTCTTATGGATGAAAATGATCAAGAGAAAACCTCGTTCGTCACTAGTCAAGGGTTGTACTGTTACAAAGTTATGCCCTTTGGATTGAAGAATGCAGGAGCCACATACCAAAGATTGGTGAACCGCATGTTCTCTCATCAAATTGGAAGGAATGTGGAAGTATATATAGATGATATGCTAGTGAAAAGTAAGGACGAAGCCAACCACTTAGACGATCTAAAAGAAACCTTTAGCACACTATGCAAGTACAATATGAAACTAAACCCTGCAAAGTGTGTTTTTGCTGTTGCTTTAGGAAAGTTTTTGGGATTCATGGTGTCCCAACTAGGTACAGTGGCAAATCTAGACAAAGTAAAGGCGACAATCGAGGTCAAATCACCAAAAACAGTAAAGAAGGTTCAAAGCTGGACAGGAAAGGTCACAGGCCTAAACAGATTCATTTCTAGGGCAATGGATAAGTGCATGCCATTCTTCAAGGTATTGAAAATGGCCTTTTAGTGGATTGATAAATGCAAAGAAGCCCTTGCCAAGTTAAAAGAGTACTTGACGACGCCACCACTGATAAGCCCCTCAGTGATGGGAGAAAAGCTATACCTCTACTTAGCAGTATCTAACACTGCAGTAAGTTCAGCATTGATCAGAGAAGAAGAAAATGTCCAAAAGCCAATCTACTATACCAACCGAGCATT
The DNA here is from genome assembly GCA_030445155.1 of Quercus variabilis. Lineage (NCBI taxonomy): Eukaryota > Viridiplantae > Streptophyta > Magnoliopsida > Fagales > Fagaceae > Quercus > Quercus variabilis. Next base: position 41,203,329 of record CP129446.1, on the reverse strand, counting down.
CCAGGGAGCAGAGGCAAGTTACCCAATGATTGAAAAGATAGCTTTCACATTGTTGGTCGCTTCCAGGAAACTTCATCGGTACTTCCAAGCACACTTCATCATCGTCATGATAGACCAACCAATAAGAAAGACGATGAACAAGATAGATGCAGCAGGACGACTTATTCAATGGGCAATTAAATTGGGCCAATTTGACATCGAATATTGGCCTCAAGCAGCAATTAAAGCCCAAGTACTAGTGGACTTCATTACAGAATTCACTTACCCTTATAAGGAAGAAGAACTTCCCATGGAAACATAGACGGTCCAAACAGATGGGTCTGCCACGAAGAAAGTAAGAGGAGCAAGAGTAGTGCTCATATCTCCAAAAAGAGAAACATTGAAGTATGCAGTTAGATTGCAATTCTCAGCAACAAATAACGAGGCAGAATACGAAAAATTGCTAATAGGGCTAAGTCTAGCAAATGCTTTAGGAGCAAAGAATCTTATCGTTCAAGCTGATTCTCATCTAATAATTGGACAAGTGAAGGGAGATTATGAAGCCAAAGAAGAAATGATGCAGAAGTACCTTAATATCATCCAACAACTCTCACAGCATTTTGACAGCCTAGACTTTGTGCAAATCCCTCGAGCCAAAAACGTAAAAGCTGACTTCCTAGCAAGATTGGCCTCGTCAAACGACTACAATGCGACCTCCAAACTATGTATAGAGATAAGGGGGAAACCAAGCACAGAAGGTGGGCAGGTTCTGAAGATAAAGGAACAAAACGAGTGGATGACTCCTATCATCCGTTACTTGAAAGAAGGATGGCTCCTAAAAAATAAGACGAAAGCAAGGAAGATACAGATCAGAGCAGCCCGCTTCCTCATTATTGATGATGCGTTGTACAGACGAGGGTATTCACTCCCATATTTAAGATGTGCCAACTTAGAATAAGTAGATTATGTGCTCCATGAGATACATGAGGGAATTTGTGGAAATCATGCTGGAGCAAGATCTTTAGCAGGAAAGACACTCAGAGTAGGATATTACTGGCTGACCTTACAAAAGGACACACACGACACCGTTTAAGCATGCGATAAGTGTTAACGCTTTGCAAATGTCCAAAAGAGACCAAGAAAGACGATGACACCCATATCCTTGCCGTGGCCCTTCGCTTAGTGGGGGATTGACATTATAGGCCCATTCCCTTTAAGGAAAAAGCAATTCAAATTTCTGATTGTTGCAATTGATTACTTCACAAAATAGGTAGAAATAGAACCGGTGACAATGATAATGGAGGCCAAAGTCACAAGCTTTGTATGGAAAAACATCATCTACAGGTTTGGAGTCCCACGTGTCATAATATCAGACAATGGAAGCAGTTCGACAATCCCAAGTTTCGAAAATTTGGCGAAGACTTAGGAGTCAAGAACCACTACTTCTCTCCAAGACACCCTTAGGCCAACAGGTAGACAAAAGTAACGAACAGAAGCTTGCTCAACTCGACTTAAGGGGGCATAGCCTGAAGAACTACCAAATGTCCTTTGGGCATATAGGATGACCACAAGAGTTCCAACAAGAGAAACACCATTCAGACTGATATTTGGCATTGAGGCCGTCATACCAATGGAAGTGGGACTGACAAGCTTCTGAGTCAAAACTTATGAACACCAGAAGAACTAGTAGGAGCTTAATAGCAACTTGGACTTAATCGATGAAGTCAAAGAAGAAGCTATGAAGGGAATGGCCAAACACAAGGAAGTAATGGCCAGATACTACAACAGAAAGGTCAAGGTAAGAAGATTCAACGCAAGAGACCTTGTCCTCAGGAAGGTATCACAGGCAACAAAAGACCCGTCCCAAGAAAAACTGGGACCAGCCTGGGAAAGCCCCTACGAAGTAATCCATCACTCTAGAGAAGACTCCTACTACCTAAAGTCTATAGATGGCCAGGAATTGTCTCCTAGAAGATAAAACACTTGAAGAAATACTACCAGTAAGGAATACTTTACATTTCAAATTGCCTAATCTTCATATCAATATGTACAACATTTATTACTTTCGTCATTCATAGATCAATAATACATGAAAGCATTATCCATGCGTATTTATCAATAATTATCCATGAATTACTTGTCAATAAAAATATGTGCAACGCTTGGGAGTTATCCTTGGGAGATGTCCCAAGGATCTCTGCTGTTACAATTTCAAATCAAAAGTTGTTCATACACAACCAACGACGTCATAGCCATCAAAGTTGTTAATACACAACTACCAAAGTCGACTAAATCAAAGTTGTTTAAACAAAACTAATATGACCATCATTCAAGCATGAATAAACAAACAAAAAGGGTTAACCTAAAGACGCTCCAATACCATGACTTTAAGTCACGAGTACAGTGCAACATCATCATTTAAACATGACTCAATAAAAAGCTATTCAAACATAGCTAAAAATAATAAGTTGTTCAAACACAACTAAAATTGTCATTCAAACATGACTCAATAAAAAATTGTTCAAACACAGCTAAAAATAATAAGTTGTTCAAACACAACTAAACTCAATAAAAAGCTGTTCAAACATAGCTAAAAATAATAAGTTGTCCCAACACAACTAAAATCTTCATTCAAATATGACTCAATAAAAAGCTATTCAAACACAGTCAAAAGTAATAAGTTGTTCAAATACAACTAAAATCATTATTCAAATATGACTCAATAAAAAACTGTTCAAACACAGCTAAAAATAATACGTTGTTCAAACACAACTCAAATTGTCATTCAAACATGACCCAATAAAAAAGCTGTTTAAACACAGTTGAACATAAAAAGTTGCTCAAACACAACTAGCATAGTCATTCAAATATGGCTCAGTAAGATAAGCTATTCAAACACAAGCTAAACTTGAAAAGTTGTTTTAACACAACTAATATCGTCATAAAATGTTGTCTAAACACAATCAAGCATGAAAAGTTGTTTAATATAGCTAAAGCATGAAATTATCCAAAAACCTTCGTCATCTAAACACAACAAAGGTGTACTTATAAAAAGTTTTTCATCAACAGTTCATAAAATTACTTGCCATTGTCAGGAAGAGAATCTTTGCCCAAAACATATGGGCCCAAAGAGGTTGTTCAGTTAAGATGCTCAAAACAATGAGCCTATAAAAAGATATTGTTTTCATATTACAAAAAAAGGGTTAAATTATTGTTCATCCAAAATGGGATCTGCAGGAGTTATAGGTGCGGCCTCTTCAATCACCTCAGCTACAGTTGTGACTTCTTCCATTACATTCTCTGCCATAGCCTTAGAAGGAAGGTGAGACAGGAGCTCTTTCTCAAACGTCACCAATAATACAACCAAAAAGGTCCAAGTCAGGGTAATGCTTCGCCATCCATTTTCTAATAAGATCAAAGCCTTCCATGTAGTACCCACACAACTCGTCTAAGTATTCGTCTGAATCCTTGAATTCCTGCACGGTTGTGGCCTCAGCTTTTTGCAACTTCAACTCTAGATCACCAATCTGCTTATCCTTTAGCTTGCAAAAATCCTTCTCCACTAGAAGACTCTTCTCCAAGGCCGCCACACGTTCTTTGTCATTCTCAGCCTCAATAGCAAGGATGGTGACCTTGTTCTTCAGCGTTTCATTCTCAACGAAAAGGGATTTGATCATGGGCTCAGCTGTGGACACCTTCTTCTCCGAGTCCAAAAGCTTCCCAGAAACAAACAAAGATTCCCCTAGAGCCTACACATAAAATCTCTCTAAGCAAAAAGAAAAAGCAATCTATGCTATCAACACATACTTGCACGAGTTTCTAAGTGTAGGACGACATTACTTCGCTGGACAACTTCGCCATCAAAGGGTTTAGGTCGTCCATAGAGAGTGCCACATGAGCCTTCAGAGCAAAAGCATCAACATCATCCCAAAAGGAAGGAAGAAAAGGTTTACCACCAACCTTCTTCTTCTTCTTAGTCTCCTCCCCAACAGAGGCAATTACCTCCAAAGACGAGATGGGAGAAGCAGGACGCTTAGCAGGAGAATAGGCAGTCACCAAAGGATCATCCATGGAAACGTCCCTTACCTTCAGACGTTTCTTTGAGAGAAAACCACTGACGAAACCACCTTTGGCTTTCTTCTCTTGAGCCTCAACCAATTTTTACTTGCTAAATCTAATCGTCATTCCTAAGGGAAAAGAGAGACTATATATGTATGTGTGTATATATATATATATATATATATAGAAAGAGAAGAAGAAAAGAAAAAGAAGGGAAGATGGAACACTCACTCTTTTTCACAAATTCGAAATTTCTCCGAACCTTAGTTGATGGTTCTGAACCCAAGAAATGAAGAAATAATGATTGGGGCGAGCTCGTCAAAGTCCTTAACGGTCTCTAAATATTCCTTTACTTTTCAGCACGACGCTGATATTTCTTCTTCAAACAAGGACGTTGGGAAATTGCAAACAAAAACACAAGTATGTCACATGCCACCGTCACTCACAAAGAATGAAAAACAACAGAAAGACGAGACAGACACACCAGACACAGGGGTTCCCCAACTACGAAAAAACTTGGGGGCTTTGTCTAAGTCCTCACCAGGGATGAACTCCCAACCATTTCTAGAAACAAAAAAGAAGTTTGGCTTCCAATTTTGAAGAGATGATGGGTAATCAAGTATTAACATAAAAGCCCTATCCCACGACTTAAATTCATAATAGCCAAGGTCTTTGGACTTTTTGAGACGATCAAAATGAAGGAACTCGTCTTTCTTGATGACATCCCCGTCATTGGCGGACATCCATACCACCATGCAAGAAATGACGATCCACCAAGAATTAGACACTAATTATGCCAAAGCAAGGTGCAAATAAGAAAAAAGTTCCCTAACAAAAGGGTGAGCAGGGAAACGAAGACCACTGGTAAAGTCTACCTTGTAGAAATAGAATTCATCAGCATAAAAGTGACAGGCCCTATCCTTGTCACTCGGAATCCTGATCTCAACCGAATCAGGGAATTGAAACCTATCCCCAATCCGCTTCTCATCCTTTTCTAAGAGGGCACACGAGATGTTCCAAGCTTTGTAAGAAGTGGAAGGGGAAGTAACCTCAGGAATTATGCGATCATTAGATGAGGATAACCCCGTCTCCAATTCACTAGGCCTAATCTCCCCAGACACCTTCAGTGATCTAGAAACCCTAGCAAAATGGGAAACTAGAGGGAATAAAGAAGAAAGGATAAATTTGTGTGGATAGTCCTCCCCCACGAAGAGACTGACCCACTTGAGACACTCCCCTTTTACAGTCTCAAGTAAACAACCTAGGCGAGCGAAAAGAAAAGATACTGAAGGAAAATCAACCCTAACAGAAGAGTAATCTACCATGGAAGAACAGAAAAAGTATCAGGAGCACAAAGAACTTACCAGGGAACGCAGGATAGAGAAAGGAAGCTTGAAGGAGAAACAAACCCTAAAATGAAAACTGAACAAGGAAATATTCCAGAGAACGAAAAACAGGAGGGAAAAATGCAAAATAAGTGACCAAAACACGTGCGGGAAAACCAAGAAGTGTCTGCACGTCGAACGCATCTTGACCTTACACCTGGCACTCAACTGGTCAAACATCAAATCATCATAAATGCACAATACACAGAATATGAAGCGTCAAATGAATATGTTCTCATCTCGTCCGATAGACGAAGATACGAACAAGGGGGCAGCTGATGAGTTAGAAATTTACGATCATCATTAAGTTGAAGCCATCATTAACCAAGAGATGATGTCACGCATTTATTACGCTCATTGATGACAAAATGTAGTGGACGAAGCAACGATCACAGAATGAACTGTGAACTTCAGACCAAGATTTTGTAACGCACTAGCCGTTGGACATAAATACAGCAATTCATTGCCCATTAATAAGGCATACAACTATAAAAGAAAGAGCAACAGAAGTGGAAGGTACACATAAATACTCTACGAAAATCACTCTCTAGTCTGTTTCTCCCTAAAATCTTTCTCCCTTACTAACTTAAGCATCGAAGGCAGTTTGTAGGTTTTCCTCCAACAGAGTCGACCCCAATCACAGCTTCGTCCATCCACTACGACGAGGAGCTCAACTGCTTATTTTTTGCATCATCAATAATAATTTTTTATTTTTTATTTATTTTTTGCGTCAGTAAGTTTGTATACATCAATTATTCTGGAAACAATATATGTTCAATGACATATATATTCATAGTTCCTCATTCTAAAAAACAACTTTTGATTGAGAAACCTTTCCCAAAGAAAATATTTTGTGCATAAACATAGAGTCAAAGAGAGAGAAAGAGACATAGTTCAGTTCTCAATGCACAGACCTTGTAGTGTTTCTACTCCATGTTGTAGATCATTTTATCTTGGGAAACAGACGTTCGTGAGTCTCTAAACACTATAGATTATGTGATAGGAGAAATTTGCTTTAAGGAGATTATGTCAAACACAAAATTTGATCTGTATCATTCATCCCTCACGCATTGGTACATGAGTTTCTAATTATTTCACATCTTTTTGTGTTATTGCTTATAGTTAGATATGTATTTGGTTGTTCATGTTTACACTATTACAAAGGCCAAAATGGCCAAATACCACAATTTTTTTTTAATTTTTAGCAAAAAACCACTGTTTCGGAAATAAATGGCAATATACCACTTTTTCTAGTACTCGAATTTGGTTAACTCGAGTACCCTATTTTATAGTTCCACCGTGGCTGTTGAGCTAGAAATTGGCGATTAAAAAAAACAAAGTGGTACTCGAGCTTGGTAAACTCGAGTACCATGCAACACATTACTCGAGTATACCAGGCTCGAGTACCTTTTATAAAAAAAAATACAGAAATTTTTTTTTCTACAGTACTCGAGTTTACCAAACTCGAGTACTATGTAATTTTTTGTTTTTTTGTTTTTGTTTTTTTTGCTTGAGGATAATTGACAAATAAATAGAAAGATAAAAATATGTAGCTTTTCTATGTTTTTATTTATTTAAATAGAAGCATTGTAAGATATAGAGATTTTAATTTTGAAATATGAATTTAATTTCTACATTGATTAAAATTGTTCATTGTTTTCTCATAAAAATTGTTCATTATTTTCTGTATAAACTATTTTTATGATTTTACATAAAATTATTTTCTGTTCAGCATTATTTAAGAAATTGTTCGCTCTCTTTTTTGCATAAATTATTTTTTGTTCACTATTTAAAAAATTGTTCACTGTTTTCTCATAAAACACCTAGTGAAATCGTGTTTTCTAAATTTAAACGCCAAATCTGAATGCTTTTTCATGTTTGAATTTCACAATAATCGAATATATTTTTCTGCATTGATAAAATCTGTTTCTACATTTATAAAATTTTCTCTCTGCACATCATATTTACTGTATATTCAAATCTACTTACTGCATTCATAAAGTTTGTTTTTTGCACTAATTAAAACTGTTCACTGTTTTGTCATAAAAATTGTTCACTGTTTTCTGCATTAACTATTTCTAGCATTGGCGCAGTTATTGCATTTAAATGGTTTTTGTGTTTTTCTAAATTTGTAACCATATGAATAATGGACAAACTCCATGAAAGAAAAATAAATGATTCGTATAAATCACCTAATGGTAAATGCCTCGAAAAAATCGAATTAGTTGAATGTAGAAATTTGAGAAAAATCAATGGAAAATCATTGAACGTAGCAAATCGTGAATGTGTACATAAGATGTATAGATATTCTAGACTTGTTGTGAAATTTGATTTCGTTAAAAGTACAAAATAATGAAAATTCAAAGGAAAAGTATGTACGTTAGATGTATAGATCGTATGAATTTGTCTAAAAATTTGAATTCATTAAATGTACAAAACTGTGAAAACTCAAGGAAGAATTGTGTACATTAGAGGTATAGATAGTACGAATATGTTGAAAAATTCGAATTCGTTAAGTGTGTAAAATTGTGAAAATTCAAATGAAAATTGAAGAGCATACCAAATTGAGTAAACTTAATGGAAAATTAATTACATTAGATTTACAGATCATCTATTTTTTTGCATTGACAAAATATATTTCTACATTAATAAAATTTGCTCTCTGCACACCATCTTCACTGTTTTCTCATAAAAATTGTTCACTGTTTTCTGCATAAACTATTTCTAGCATTCTGCATAAAATTATTTTCTGTAGAAACATATTTTATCAATACAGAAAAATATATTCGATTATTGTGAAATTCAAACATGAAAAAGCATTCAGATTTGGCATTTAAATTTAGAAAACACTATTTTACTAGGTGTTTTATGAGAAACAATGAACAATTTTTTAAATAGTGAACAGAAAATAATTTATGCAAAAAAGAGGGCAAACAATTTCTTAAATAATGCTGAACAGAAAATAATTTTATGTAAAAACGTAGAAATAGTTTATACAGAAAATTGTGAACAATTTTTATGAGAAAATAATGAACAATTTTAATCAATGTAAAAATTAAATTCATATTTCAAAATTAAAATCTCTAAATCTTACAATGCTTCTATTTAAATAAATAAAAATATAGAAAAGCTACTTATTTTTATCTTTATGTTTATTTGTCAACTATCCTCAAGTAAAAAAAACAAAAATTACATAGTACTCGAGTTTGGTAAACTCGAGTACTGTAGAAAAAAAAAATTCTATATTTTTTTTATAAAAGGTACTCGAGCCTGGTATACTCGAGTACTGTGTTGCATGGTACTCGAGTTTACCAAGCTTGAATACCACTTTATTTTTTTTAATCGCCAATTTCCAGCTCAACAGCCACGGTGGAACTATAAAATAGGGTACTCGAGTTCATCAAACTCGAGGATTAGAAAAAGTGGTAAATTACCATTTATTTCCAAAACAATGGTTTTTTGCTAAAAATTTCAAAAAATTGTGATATTTGGCCATTTTGGCCCTATTACAAAAGTAAACTGTTGAAATATATCCAACATCATATTCATTACGATCTGTTAAGAGATGTCCATGTTCCTCGCAAGCAATTTACTTTTTTTTTTTTTTTTCCTAAAACTAAATCATTTTTAATAATTATTCATATAACATTAATGTAAGTACATTAAACCTTAAATACAGATGAAATTATGATTATAGCATTATAGATAAAAATTCCAAGTCATCTTCGAGATAAGGCTATGGTCGTGGTCGATGGCAGAGACGGACCTCTATGGAACCCGCAAACAGCGTTACAGCGAAGCCACAGCCTACATGGCAATCATGAAACCAATAAAAGAAAAAGAAAAAGTTATAAAAAGCCCCAATCAAGCAGAGAGCAAGAGGATTGGAAGAACATAACAAAGTCCTAGAAACGATGTGTTTAATAATGATAAGTGGTTGATCTCTTAATAAATACGTCGAGCTTACCGTGAGACTTGGAAGAACAAAGACAATGACACGAAAGTAAAGCTCTAAGGACATGTCTTTCGCCGGACCACCAATAATTTAGGACTCAAATATCTAAAATAATGAACCTCTTTAATCATAAGTCAAGCAAAATTGACGTGGTAGGTGGGAGAATAGAAATTAGTTGTTCCTTTTGATTGAATCTTCCTCTCATGCAAAGCCATTCACACTTTTTAAATCAACTTGGCTTCTTCTTTAATTCTCATGGTCTCTTCTTGGTCCTTATCTTCCATTTACAATTTTGCATGCAACCTAATTGTTATTTGTTTCAAATAATATAGGATATTTTTGCCGTGTAGGTTACTTTATTTTAAATGTTAGATCTTGATAGGAAACTTGAGACCTAACACAAAATCTGTGAGATGTGAACAATGAAAATAGAAATTAACAGAAGAAAATATTAAAGAATGCAGACAAGAATATTAGATTTATATGGATCACCCTAAAATTAGGCTACATTTACCGTATCAATCATTGCTTAATTTTTTTTTTTTTTTAAATAATGACAATTACGAAAGGAGTTACAGCCTTACAGGGATAAAAATATGGAAATTTATCATCATGTTTAGTTATAAATGCACATATCCTTGTGTTTCTAACAAAAGCATCCCGAGTTCATATCCCACATCTCCCGATTATCAAATTATTAAGAAGAAAGAAGAAGAAAAAGAAGAAAGATTCCATATTATAAATTCAAATTTACCATGATATACATACTAAAAAAGTTTCACCTTGAGGATTCTGGATTCATGTCCCAAAAGTTTCCAACTTTACTAGTGTCCAATATTGGAACAACATTAAAATTTAATTCGTGAGACCCACTAGTATGTAAGAGGAAAGGATATGACATTAATTGCACTTTGTACATTACACCAACCAAGGCATGTGAGAGTACTAGCATGGCTGGATGCAGATCGTACATGTGGAGCAACTGTGAGTAAAGGAAAAGGAATGCTGGTTGAAATAAGGATCTTCAACTCGTGCCAATGGCATGACCATCTTAGGGAAAAGTAAGATTTGCACTTGACATAGACAACCAGCACTTGCACAAAAGGGAGATAGTGACCTTCCATGGTAAAATGCTATAGAACACCCCTTATTGGCTAAGCTCATGCTCCCCACATAGTAGCAGAGCCACCCTCAGTTCCACTACCCTGACATTGGCATGCTTTCTCTCTCCTCTAGTCGTTACATAGTATAGTAGCTATTTTAAGATTCAAATGGAGGACATTGGCGTGCTTTCTCTCTCCTCCAGTCGTTACATAGTATAGTAGCTGTTTTAAGATTCAAATGGAGGAATCATGATTTGACACTTGTCCTCGTGTACTTGGTAACATTCCTCGAACTATAAGAGGAACATGTTATTAAGCCATTAGGGCAAGGACCTAAGGAGAAAAGAAGAGAAAAAGCTAGGAAGTTTGGGTAGGAAAGTGTGGTAGAGAAAAAAAAAAGGGCATTCTTTGGGGAAGAACATTACCATTGTAAAAAAACCATGATTCTTCTTTACATAATAGAGATCAGGAGAGAGTAAGGGACATTCCCCTTACTCAGCCGTGGTTTTTCATCCATTTTCAAAGGGTTTTCCACATATTTCACATGTCTTCTTTACTTTCCATGTTATGCTCTCTCTTTCTCTTGACATTAAAGTGTTAAAGCTTTCATTTTTAGTGTTCTTAGGCTTTTTCACTAAAATGTACTGTTAGATCCATCACACACTCTCTTACACAACCTAAAAATCTAACTTGCACGTACACACTCTTAGAATATGAATAAATTACCCCATATATAAGAATATCACAATACACCCAATCATGTGGATAATCATGACTATAATCTAAGTATGACTCTAATCATAAAGATTATTTAGAATACCTAGGGGTCTGCATGGGTCAAGTTATGAAGTTTTTTCAACCCAACTCACCATGGTGGGTTAAAAAAAATCCAATCCAACCCAACCCATGTAGATTGGGTTGGACATTTTTTTTTTTTTTTAATTATTATTATTAGATTGAGCATTAGAACAACAACATCACAAATAAGAGAAAATTTATAACCAAATAATCTTGAGCATAACACCAAAACAACACAAATTATATAAGAACTTAGAGTTTGGATTTTATTTAGGAAGATGGCAAACAAGTAAATAACAAAATTGAATAATATATTTTTAAATATATATTAAATATATTTTTAAATTTTAAATATATATTAAATATAAGTAGGTTGGGTTGGGTTAGGCAAATTTGGAATCTTATCGCTCGACCCACTGCAAAACAATTTACAACCCAACCCACCAACCCCTAAAAACTAACCCAACTTAATGGTTTGGGTTGGATTGGGTTGGATTGGGTTGGTTGTGCACTCCTAAGTATACCTAATATTTAGGATTTTTCAAGTCCAATAAAAATTTTGAAATTTTAACTATGCATTACCAAGCATATGTTATTAGTTTATGACTGAACTGAGACCGTTATTCCTAAGCATAGGGAAGTTTACACTATGAAATGTTCGATTTATTTATTCATTCTTCTTGTATTTTTTTTTTTATCCATTATATTTTTTGAGAATTTCCATTGTTGAAATTTTAGTTAATGAGTTGATTATGAGAAGTAAGTAAGATAATATATTTTTATTTGTTAGTAAATCACTTTTAAAGGATACTTATTGATTTATAATACTTATAAAATGAAAACTACATAAGTGTGCAACTAAGCCCCAAGAGGGGTGGCCTGGTGGTTGAGATCCATGAATTAGCTTTGAGGTCCTTCGTTCGAGCTCGGGGGAGCACCTGGGGAGGAGTGTGGGTATCTTTGCTAAGGAGCCCCTGATTATCAACTCTCTCGAGGTGCTATGGTGAGGTCTGTGGTTATGCCAGATCACAATAGTTATAGTTCAATCCAACATTTCCTAGCGGATGGTGCCCTTATGGTCACGACTAGGAGGGTGAGTCACAATGGTTGCTCCCGCCCCCTCTTTTTGTTCATAAAAAAGAAAAAACAAAATGTGCAACTATTGACACATGCCTAACTCATACATTGCGTTTGGGCTGTGGATTTTTTTTTTTTTTGGTAAACGGCTCTGGAAATTTAGATATTCAACATTTATGGTTCTGAATTTGTTTCTTCGTGAGTCCAATAAGTCTAGCCATGAAATTTAGAAAAGTACGGTTGAATATGAATGTTTGTACACCGAATGAGTTGTTGTAACTGTACGCTAACACACATGCACATCATAGTTATTACTAAAAAAAATCATTTCTGTTAACAAGACCAGACAATCATCAAGTATGGAAGTTACACTTGTTAATTTGGATGTCTTGGATAGGTTGTAAGGCAAGTAAGGTCTGGCAAGAATCTTTGTTCGCTTTTTAAAGAACATTTATCATATTCATTCATAACTCATCATTACGGTTTTGGCATATAAACTGGAATCTTCCCAAGCCAACCCTCGGAAGTACTGGATACCACTACCAGTCCCAACATAAAAGTGTTCCATCTGAATATAACTCTCACACTTTATTAAAAGATGTAATAAACATGTATATAGTGCCCTTCTGATCTTGATGTCCTTGCTTTTCTTAATTATGTATTTCTAATATATATATATATATATATACACTTTAATTACAAAAAAGGGCATACGAGGCAAAGGATATCAATTTAAGTTTTATCATGGTTTACTCATCTCACATTATAAGTTTCTACTTCCATCAATTCCTTCTTCTTTCTTCTTAAGTAAGTAAGAAATGAACTCTAGAATTCAAGAGAAAACGGTACATCAAAAAGGAAATACCCCGTATGAGTTCTGTTTTTAGTCTATCCATGCGCCTCCTTTTTCTTTTTAATTACTTTTTCTCACTAATTCAATGGGTGTTCATGTGCACTCATTAAGGAGGTTTAAAATATGAATTTTATACTTTTTTTAAGTAATAAAAACTAATAAACAGATATTTTTTAAACTGAAAGTGGCTTGATCCCTTATAAAAAAGGCAAACAATTGCATTATAAAATTCAACTTTAACAAATGTCCTGAAACTCTCATTAATTGGATTGTCTTTTTTTTTTTTAATTAAAAAAATATAATCTTTTTTTTTTAGATATCTATACTTTTACACACTTTAACATAAAGAAATAAGTAATGATAACCTACAGTTTCGGATCAAACAAAATGTGAGACCTCCAAATTATTTGCTTTTTTATTTAATTTTAAAAAGTAGACACTGATCGATGTTGACCGGCTTGCTTTCTTGTTCAATTGTTTAGTAAATTAACTAGTAGAAGTAAACTTCAGTTAATAAAAGCAGCAAATGGAGATCAACTTTAGTTTAGATTTTTATTGTTTTTAAATTGTCTGCACGTTGTTATTTTATTTCTACTCTAATCAAACCTCTCTCTCTTTTTTGTTGATTTGAATCCAGTTATTTTTTTACAGAAAAAAAAAAAAAAAAAAAAAATCAAGTAATGCTACTGGACCAAACTAAATATGTAATTGTAATAGTAGATTTATGAAAGAAAAAACCCCATCCGAACATCCCAATCACAATTCTATATCTTTTACCAAAAATAACCAAGATAGTTAAATTAAGAAGTGCACATGATGTACTTTACTTTTGTGAAAAATGCCTAATGAAAACTAATAATAGGATAGATCGCGAAAAGAGTCATTCAATTATCATCAAGATTGTCCCTACTTATACTAGCATAATTAACAAAAGAAAATGCCAATGATAGAACGTCCATGGCGAAATATATAATATAATTTATACATAACTCTCTCAATCATTGAAATTTGGCAATATATATATATATATATATATTTTATTAATTTCATGATCAAATCATCATATCATTCAACTCAAAACAATTAGGCTTTGTCAAATTTGCCCATGAGAAACCATTGCAATATGGAGATCGAAGCTGTGAGTGTGAGTGACAGGTGTGACTAGTCTTTGGATCCCCCCACAGAAATAAATGTTTGTTTAGCTTTAAGGTGATCATGGCCCAGCCAGAAAGGTGCTTTCAAGACCATTAGCTAGGAAGAGGAAAGAGAGGGGGGGAAAAAGGTGGGTGAGGAAATAGTGGATCGTTCACCTCCACATTATTTGGCTCCTTGATAAGAATGCGGCGTCTAGAATTAAATTGAACACTCTTTTTTCTTCTTTTATTTATTTTATATGCTAGCTAGTTGTGAATATCTACCAATTCGCAAAAGTGGTGGCTTGCTCCAATCGTTTTCACAAATAATTACAATGAAGTTAATTTTTTTCTAATTCGTTTTCAAGTCCCTAGCCTGCGGCTAACACGTGCCTAATTTAAGTTCCTTTTAATAGTGACACAATTAAATGGTAATTAACATACTGCACTAGTATACCCTACACCAAAAGAACCACAACAAAAATGAACCAAATTAGTGTTACACCAAAGTTTATCTTTTAAAAGAACTGTGTGCTTGGATTAGTTTAAAATCAATCCTTTTTATTTTTAATTTTTTTATGGGAATATCTCAAACAGACTCGACTCATAAGACCCGTAAAAGAAATTTTACTTTTATTCCATGTGGCATGCACAAAAAATTTACTAGACGCTATAGTCTACACTAGGAATATGTTACCAATCCCTAATCCAAAAAGGTTAATCGTTACTAGACTCTTCCACTATTGTTTCTTGAAGATTAAAAGCATATTATTATTATTATTATTATTAGGTGAGTGAGACATGTTCAATCTAACTCCGGTGGTTTAATGCCTTAGACCGTTAGACTATCACACAGACACAGTTATTAAAATAGAAAGAAAAAAAAAAATCTTGATGTCTTTGAAGAATATCCGAGGTGCCAATTAAAGGTATTGCAGTATACACTAGTATTTAGGTAGACAATTCGAGGGCTTTTCTATTATTAGTTTGCTTCATTCATGCCCTACAAAAAGAAATAGTACAAAAAGAATCTCAAGGTTTTTAATTAAATAAAAAAACACATATTGCAGATTTCATAGTTTATAAAATATAGCTAAATGAATCACTCTCCTTAATTATTCAGAAGAAGAAAAAAAAAAAAGCAAGAAGAAGAAGATTCAAGATCCTAGTCTAGTCCTAGAGTTACAAAAATTGAAAGGCCAAAGCTTTGGGTACAAAATGGTTTGTTTATGCGTATAAAAAATACAATCCATACGCACGCCAAAAAAAAAGGGAGATTGTATTTGCGTGTACGGTCTTAGATTGGTTTGCACCTCAACTTGAGTGCCATGTGTCCAGAGTAGGTGATGCTATTCATTCGTGCCAACCTTGTCAAGCTGTCTAAACCAATCAATTTCTCTCACTCACTTTCCTCTATGTACGTGTGAAAGATCGAACGATGTAGGAAAGGAATATTAATATAGAGACAGAGAGTGCACGCGCCTTGTACGCCGTGAAAGCCACTCACACTCAAAGTCATTGTTGTGAGTGAGATACGTTTTCCCAACTTATTTTACTATTTAATTTATTTTTTATTATTGTACTTTTTAGACCTATTTATAGGTCCTATTATACCATTTCAGCTAATTTTTATCTTAGTATTTTTAGCGAAAAAATTTCAGTTTCAACAAAATAAGTGGATCTCAAACAAACCCTCGACCAAAAAATTAATAAATAACTTGTTTTTCAATTAATAAACGAGGACATTTTAACATGGTTTTTTTTTTTTCTTAATTAACACACACATATATATATATATATATACACACACATTTCAAGCAAATGAGGGCAATCCGAATCAAACTTTTTTAAGAGATACCAATAATTAACCTAAACATTAAAAGCGATTTTAAGATGCATTTGAGGTTATATTAGAGCAATTGCATCAAATGATGCAAAGTTGTGCAAAATAGAAAAAGTTGCTCATTTTACACATTTTGAGCAAAAAAACACTCACATAAGTGGGTGTAAAATTGTACATTTATGCACAATTTCTACAATAACCGTGCATATATGCACAGTTATTGTAGCACTTGCATTTATTATTTTTTTTATTTTATTTTTTTCTCTCTCTTGTCTTTGGTGCTCTTTTTATTTTTATTTTATTTTTAATTTTTTTTCTCCCTCTGCTTCTTTTTCCTTCTCTCGTCTCCTTCTGGCTCCAACCCTCGCCGTCCTTGTCACTGGCTCCGTCGACTCCGGCCTCACTGTCCTCGTCATCGGCGCCGCTGGCTTTGTCGGAACCCACTGAAGTGACAAGGCGATGAACGAGTGCTTTGTCGAAGTGGTTTTAGTTAGGATTTTATTTATGGGTTTGGTTGCAAAGTTAGTTAGAGTGATGAGATAGGGTTGGTTTGTGAAAGAAGATAGGAAGGTTGAGTGAAGTGGCTTACAAGAGGGAGTGAAAGTTGTTGGGTTTAATGGGTAGAGAAGGTTGGACATGGCCATGTCTTTTTTGAGAGTTTTGAGGATTGGTTTTGTGAATTTTGATTGGTGACTGAGGAAGAAGCAAAATTTTGAGAGAGAAAGAAAACCCAATAAGAAAATTGAGGAATATCTTTTGCAAGATGTGATTTTGCCTTTCCAAAATCTATAAAATCTGCTGTATTAGTGAGTTTTATCAGTTGTAGGGAGAGATGGGTTTCGGAATGGGTCTATGAGAGAGAGGCGGCGAGAGAGAGAATAATAAAAAATTGTAAAAGAATGAATATTTTATTGAATAAATGTGTAGAATAAATAAATTGACATGGATATTTTGTAAAAATGTGTGTGGAAAATAGAAAAAATAGCTTTTTTGTGCAAAATAGAAGGAAAATTTGCCCCTCCACTGATATGAATGCTCTTAAATGGCTACATCTACTGTTATATGATTAATTGGTTTATTATGTCACATGTCTATCTACTGGGATTATATGTTACATATTCTTTGAGTAATTGTGCGCAAGGCAGGAATGAGAAACAAAACTCACTTTGAAAAACGTTAAATTTATTACTTGGGATATTCCTTTCTTAACAAAGTTACATGAGAATACGTTACTGACATGTATTCCTAGGCTTCTTTGTGAAGTCAAGCCACTCACTTTGTCTTCCTTTCAACAGCTTGATTTATTTAATGTGGCCCACTATGAATTTTTGTTTGGAGGTCCTTGATGAAAATTGTATTTTTACAACTCTAATATCGTTTAAATTTAAAACAAGTCAAATTGAACACAATTACGCTAACCAGAATAAGTTGAAGCAGGTCCCTTAAAAAAAAAAAAAAAAAAAAAGTTGAAGCAAGTAAATGTCAATTAATGGATCCCGAAGCTAATCCTATTCAAAATTAGCTACTATTAATTAAGGTTCTTTTTGTTGCCCTAAAAAGGCTTTAATAATGTATACTTTTCTGAAATTACATTTTCTTTAAAGTATAATAGCATTTTTAAACGATAAATGAAACAAGTAGTTGAAAATCAACTCATCAAAAGTTTGAAATGCATGCCACATTTTTACTCAATAAATCAATATACAAAATTTTAACAATTATGTTGAATTCATAAGTTGTGAATTATAGACCCAAAAAAAAAAAAAAAAGTTATATCAATTATGCAATAATGTCAAAATTAATAGCTTGTAATTTCAAAAGTTTTTGCATTTACAAATTAAGAAAATATTATATATTTAACATTACTTTTATTTTTTTTCCCTGTAAAAAAAAAAATAAAGAAAGAAAAAAAGAAGAAGAGGAATTCCCGATTGCGCAAGTGTGATCATTGCCTCAAACCCACTTAAACCCTATCATCCATATAACATAAGACCATCCATGCAATAGTGGAGTTTACTACTATTTAAATCCACAATTATCATGATTATATAAGAGTTTTGAGATTCAATTTCTAGTTATGCAAAAAACTGATTGGCGTATTGGTCTGATGATAAAAAACTATTATCAAAAGTAGACGTCATAAGTTAAAAGTCCTATAAAAAAAAATCTACAATTATTATACTCACACCGTCACACGTGTGATAAATCACAATTCATAAGAGTTTCCTACTGCTATAATAAATTAATGAAAATAAGCTAATGGAAATGGAAACGGAAACGTACACCAGGATCCATGGCTAATGTACAAAGAATGATAGGGGTCAAGATCACCATTAAAGAAGGAGGAAGAAACACAGTACAGGAGGAAAGGTGAAATGTGTGAGTGAAGCTATTGGGCCACTATTGGCTGTATCTCACAAATATTGCCTGGTGTCCAAGACAAAAGGCCAAATATCTGTAATCATTGAGGCCGAGGACTTACTTAGGTAATTTGGTTTCTATCATAGGGACCTTCTAGTAATCTCCATACATAGAAGAAAGTAATAACCCTCGCTAATATTCAGCGCGTTATAACCACTCTCTACCAGCATTAATCAAAAACAGGCAAAATTCTTAAATTCACAACCCTTGTTTTGTCTAAACTTGTACTACGCGCTACAGGAGAGAGTGGAAAACTTGTCATGACATTTACTAATTAAAATAATTAGTATAATTATTTCATTGCCCTTTATATGCCTCTCCCCTCCGGCCCTCATGGTCATAGCAAAACCAAAAAACCTTTTAGATCTCTCTCTCTCTCTCTCTCTCTCTCTCAAAGCAAAACAAAAACAAAAACAAAAAACCAGAAATGGAAATGGAACCAAGCCCACCGCCGGTGGTAGCGAAGAAGCTATGGAACATAATACGTGTAGTGTTCTTCATGATAAGAAAAGGCATATGCAAGAGCAAAATAATGGTTGATCTCCATTTGATGCTGAAGCGTGGCAAGCTAGCAGGAAAAACCATGGCAAACAACCTCATGTTCCACAACAACTTCTCTTCCTTGAGTTGCAAATCCGACGCTTCCCTTTCCTTCATATCCCCACGTGAATATGAATTCAGCTGTAGCAATAGCCCCGCTAATCACCACCCTTTTCATTTCAACAAGCGCAAACACCACCACCATTTTTTCACCAAGTCTTACGGCTATGACGATGTGACCACTGTTAATGCGGTCCAGAAAGTGCTGGAGATGTTGAACAATGAAATAGTTGAGGCCTCTCCTTTGGTTACATTACCTGGGTTTGGAAAAAGCCCTATGGTGAGGCAGCTACGAGTGACAGACTCGCCGTTTCCATTGAAGGACGATGGTGATAGCCAAGTGGACAAAGCAGCTGAAGAGTTTATTAACAAGTTTTACAAGGACCTTAAGCTGCAAAAAAGAACGGCTGCACTGGAATCACCGTACCATGCTGTGTGGGGTCGATGAAATGAATTTTCTAATCTTTTGCGCGCAACAGTTTCGATCTGTGATGTCAATACTATTCTGGCTAGCTAGCTAGAGTTCCATATGTATCAAGAAAGTTGTTCCCTACACCCTCCGCTTGAAGTAAACCTATCACTCTTTTTTTCTTTCTTTTTTCTTTTTTTGCTATATCAAATTAAAGTCACATGATTTATTCATAATCGTATGATATAGCACTTTATGGTTTACTTGTCAAGGGAGTGTGTTAACTACTTTTGTATTCGGATAATTTTTTGATTTTAGTTCAACTTTTTTTTTTTTTTTTTTGTTTTTTACCCTCTTCCTTTCGGATCTACCGTCTCCAAAATTCAGTACTAAATTTTGGACTCTTAGGAATGGCCTCACGCTTGCCTCACAGCTAAGAATCACACACTTGGCCGTGGAGTTGGATGTCAAGGTGGTTGTAGATCTTATTCTTTCAAAGAAAATCCCTAACAGCTCATATACATCACTCCTTAATGACTGCAGGCATTTACTCGGGCAATTTCAGCTGATCGTGATCAGGAATGTGTTTAGGGAGGCTAATAGAGGAGCAAACAGCCTTGCTAAAGGCGCTTGTTCCTTAACTTCTGATTTTGTTGTACTTTATCTTCCGCCTACCCCTGATCTAAATGTTATTGTAAATTCTGATGCAAATGGTTTGTACTCCTTAAGACTGATAGCCAATATCTTACCTTTTGTGGCTAGCTAATATAATTATCTCCTCTCTTGACCAAAAAATAAAAGAGAAACCCCACCAGAAATAAAAAAATAATTCATGAATTTTCCTGTCCTCAGATCACTTTCTCGTTCATACGTTTCTCTTCTTTTTATAAAGCGGTTACCTGCTGCGAGCTTGAATGATAAAGAAGATTTAATAAAGAGCGTTATGTTTGTCCACGACCAGTGTTGAATTTTAATGTATTGCATTTCAGGTTTGGTAAGGTGAAGCTTTGGATTTATTAGGTTTCTAACGCTTTGCCTCTGTAGACTCTAGTGATTTTCCTGAAATATATTGGACAAGTTAATTAAGCCGACACTCTCATCAATTTTTATATTTGATTTGTTTCATCTTTTTTATAGTGTTATATTATGATTCTTGTACATATTATGTAATGTACGTAATATGTACAAGAATCTTTTTTATTTATTTATGGGAATATGTACAAGAATCTTAGTCTTGATACAGAAAATTTTTTAGATATTTTTGGAGTATGGACAAATAGTGCCCTCACTTTCACATATATAGTAGATTTTACCATGAATTTAATAGATGGACTCTACCATAAATGTGACAAAAGAAAATATAATTCTTCATGTTCTGGAAGTACTCCCTGATATAATTGGGTTTTCTGTTTTTATAATTATAAATAAAAATTCCTTTTTATTCTTTATACTAGAGAATGAAGAGAATTTCTTCCTTTCAATTATTAGCGATCTTTCTTTTTCTTTCTTTCTTTTTATTTTTTTTTTTCAGTTGTCACTTTTTTTTAACACATAGTTCTAGACTTCTAGCCTACAATTTCTACTAATTAAACAAATTGCAAGATTTAATTTGAAATTGCTAGCAATTATAGTTATGTGTTTAAATCTCAAAGGGCGCACGTCAATTTGACGGATCATCTCAAGTGGGTCAAGTTTGGAATGTGATAAAGACAAAGAAGCGATCCCCTTCAATTATGAAAGAAATACACCTATCACCAACAATTGAAAAGT
Source organism: Quercus variabilis (assembly GCA_030445155.1). Taxonomy (NCBI): domain Eukaryota; kingdom Viridiplantae; phylum Streptophyta; class Magnoliopsida; order Fagales; family Fagaceae; genus Quercus; species Quercus variabilis. The sequence continues at coordinate 41,181,944 of CP129446.1, read as the reverse complement.
GAAATAAGAGATACCAAGTACTCATCCTAGTTAAGACCCAAGTATGATATATAACTCTAATTTTTGTGTATTTTTTAATCCTACTTTGAGGATGAGCAAAGTTATCATAATTTTACTTAGAGGACAAGTAAGCTAATTATACTTCTTCTTTTTTTGAACCCAAGCTAATTATACTTCTACTTGTTACGCAAGTATTGTAACCTTGATTTAGTTTAGGATTTAGCTTATTATATTACACACAAATTAATAGTAGAGTTGGAACTTGTGATACCACAAATATTGTCACGCCCTAACTCAACAAAACACACTTTTCTCTTCAACCAAACAGACCTTAAATTGTTATAAATTTTTTGATAATTAATGATGATTTGCTACACTTGCAACAATATTTTTATATAAATTTTTGTTTCATTTAGGTTGTATTTCTATTGCTTACTGGCACTCAATTTTTTAGAGATTTAGAACAAACAACACCTCCATTATATTTTTATAAGAAAAAAATAAAAATTCAATAAAATTAATTATTTGGGACATTTCATATATAATAGGGGTAGGCATTGGCCTAAATGGTCTAGCCTAAGAACTGGCCTTGCACATGATCATCTAGTAATCAATCGATTCTTTCAATTTTGAAACTAGTGGCACGTTCAATTTCAACCAAAGCGATTTCAAATTGGTAAAGTTTTCCAAAATTACATGCATGCATATGACTACTTGTAGGATCAATTATATACGTGCATCAATACATGTGTGTAAATAGGAAGGAATTCAGTTACATGGCATTAATCTTATATACAGTTTATCTCTTTGTATGTTGTACTAACAATAAAATATCGTTATTGCACACCTTTGGCGCAATAGTCACTCCACAAGTATAAGTAATTGTGGAGTGTAGGGTGTGGGGGGACATTGGTCGAGATTCAAGTCTCCAGGAAAAAATTTCACACATATATACACTTGCATATGACTACTAGTAGGATCAATTATATACGTGCATCAATACATGTGTGTAAATAGGAAGGAATTCAGTTACATGGCATTAATCTTATATACAGTTTATCTCTTTGTATGTTGTATTAACAATAAAATATCGTTATTGCACATCTTTGGCGCAATAGTCACTCCACAAGTATAAGTAATTGTGGAGTGTAGGGTGTGGGGGGACATTGGTCGAGATTCAAGTCTCCAGGAAAAAATTTCACACATATATACACTTAGATTAGGCTAAAATATAGTTTTTATCTTATATTAAAAAAAAAAAACCAATAAGAAATTCACTTAGTGAATAAACAAATATGAGTATATATATCAAGAATAATACCTTTTTTTTTCTTTTTTTTTTTCATTCGGAGAATAAAATCATGCAATTCTACTTTTGCTCAGACGTTTAATTGCTCCTTAAAGTCCACATCAAGCTTCTTTGAGTTGAGGGGGACTCGACAAGGTTAAATGAATGACAAGTTTATGGCATGCCTCTCTGTGATTGGCTAGAGGGTATCACTCTGGTGGCCTTGTGGGGCTAAGTTCTATGACCTTATAGTTGGTGCATGGATCACAAAGTCCACCTATTATGCATTAAAAGCTGTGAGAGTGGAGCCAAGACAAAAGTCGAGCTCACCAAAACAACTACTAGTCCATAGAATTGTGACTTTAATTTGTTAATTAGGTAATAAGAGAAAAAGAAGCATGTAGTGGATACCTAAATTTGGGCTCAATAATTATAAAGGTACGCCCAGGGTCCTCCCATCTCAGACACTTGTACCGCACTATAGTTGAAAGAAAAAATAAATTCTGAAATTTATCCTTTTTTTTTTCTTAAAATAAAAAGAAGAAGAAGAAGAAGAAAGGATTAGGGGGATCCTTTTACTTAGCTTGCACCACTCAAAATATGCATAATCTTCAATTGGGGAATATGGTGGCACCCCTTGTTGATGCCCATTTTTGACAAAAAGGTCCAATAGCAAAAGAAAGTCAAAAACCCAACAATATGAAAAGAGTGAGATGAGAAAATATTAAAGCAAGTCCAGCAGACCGGAATAGCAAGAATAATGGCTAGCAAGCCCACAAGAATAATAAGAGGTGAAAAGGAAGTAAATGGGTCGAAGAAGCCCAATGAATGAAGTAATAAGCCCATAGGAATAATAAGAGGTAAAGAGGAAGTAAATGAGCCGGAGAAGCCTAGGAAATGAATTAGTAAATCTATTGGGTTGGCTTCAAGGCCAATAAGCCCGAAAAAGTTATAAGAGGTAAGAATGTGGTCATTGGGCCGAGGAAGCCCAAAAGATTTAGCAAAAAGCGCATGGGAGTAAAAGAGGTAAAGATGAAGTAAATGGTCGAGGAATGAAATAGGCTGGCACAGCAAGAATATTGGCCAATAAAGCCCAAAAGAGATAAAGCTGTGGAAAGTGGACTAGCATGGCAGGAGCATCAGCCCTTAAGCCCCCGGGTAACAAAAATAAAAGAAAGGTAATGATATAGCAGGAACAATGAAGTGGCATGGAAGGATCTCCAGCCAAGAGGCCTATGAACATATGAAAGAAGAGAACATGGGCTAGGCAGGAAGGAGAATGTAACACCCGTCTCACTTAAATTTAATTTATTTGCTTCTAGAGTGGAGTTGATGAATTATTTAATTTATTTTGGAAGTAATATTATTTTATATTATGATATTCTACAAAAAAAGAAAAAAAAAAGGGTAACGTGAATAGTTATTTTGTGGATTATTCATATTTAACTTTTAGTCTCCTTATCAATTAAGGAAAAGAGAAGAGATTAAAACCTTTTTGGGGTAGGAGTTTAAGTGTTATTGGAATTCTTAGAGTTCTAGCCCATCTAAACAACCTTAATATGAGTTTAATGGGAATTAAAGTCTTAGGAAGCTTACTTTAAGTTTTTGGCGGGTTTTAAATTTGAGCCCAAGTGAAAACAGTTCTAACATGTTAGTAAGTTAGGATTTTCCTGCTGAAAGACATAAGAGAGAGACTGCAAAAGTACAAGAAACAAATCATACATCGGTGTGGTGGTGTGGTCAGGTATATCTCTCTCTCAAACCCTTATGGAAATAACCTACGTTGCTAGAGTAGTTTAATAGATTTGCTTTAATGACCCATATGAACTCTTGAATTAGGCGAAAAGCTCTTGAGTGATAGTTGCTAGAGCTTACGCATGATAGTGGGGCTAGACTTTTGAATCTTGTAATCTATATCGTGGACAAGTTTCTAAACTTTTATAAATACATGCTTCTGGTCACTAAGTCCTACGGGTAGGAATTAATTGGTAAATCTATTGTGTTCTTTCTATGGCTTATGGGTAGGAAAATCCTTGAATATTATATATATGTTAGATAAAATTTCTAACACTCAGTACATGCTATAGGTTGCTATGTCCTACAGGTAGAATTTTCTATGGACGCTATATATATATTTGGATCTTATAGAGTTGTCCTGGTGGTGTTGAAGTGTTATATGAAATCTTAAAGAAAATATGAATCCAACACTTAGCTAAACAATGGTTGTATTGGTAGTAACCTATTAGGGCTTGATGAAAATCTTGGGGAACCACCAGCATGCATATTCTCATTAGATGATATCCTTACGTGCGGTAATACCTCTTCTAGCCTCAAAGACATAATAGTAGTAAGGAGAAGTAATATGTTATAGAGGATTGTAGAGATATTTAAAGACTAGTAAATTATTAGGAAGTGTCCCTTACATCCTTATGGTATAAGTCAAGGTGGTTTAATTATATAATTGTGTTACTCCTTTACTTTTAGGTGTGGGGGAAAAGCTCATTTGATTTTGGATCTAGACTACAAGTATTATCAATTAGAGGTAAGTGGACTTTAGAACATGACGTTTCTCAAGACGTGTATATTATATATATTTTGGTAAAAATATATTTATATATACATAATTGCAAAAGTGAAGTTTCAAAAACTTATACCATTGTAAATGCATAATACATACCAGAATTTTATTATTTGTTGTATATTATTATTAAACTGTATATGTCAAGAATGTTTTCAAACAGTTGGCTAAACAGTTTGCAACCTTTGCCAACACAGGGTTAAGTGTTGGCCTTCGGCTGATATAGTGTTATTGTGGTGTGGTGTAGTATTATTGTTTGCTCTTTGGAGCCAATGTTGCCTCTTTGAGGTTAATGTTATTGTTCCCAATGGAAATCACCCATCAAGTGTTTAGCAGCTTATGTCTTTGTCTGACTAATGTTTATTGTTTTCCATATCGAACTACTGTTTTATTGTTATTGATCCCTATAAGTGGAAAAATTGTTTATTACTAATATATATTGGTTTGACCTATTTAGTGTATTTTGGCTAACTAAAGTGGTTATTATTTTATTTTATGATTACAGTGTTATAATTAAATGTTTTACTCTTGATAGTTTTATAGAATATATTATATTACTGTTAAAGCTATTTGTATTTGTAAATGTTTTGTATAGACTATATTTTGTCAATGATACTAATGTTTTGTTTTGAAAGACATCATCATGTTATGTAGTCTCTTATTGAGCTTCTAGCTCACCCCCCTTTCTCCACCCTTTTTAGATTAGAGCAATGGAATATCTTTTGGTGGTAGATCATTGGAGCAATAGATTGAAGACTTCTTTTGGAGCTATGTTAATTGATGGATTGTTTTAGGATATTTTCTTAGGATAGTGAGTTTGTTATTTGTGGAATTCTTTGAGATTGTATTTGGAGACTACATTGCTAAACTTTTTATTTTTATGGATTTCATAGGAAAAGATTTTGATTATTTGAAGTTTATTTGTGGATATTTAATTACACTATGTTCCATTATATTAGTGCTAATTATTAATAAGACAGGTTATGCATCTAAATCATTGGTGTGGGTTTGGGGTGTTACAAAGAAGGCCTTCACCCAAGCAATGTCTAGCCCAAGGAAGGAGTGAAAGGTAGGAAACATGAGCCTAAAAGCCCATATGTCCTTCACCCCACAAGAGTTAAATACCCACCAGAATGTACAGCAAAATCAGTTAAACACGGAGGCAGCAGGAATGGCGTGAAGGCCAGAAAGGAATGGATTCAAACGAAAGTGGAGCATACACAAAGGGCCTAAGCACCACCTACTTGTACCCAGCCAATACATGGGAGGTGGGTCACAGGTCAAGGATATCAGAAGGTGTGGTCTGGCGGTAGGGAGAAAGAGGGGGTGGGGTTTCCACTCAAATTTCTTTGGGAGAAATGTCCTACTAGGATGACATCTCACCCAAAAGAAGTAAGAATAAGCTGAGACCACTTGATGCATGCCACAGAGGTAGGTGACGGAAAGGCTTACTCCTTATCTAGATGAGAGTAGTGAGAACAAAGGGAGGTAAGAAACAAGACAAGCCATTTTGTTTGGGAATGAGGTGCAATGGTAATGGCTGGGCAACTGGCATGCTAGTGGACAGTCTTGAAAGGACACCAATAAGAAGCCAAAAGCTGTTGAAGGGTAAAAATGGTAAATCCTGTCACGACAGATTGTATAAAGGGTGGTAGCTGTGAACAGTAGAGGACCACCAGAGGGAGGGGTAGCATCATCACAGAAAGAAATAGAGGTAGAATAAGGAAAAAAGAGAGAAAAGAAAAGAAAAACACAACAAACCAGAGAAAAGCATAAAGCCCCTCGCCACACCAGGTCATTTCATGGGCTGCATATAAATGAAAATTGTCGAAAATAAGTATTTGTTCAAAAACCGTTCAGTTAGACAAAACTCAAGGAACAAATTTGCAAATATGTGTGTCCATGTTCATGAAATATTTCAACATAGGCAACATAAGAGTCAACAATCTATAAATGTGCATGGGGCTTTAATTTGTAGAGAGATGAAGATTTTAATGCTATAAACTACTAAGATTAAGGGTTTGTTTTGATGAGTTTTGGTGATGGAAACTTTGGTTCATGCATATTTTTCTAATTCCAATTAAAACAGTGTGTATTCAGTCATAAGTATCAAGGTCAAGATATTTTTGCACATGTTGTATTTCTCTCGTTTGAGCTAAGGGAGGTAAATTATACCATTTTTGGGTTCTAGATTAGTCTTGTTTTCATTTAGTGAAAGTCTTGTTTCTTCAAAATTCAAATGGAAATTTGTTCAAAGCGCTATCGTGGTTTGTACCCAAAATGTCACTAAGAAAAAGAAAAAGAATGCATGTGTAAGTAACTAAGTCAAAGTACATAAACTTTTATAGCTTGATGAAATCAGGCAACTTGGATCTCTATTTACCATCCATTGTTGAACCTACAACACTCACCAAATTCAAAACTCTAAAAAAATTCACCTTCCCCAAAATTGAATAAGCATTTACAACATGAATAAAAAACTTAGCTCATAGATGAATAAATTCAAAAAAAGGAAAAAGAAAAAGAAAAAGAAAAATGAATCCCTTACAATGATGGTAATAAAGTTAATCATAATAATATTTTAAAGAAAATATTTAAAAAGAAAGCATAGAATACTTTTTTTTTTTTGAATTTTTGTGTTTATGGGAAATTAACAAACCATTAAGCTAAATATCTAACAATATCAAATCCTACAATGACTAAATGTGATACTGCTTCATTAAGTTTGTTTACAAATCTCACATTTTGATCTTGGATACATAAAAAGTTTATTATTAGCATGTGGCTCATCAAACAAATTATTTTCTATCTTCAAATTAAATACCATGCAGTTAAAAACATAACAATCATTGTCAGCTTGAATATGATAGGATGATGGGAAATTGTCCAATACCAACAAAACTTGGAATGCAAATGTAGGAATCCTTGATGTTCTATATATTTCAATCAAATTTTTGTATGATATGTTGTTACAAGATGTCAAAGAAGATGAGAACAAAAAGCAATAAGGCCTACCTTAAGGAGTTCTTGAATAGATTCTAGTTTTGTATTTGTGACTGAGTTTTTGCTAATTTCCATTCAGATAACTTATGGAAAACCAATTAACAATAATGTCAATGAGAAATCCATAGGAGAAAAAAGAAAATTAGAAGCCAGATATACATCCACAATCTTACAAACTCATGTGACATATTACATTTTCCCTTACTATCAATAAATTGTGTCCTAGTTCTCATAAAAAATAAAACTCACTACTACATCAGCTAGTAAGGGACTTCAATATAATTCAGCCACTAAAATATGCATTTTCTTAGAAAAAAGTAGCCGCAAACTATGACAGAAGCAAGACCCTAGGCGCCTATCCTGGTTGCTTTGAAGATGCATCCAACCTAATAAAACGTCGCATCCTAACTTTAGTGACCATTCCAATGAATTGAAGAAAGAAATTAATACAATTATGAATAAAAATTTCATTAGAATGATAAGAAATGATGTGAAACATCATCCAATTCATTAACCACCTAAAATCAACAAAAGATATACTTAAGCCACTCCATGTAACTACATTTTCAAAAGGCATATGAAAGCTGTGGATTATTATATCCCTTAACTATAATAATTACTTTTCTAAACTTCATGTCATGTATATAGGAATGGATTAATCCCTCAGCCTCACTTGTTGTAATATCAAAATTCAAGAAAGGATTCTGTCATTGAGTTTTAAGTCCAATATAGGTTATGTCCAAAAAAATTTATTCCACTGAAATATTTGAGTCGTAACATCAAATATTGTAGAATAGAGAAAATATTAGCTACAATAAAATTTAAAACCTAAGAAATATGCAATATGACCAACCCCACTTAGGAGGCTTGATACCTTCATATAGTTTAGGAGTTCTACTGCCTCATCTAAACTACCTATGTCTACATACAATTCTAGTGGAGCCTTCTCAACCTTCATCACAAACACCATTGGACCAGCTTTGTCTTATAAACTGTTGGGGGTGGTTTTCTTACTTCTTGTTCCCTAGACACATGTTTGATGTTATTAGACAACTTCTACTCTAGACTTTTTCCAAGGAGGAAGTTAGGCCCGACGCTCTCGCAAAATGGGCTCCAAGGTCCCATTTTGCCGCTGCCAATTTATGTACAAACATTGAGTCCAAAGTCTGAGGGACGACACTGCAAATTGGGCTTATTCTTTGTTCCTATTGCAAAATGAACATTTTTCTAGCTTCTGTCGCAGAACTGATTTTTCTTAACTTTTTGCTGTGCAATAAAGTTTTCTGCACTTTTCAACAACATGAATAACCATTCTCCATTTCTACTGTGGAAATATTTCTCCACTTTTTGCACATAAACTCTAAAACCCAAAGAAAATACTCATCAAACATATGTTAGTTTACATGGATAAGCATATTCTCAAATATATACATACATATATTCGTATATATAATTATATGTATTTATATATAAATAAGTAAGTATACTTTGCAAGATATGGATTGCAATATATATAGGCGAAAATGCATTTTTCGTCCCTACATTTTGGGTCAATTCCCATTTTGGTCCCAAAATTGATTTCTTTGCAAATTTCATCCTTAAAAAAAGAAAATCGTTTTTAAAATGGTCCCTGCCGTCAACCCACTCACAGAAACCTACTACGTGGTAGACGGAATGCCGTTTTTGCTGACGTGGCGCTGACGTTGCCATTAAAATATTATTAAAAAAGATTATTTGGCATTTTTTAAATGCCACGTCAGCACTACGTCAGTTTTCTCAATTTTAATTTTAATATTATTAAAAGTAAAAACCAGATTTCTCCATTTTAATTTTATTTAAAAAAATGAAAAACAAACAAAAAAAATTTACTTTTTCAAGCCATAAAGATTGAAGCTCAAGCTCCATCTTGTTCTCATCTCTCACTCTCTCATCTCTCAAGAGCCAAACAGCATGACCACTCAAAAATCAAAATCAAGATCAAGAGAACCCATAACCCTTTAAATTGAAGAACCACAAAACCCATCTCACAATCAAACTGTATCTAGTTTGATCATGGGATTTCTTGGAATTTTTGATGATGTTGGTGTTGGTTTTGAGGATCGAGTTTGTGGGGGTTGAGTTTCATAGATTGATGCGGGTAAGGATCGTGATGGGGATGATGTTGATGTTGGTGATGATTTGGTGGGTTTGATTGAAGAATGTGAGCAGTGAGGGCTTGGAGAAGTGGGTCTGGTGAAGAAGAGTGCCGCCGCTCGGTGGTTTTGGTGAACTCGGATCGGTGGGTGTTGTGAACACGGATTGGTGGTTGGGTCCGCTGATTCGAATCAGTTTGGGTTGTGATCTGGCCTGATCTTAGCCATGCCCAAAACCCTTACCTCCACCCCTGCCGTTCACCAACGCCGCCACCCCAGGCAGTGGCTCTCAAACCCATATGATTGGGTTGACAAGGGAGATGGTGGGTTTCTATTCTTTTTTTCCTGGGATTGAATATTCTGGGTTGTTGTTGGGATTGAATATTCAGGATTCATGATCAAGATGAATTTGGAATAGGAATTTGATAATTTGAATGTGAAATTTACGAGTTTATGGGTTTGTTGGATTTATTTTTTGTTTTCCTGGCAGTGATGGAGATTGGATTTGGTTGCTGGAGATTGGATTTGTTTGTTGGGTTTGTTTCTTGGATTTGGGAAGAACACAAAGAACAAACTGTTATGTTCTTACGAAAAATTAATGAAAAGTTAAAAAAAAAATGATTAAGTTAGATTTTAGGCTGTTTTTAAAAATTTTAATTTATTTTTTGTTTAAATTTTCTGACATGTCTTTTAAAAAAAAAATTAAAATGCTGATGTGGCATTTAAAAAATGCCAAATAATCTTTTTTAATAATATTTTAATGGCCACGTCAGCGCCACGTCAGCAAAAACGGCATTCCATCTGCCACGTAGTAGGTTTCCGTGAGTGGGTTGACAGCAGGGACCATTTTAAAGACGATTTTCTTTTTTTAGGGATGAAATTTGCAAAGAAATCAATTTTGGGACCAAAATGGGAATTGACCCAAAATGTAGGGACGAAAAGTGTATTTTCGCCATATATATATATATATATAAATCAAGCAAATGTTAGTTTACATGAATTAATATATTCTCAAATATATACATACATATATTCGTATATATACTTATATGTATTCACATATAAATATATAAGAATACTTTGCAGAATATGGAAAGCAAAAAATAAACACACATACACACACACACACACATATGTATGGAAGGATTTGCTAAGGCAAAACAAATTAATACACGTATCAGCAAATAATAAAGAGAGTTTTCTACATGCATAATCATGAATCAAAATAAAAACGCTCTCAACAAGATGTTGACTAAGAAAGCTCAACTCTAACTCACACAACCTTGTTACCCAATTAGGCTACAAAGTTGAGTGGTTTGGAATATGAGTCAGAGTAGTCATCCTTTGGAGCTTGCAAAAAGTGTGCTTTAGTGTTTTTTGAGAGAAGGAAATGATTCCTAATGATGCATGCTAATTCTATTGTGTATTCTCTACTTTCTTTTTTCTCTCAAATATCACTTTCTTTCTCTTTTCTCTCTTCTTTCACTTTCAACTTACTATTCAGATTTCCTTAGTGTTGTTCTTCTTCTTTCTCCTCCTCTTGTTCTCATATTCATGGGTGTTGTTCCTTTTAAACCCATGATCAAGCTTAGTTGGTTTTCCTTCTTTACCCTTATTTTCACCAACCGTTATATAGTTCAGGAGTTCAACTGCCTCATCTAAACCGCATATGTCTAAATACAATTCTAGTGGAGCCTTCTCAACCTTCATCACAAACATCATTGGATCAACTTTGTCTTATAAACTGTTGGGGGTGGTTTTATTAATTCTTGTACCCTAGATAAATGTCTTGATGTTATAAGACAACTTCTACTCTCGACTTTTTCTAGGGAGGAAGTTGAGCTTGACGCTCTCGTAAAATGAGCTCCAAGGTCCCATTTTGCCACTACCAGTTTGTGCACAAACATTGAGTCCAAAGTCCAAGGGACAACACTGCAAACTGGGCTTATTTTCTATTCCTATTGTAAAATGAACATTTCTCTAGCTTCTGTCACAGAATTGACTTTTCTTAACTTTTTGTTGTGCTGTAAAGTTTTCTACACTTTTCAACTATGTGAATGACCATTCTCTATTTCTACCATGAAAATATTTCTCCACTTTTTGCACATAAACTCTAAAACCCAAAGAAAATACTCATCAAGCATATGTTAGTTTACATGGATTGGCATATTCTCAAATATATGCATACATATATTCGTATATATACTTATACGTATTCACATATAAATAAATAAGTATACTTTGCAGAATATGGACTGCAATTTATATATATATAATCAAGCAAATGTTAGTTTACATGGATTAGTATATTCTCAAATATATACATACACATATATATATACATATATATATATATATTCGTATATATACTTATACATATTCAAATATAAATATATAAGAATACTTTGCAGAATATGGACTACAAACACACACACACACACACACACACACGTATGGAAGGATTGGTTAAAGCAAAACAAATTAATACACATATCAGCAAATAATAAATAGAGTTTTCTACAGGCATATTCATGAAGCAAAATAAAAACACTCTTAGCAAGATGTTGACTAAGAAAACTCAACTCTAACTCACACAACCTTGTTACCCAATTATGCTACAAATTTGAATGATTTGGAATGTGAGTTAGAGTAGTCATTCTTTGGAGGTTGCAAAGTGTGTGCTTTAGTATTTTTTAAGGGAGGGAAATGATTTCTAATGATGCGTGTTAATTCTGCTATGTATTCTCTACTTTCTTTCTTCTCTCAAATGTCACTTTCTTTCTCTTTTCTCTTTTCCATCTTCTTTCACTTTCAACTCACCATTCAGATTTCCTTAATGTTCTTCTTCCTCCTCTTCCACTTGTTCCTATATTCATGGGTGTTGTTCCTTTTATACCCAAGATCAAGCCTAGGTGGTTTTCCTTCTTTACCCATATTTTCACCAACCATTTTGTTTGTTGTAGGCATTTAGCTAACACCCACAACGTATCATTCTGACCGTGTGTAGGTGGGTTCAATTCCACTACCTTCTGGCCGTTGGTAGTGGGTTTAGTCCTTCTACTTGCTTAGTGACAAACTTCTTTCCTCTTTTAGGGTAAAGGCCAACATGCCACAATAACCTTGCCTCTCTCTTTCTCTTTCTCATCAATTCTCTAACATGCATCAGATGGTTCTCACCTATCTTCTTTCCATTTTTGGCAAAGATACTTTCCCAGCAAAGCATATTCCCAAAAGTGGTATCTGCAAGATCCCAAATCTAGGTCCTTTCCCCCTCCACCAAACCACACCTTTTGCACCTCATCGGCTGTGGACCTTACTCCCTTGCATGGCTGGGATGCAGAAGAGCAAAACCCAGACCTTACATTACTCATCTACCTTGCTACTTTTGTTTTTTCTCTGATTTTGAATTTTTTCTCCTTCATGTGTTTTCGGCCGCTGTTGCTTTGTGTCTGTTACTAGAGATAAGTTTGGCTTCTTATCCTTTTATACAAAAGGATATGGGCCTTTGTGGGCTAAATAATGTTTACTAGATCAAATGGGTCTTAGATCTAATTTGCCTTAGTCTACCAAAGTCATTTTGCAAAAAATCTGTATTCTGCAGAAAGTTTGTATTTTGCTGCTAGTTGCTTTTCCTTGCATTTCTCTCTCAGCCTAGACGTAAGTCTAGACTTTTATTTCTTTTTTGTTTCTTTGGTCTTTTTGGTGGGTCTTTGGGCCTTGTTTTTTATTAGGTTTTCCTCCTTATGGGTTTTTGGGTACAAATTTGCAAAAATGGGTATCAACATAAATCAAATAAACCAATTACTCACTTATACATGTAAGAACCAAACCAATAGTGAAACTAAACAAGCTATCAAGTTATGCAGGTCTTCTTGCACAACTAAAAATCAAATAGTCTATGAAGATGAAATAGGAGGTATGTAATCAGCAATTTTGGCAAGATTAAGTTCTACAAAAAAAACAAAACACTTTTAACTATTTGAACAAACAATTTGTGTTCATGTAACAAAAGGTCTTGGTAATTGCATCCACACCAAAATAATAAAGCAAAATTTGAGACAGAGAAATCAATGGATAAAATTGGAAAATTTGGGTGAATTACCTTAGAAATTTGATCCTCATTAATGTGGGGTATTTGAAAAGAAGAAAATGAATAAGATTGCTGAGACGGTGTGCTAATATGTAGGACTATAATTTTTCATCCTGCTAGAAGATTTTGATTTGCAAAAGTATATTTGATTTTTTTTTTTTAAGTGATTTGTACAATCTAAATAAAAAAGGCTTCTCATGACCCAGTAGTTTGATCGAGAGAATTAAGCCAATAGAGAGTACCTTCTATGGTCGCTTCTGGTTGAGAGAGAGGACTTTTGACTTACAGAATTTTTGGGGACACTGGGGGTAGAATGGTTATAAAGAACAGGGGAAAGGAAGAGTCATGTATCATTTACAATGACAATAAACAAAAGCCAAAGCCAATCTTTGAATAGAGTAGGCTTGTTTTTACCACAACTTGTTTTCAATCATGGCCAGTTATATGTTGCAATATCTAGAGTCATTAATAGAAATGGTCTTAAAATCTTGATAGTAAATGACAAGAACCAAACACAGTTCCTTGCTAAAAATATTGTGTACAAAGAAATATTTTCCAATTTGCCAAGAGGTATATGATATCCTATTTGTAAGCTTTTATTGATCTACAAAGGCATACTGGTTTTATTTTACAATGATTTAAAAAAAAAACTTAAGTAAAACTTCCATTATCATTTGTAATATTTTATCTAATATAATTACATTTTGTTGTAGCTGTCTGGTATAACAATGTCCAAAGGATACAACTTTCTTGATCAAATATTTGATGATAAGGAGACATGGAGAATTAGAGTGAGAATACGTAGAATGTGGAAATAACCTCATCAGTCTTGAGATGATGATCTTTATCGATGAAAAAGTTATTATACTCCACAACAACGAAATGTTTGAATCTTTCGAATTATTTTATTTTATTATTACCATAAAAATGAAAACATTAAAAGCTCTAATTAAAAAAAAAAAGTATCAACGACCAATCATATAATTGACCATTAATAATAAGAACATAAACAATAAAAAATAGCTGACATTTGTTAAGAGAATTAAGTTGTTAAAAATGTCTCACTTCGTTAGCAGCAAAGTTTCCCAATTTTATGACAATCTCATGTTAACAATTTTTTTTTTTTTTTTACACCAAACGCAAGACACATGGTCATTTTCTTGCAACTAAACAGGTGTTAAGCAAAGCAAGAGGGAAAGAAAGGATCAAGCAAACCTTAGGAATGCTTAGAATGCATTTTGCAGAGCATAAATCAGGACCATTAAAATTGTGAAGAAAAATAAAATTGGAAGAGAAGGAGAAGTCCTATATAAGATACAAAGATACCCAAGAGCATGCATCATTGATCTTGAGAGATCCCTTTCAAATTCCATAGTATTCATTGAAAAAGTAAGGGGAGGTGTACATGAAGTAATCCTAAACTGGTGTGGTAAGATGTACCATTAGTTGTATAGGAGTGGAATTTCAGTTTCTAATATGCATTTGATTATGGAATTTTGGTTTTCTGATTTGAGGAAAAAATGAACGGTTGGATTTGGGGAAGTGAATAGGCAGGTTCTTATTGATATTCTCATATTCCAAAAGAAACGTAGAACTGTAGAAGAAGAATTGAATCTTGAAATAGGTGGCTATTATATGATATTAAAGAAATACAGTGATTTAATGAGAATGAACACTTAAAGAAATAATTATGGTATGGTCCTCACATAAACTTAGACACATGGTGTAAAATTAAACTATAATTTTGAAATTCTAATTGAGCTATCTTTGAGCTTTGCTTATATATATATATATATATATATATATATTAGAGGCATGTGTTCCTCAAAACAAAAAAAAAAACAAAAAAAAAAAAAAAGATCCGTGTATCATGTGAGAATATTTCTAGTTAAAAGTTAAAATCCACACGTGTGCTCAAACTCAGATGCTCTTCTATTTTTTTTGGAAAAAAATTTAATAATTTGTATCTATTATTGATGAAGTGTAAATTCGTCAGTCAAGGTTATCAGACGGAAGCAATCTCCAGCCTTGCTCAAAAGTGGTCACTGGTGTGGTGCTTGCCACAGCGCCTCCGATGCCAAAGTTAGTATAAGAAATTCAATATATCAGAATAAAAGAAAAGGACTATGTGTATATGTTTCTTTTGTACCTTCTACTTAGCAATGTGTGAGCTTTATATATGCTCTCATAATCCCTAGCCATTGGGGCAGTTATGGAGGTCTTAAGGCTCCCCTTGGTAACGGCTGGTGAGTGTAATGTGGCTTTGATGTGCTCCAACAGCTCATACAGTTGGTCTTGTAACCATTCTGGGTGTAATTGCGCTATATTGAATGGCATGGTCTTCTTCGTCAGTGACGTGGGTCTTAACTTGTCTCGCCTGAAGGTGTCCTCGTCTGCACTGATAAGATCATCCATGGGAGACGGATTCGTCGGTCCCATCAGCTGCCCCCCCGATTCTGTGTTCGTTATGACGTATCCTGATGATCATAGAATATGAAGGGTTACAAGTTGCAAATGACTCTTGGGGTTTTGCTCTGTATTAAGTGTGAAGTGGCGGCGCTCCACAAATAGTGGTACACTTGGAACGTGCTTACTGGTGGAGTTAATGTTCCAATCGAGTGGAACTATTGGGTTTCCCGCCGGTCTTTCCGTTTTTCGAGTCTTTTTTTTTAGAGTCCTCTCCTTCTTATTTCTTTCCACTTTTCTCGAAAATTTTCAATCATTGCTTTTTCCCTATTAGCCTTCTTCTATTATCCTCCTTCGAATTGGTGTGCTGTTTGGCAGTGCTTCCTTGGTTCGCCATTATTCAAGGTATGTTCTCTTTCTTTTCTTGCCTTTCTTTTCTTTGTTTTGCTGTGATAGTGTTTCTGATTTCCCTCTTTTCCTTTCATTTTTCTTTTTATTTGCTTTCGATTTCCTTGGGGTTTAGTTATATTGTTCTTCCCTGTGCTTCTTTTTGGGTTTTCATGGTTAGTAACTCTGAGGTTAGAGTTGCCTATCCCTCAGTCTCTTTTCTTTTCTCACGTTTAGGGGGGTCTTTGGGTACTTTCCCAGGCTTTGAAAGCTTTGTTTTTGAAGGTAGTGGTCTAAGTGTGGTATTGACTGAGTTGTTGCCTTTGATTAGGCAATCAATTGATTGGTTCGAGGGTCAGAGGAGAAAGGAAAAAACGATGTCTGAAGTTAGATCTAGTGATCTCGAGACTGGGTTATCGTCTAGCAGCGATCCAGTGGAAGGGGATACAGTCGTCTCTACTCCTCATGTTGTTAGGGCTTTTCATGCTCTTGAGAAGGTTTATGGGCTGGATGCCGAAACGGTGAGTAGATTCAAGGATAGGTTTCAATTTTCGAAGAGGGTTCGTGTTCGTCAGTCTAGTGATGAGGATAAAGCTTGTCACTTCTTTCCTGGTGAGGTGTGCTTCTATGAGGCTGCCTTCATCTGTGGACTTAGATTCCCCGTCCACCCCTTCCTGATGGAGTTTTTAAATCATTTTGGGATTGCTCCTGGGCAGCTAATGCCCAATTCATGGAGGATAGTGGTCAACTGTATGGAAATATGGTTGGCTGCTAACGGGGATATGATCAAGGTAGGTGAGCTCGTCCACCTATACCGTTTGAAAGAATCCAAGGAATATGGATACTACGAGTTGAAACCTTGGGAGAGGAGGACAAGGATCGTTAGAGGGTTACCTTCGTCCTTCAGGTACTGGAAATCAAGATTTTTCTTTGTGTGTCTGGGGATGATTTTCTGACCCCCTCCAGCCAGGATTGGGGTGATACTCTGAGATTGCTTCGTTGGTGGGGAACCCCGACTTTAGGTGTGTCAGTCTTTCTTTTTGTTGCTTCATTTCTACTGCATTTGTTATTATTGTCAATGACTCATTTACCCTTTGTCTTTCGCAGTGAAGAGACGACTAAAGCTTAAGGGCAGGTACAAGGAACGGGTTGAGTAGGTGATCGAGTACGCCAAGACAATCAAGAACTGGGACGACTTGGTAGACCCACGGACCCTTGCTTTCTACCATCTTGGTTCTGATCCGTCTTCCTTCGTCTTGCGCAACATTGAAATTGAAGGAAAAAAGAGTAAGTGTTGAACCCGTCGGTACCATTTTTCTTCTTCCTCTCTCCCTTTTTATTTTTAGTTTTTAACAAGTGTTTCATTCTAGCAGAAATGACGACCAAATTTAACAAAGATCTTTACGCGAAGATGAGGTCAAAGAAAGACGAGCCCCTTTTGAGCCTGGGGAAGAAGACAGTGCGCGTCACTAGGAAGGGTCCCCCCGTTTTCCCAGCTGCCTCCGTCAATCCTATTGTTTCTATGGGCAAGACGTCGAGGACAGCTTCTCCCACGACATCCATGGAAGAAATAGGCAGGACTCCTGTTTCCAAAAGGCCACAATTGTCTGAAAAGGAGAAGGAGAAAATTGATCCTCGTCCTTCTACAATTTGGAATGACGAGAAGGTGGCTGTGGACTGGGCCCATGAGGTGATAACTGTTGCAAATTTGAGGGTCTTGTCAGGCATTCCTTTCACTGGGGTTGCGGCTCGCCATGTCCAGAAGCTCGTCCAGGTAGATTGTTTTGGGCAAAATTATTATTATTATTTTTTTGTTTACTGATGCTTCTGACCTTCTTTTCAAGTGTTAGGGGAGAGCCTTCACCTTACTTCTAAGTATTTTACTCAGGAGGCTAAGGTGGCATCCCTTACATCTAAGATGGAGGTTTTGGAAGCGGATAACTCCACTCTGAAGAAAGACCTTATCGACTCCATGGGCACGGCCAACACTTTGAAAGAACAAGTCAAGAAACTAAATGACGATCTCAAGGTTGAGCGCCAATTGACTATAGAGAAGGATGAACAGCTTCTTGGAGCTAGGGAGAGTCTCAAGACCATCGATGCCAGGTCCATTGAAGCCTTTCAAACCATTGACGAGTACAACACTCTGCTATTCAGTCGGTACTTTAAAGGTTTCGAGCTCCTGAGGCAATACCTTGTAAAGCATCCTTCTGGAGTGGATATGGAGAGGTTAGATCTGGAGGAGGTGGATCAGGAGATGGCCGCCGACGAAGCCACTCAATCTTATGCAACTGAGCCAAACGCCCCTGGTGACGCCCCTGCTACTGATGCTCCTGCTGACAATGGTGCTGCCTGACCCTGATACTTAACAAAAAAAACTTTTTCTTTTTGGATGCCCTCTATGTTTTGGGCAGTTATGTAAATCTAATTTTTGAACAATTTTATTTTCGTCTATTTTGGGAGCAATATTTTTAGCCCAGTGTTTATGGGCTTTTAGTTGTAAAAACAATGGTAATCTACCCGTTTGTTTTGGGCTTTAATTTACTTTGCACTTACTTGCACTACATGTTCTTTAGTTTGAGATATGCTGGTGACGTCTTTTAATCGCCCACGTTGTTTATTTGACGAAACTTTGATTTTCCTTTCTTTTCTTTTCTTTTTTTTTGCAGCACCTCCTTTGTCTATTGTTTTGTCAATCTCTCATAATTGGTACCTCTGTATTACCTCATCTCTGTCTAGGGATCTTTTAATCGTCGGTATCTTAAATGCTTTGGGGATTCTTTTATCATTGGTAACTTACATCCATCTAGGCGGAATCTTGTTACTTAGCTATTTTTGGCTTTTACCCCTTTTAGGGGTTTTTTATCGTCAGTAACTTACATCCGTCCAGGCAGAATCTTGTTACTTAGCCATTTTTGGCTTTTACCTTTTTTAGGGGCTTTCTATTGTCAGTAACTTACATCCGTCCAGGCAGAATCTTGTTACTCGTTGAGTTAGATCTGCTTGTCATGGAATCGTTAGCTGAATAATTCATTTATTAATTCCAATAATGAATACATTTAACTGTTACATCTATTGATGATATTTCTTCAAGTGTTCGATGTTCCATGGTCTAGGGAGTCTCTGTCTGTCCAAGGTTTCCAGTTGATAGCTGCCCTGTTTAGAGTAATGAACGACTCGGTATGGTCCTTCCCACGTAGGGCCGAGTTTTCCTTGAGATGGATCTTTGGTTGCCGGGGCTACTTTGCGCAAGACGAGGTCACCTATGTCAAGTCGCCTGAGTTTTACCCTTCTGTTGTAATAGTCAGTCATCTTCCGTTGGTACTCCATCACTCTGCTGCAGGCTTTGTCTCTTACTTCGTCTAGACAGTCTAGGTTAACTCGCAGACGGTCATCATTGGCTTCTTCATTGAATACTTCTCGCCTAGTGCTGGTTACTCCTACCTCGACTGGGATCACTGCTTCAGTGCCATACGTGAGTCTGAATAGGGTCTCTCCCGTCGGGGTTCTTACAGTGGTTCGGTAGGCCCATAAGACATTGGGTAGTTCTTCTAGCCAAGCGCCCTTCACCTCGTCCAGCTTGGTTTTTATGATCTTGAGTAGTGTACAGTTCTTCACCTCCGTCTGTCCATTCGCTTATGGATGTCATAGTGATGAGAACTGATTCTTGATGCCCAGGCCTGAACAGAAGTCCTTGAAGCCTTGGCTGTTGAACTGTCATCCATTGTCTGATATGATCTTCCTTGGAATCCCGAACCTACAAATTATATTCTTCTACACGAAGCTTTGGACCCTTGCTTTTGTGATAGTCGCCAATGGCTTTGCTTCAACCCATTTCGTAAAGTAGTTAATGGCAACTAGTAAGAATTTTACCTGACCTTTGCTTTGGGGCAGTAGGCCGATGATGTCGATTCCTTATTGTGCAAACGGCCACTGGGATGCTATCGTCGTCAGTCTCTCTGTAGGAAGTCGTTGGACATTCCCGAACCATTGACACTTGTCACACTTCTTGACGAACTCTGTTGCGTCCACCTGCTTTGCGTCACACTTTTTGGCTTTTACCCCTTTTAAGGGTTTTTTATCGTCAGTAACTTACATCCGTCCAGGCAGAATCTTGTTACTTAGCCATTTTTGGCTTTTATCTCTTTTGGGGGCTTTTATCGTCAGTAACTTACATCCGTCTAGGCAGAATCTTTTTACTCGCTGAGTTAGATCTGCTTGTCATGGAATCGTCAGTTGAATAATTCATTTATTAATTCCAATAATGAATACATTTAACTGTTACATCTATTGATGATATTTCTTCAAGTGTTCGATGTTCCATGGTCTGGGAAGTCTCTATCCGTCCAAGGTTTCCAGGTGATAGCTGCCTTGTCTGGAGTAATGAACGACTCGGTATGGTCATTCCCACGTAGGGCCAAGTTTTCCTTGAGATGAATCTCTGGTTGCCGGGGTTACCTTGCGCAAGACGAGGTTACCTATGTCAAGTCGCCTGAGTTTTACCCTTCTATTGTAATAGTCAGTCATCTTCCGTTGGTACTCCGTCACTCTACTGCAGACTTTGTCTCTTACTTCGTCTAGACAGTCCAGGTTAACTCACAGACAGTCATCATTGGCTTCTTCATTGAATACTTCTCGCCTAGTGCTGGTTACTCCTACCTCGACTGGGATCACTGCTTCAGTGCCATACGTGAGTCTGAATGGGGTCTCTCCCGTCGGGGTTCTTGCAGTGGTTTGGTAGGCCCACAAGACATTGGGTAGTTCTTCTGGCCAAGCGCCCTTCACCTCGTCCAGCTTGGTTTTTATGATCTTGAGTAGCGTACAGTTCGTCACCTCCGTATGTCCATTTGCTTGTGGATGTCCTAGTGATGAGAACTGATTCTTGATGCCCAGGCCTGAACAGAAGTCCTTGAAGCCTTGGTTGTTGAACTGTCATCCATTGTCTGATATGATCATCCTTGGAATCCCGAACCTGCAAATTATATTCTTCCACACGAAGCTCCGGACCCTTGCTTCGGTGATAGTCGCCAGTGGCTCTGCTTCAACCCATTTCATAAAGTAGTTAATGGCAACTAGTAAGAATTTTACCTGACCTTTGCTTAGGGGCAGTAGGCCGATGATGTCGATTCCTTATTGTGCAAACGGCCACAGGGATGCTATCGTCGTCAGTCTCTCTGCAGGAAGTCGTTGGACATTCTCGGACCATTGACACTTGTCACACTTCTTGATGAACTCTGTTGCGTCCACCTGCATTGCGTCACACTTTTTGGCTTTTACCCCTTTTAGGGGTTTTTTATCGTCAGTAACTTACATCCGTCTAGGCGGAATCTTGTTACTTGGCCATTTTTGGCTTTTACCCCTTTTAGGAGCTTTCTATCGTCAGTAACTTACATCCGTCCAGGCAGAATCTTGTTACTCGCTGAGTTAGATCTGCTTGTCATGGAATCGTCAGCTGAATAATTCATTTATTAATTCAAATAATGAATACATTTAACTGTTACATCTATTGATGATATTTTTTCAAGTGTTCGATGTTCCATGGTCTGGGGAGTCTTTGTCCGTCCAAGGTTTCCAGGTGATAGCTGCCCTGTCTGGAATAATGAACGACTCGGTATGGTCCTTCCCACGTAGGGCTGAGTTTTCCTTGAAATGGATCTTTGGTTGCTGGGGTTACCTTGCGCAAGACGAGGTTACCTATGTCAAGTCACCTGAGTTTTACCCTTCTGTTGTAATAGTCAGTCATCTTCCGTTGGTACTCCGTCACTCTGCTGCAGGCTTTGTCTCTTCCTTCGTCTAGACAGTCCAGGTTAACTCGCAGACAGTCATCATTGAATACTTCTCGCCTAGTGCTGGTTACTCCTACCTCGACTAGGATCACTGCTTCAGTGCCATACGTGAGTCTGAATGGGGTCTCTCCCGTCGGGGTTCTTGCAGTGGTTTGGTAGGCCCACAAGACATTGGGTAGTTCTTCTGGCCAAGCGCCCTTCACCTCGTCCAGCTTGGTTTTTATGATCTTGAGTAGCGTACAGTTCGTCACCTCCGTCTGTCCATTTGCTTGTGGATGTCCTAGTGATAAGAACTGATTCTTGATGCCCAGGCCTGAACAGAAGTCCTTGAAACCTTAGCTGTTAAACTGTCATCCATTGTCTGATATAATCATCCTTGAATCCCGAACCTTCAAATTATATTCTCACACGAAGCTCCGGACCCTTGCTTCGGTGATAGTCGCCAGTGGCTCTGCTTCAACCCATTTCGTAAAGTAGTTAATGGCAACTAGTAAGAATTTTACCTGACCTTTGCTTAGGGGCAGTGGGCCGATGATGTTGATTCCTTATTGTGTAAACGGCCACAGGGATGCTATTGTCATCAGTCTCTCTGCAGAAAGTTGTTGGACATTCACGAATCATTGACACTTGTCACACTTCTTGACGAACTCTGTTTCGTCCACCTGCATTGTAGGCCAAAAATAACTTGTTCGAATAATCTTTCTTACCAGGGATCTAGGGCTAGCATGGTCTCCACAAATTCCCTCATGTATCTCTCCCAGGATGTACTTAGCTTCTTTTTCGTTAACACACTTCAAGTAAGGCATGGAAAAGCCTCTCTTGTATAAGGTGTTGTTGAGGATCATAAATCTGGCCGCCCTCTTCTTGATCTTCTTGGCTTCGTCTGTATTTGGGGAGAGGCGTCCGTCCTGGAGGAAGGATATGATGGGCGTCATCCAGCTGTCTATGCTCTAGATTGCAAATGTTGGAACTTCTTCAATGCTGGGGTTGTTCTGGATCTCCATCATCAAGTCCATACTCCTTGCCCCTCCTTCTAACGATGCTATCTTTAAGACTTCATCTACCACCATATTCTGGCTTCTAGGTATCTGCATAAATTCCACTTTATCAAACTCTTGCGCCAGGGTCTTCGTCAGCTTGAGATACTTCTGCATTTTCTCTTCCTTTGCTTTGTATTCTCCCTTGATTTGCCCAATTACCAATTTTGAATCATTTTGGACTAATAAGCTCTTAGCCCCTAGCACCTTTCCGAGTCTTAATCTCATCAAAATACCTTCATATTTAGCCTCGTTGTTGGTGGCCGGAAATTTCAGCTGAACTCCATACTTTAGCACTTCTTCATCTGGGGTAATTATGACGACCCCTACTCCCCCCTTCTTTCGGGTTAACGAACCGTCAGTCTGTATTGTCCATTTCTTGGTCTCGTGCATGTTATTGTCTTTGTCTGGGGAGGTGAACTCGGCGATGAAGTGCACCAAGGCTTGTGCCTTAATGACTGTCCTAGGATGGTACTCGATGTCAAATTGGTTAAGTTCAATTGCCCATTGGACCATTCTCTCAGCTGCTTCAGGCTTGTTTATGGACTTTTTAATAGGTTAGTCAGTCATCACCAGGATTGGATTTGCTTGGAAATACTGTCTCAATTTTTGTGAGGCAACGATTAATGCAAATGCAATCTTCTCAATTTTTGGATATTTGAACTCAGCCCCTTGGAAGGCTTGGCTTACGTAGTACACTGGGAGCTGCTTTTTGTCTTCTTCTCGGATTAGGGCTGCACTCACGGCTGTATTTGATACCGCTAAGTATAAATATAGGTCTTTCCCTTCTTTTGAATGACTTAAAAGGGGTGGGTTGCTCAAGTAACACTTTAATTCCTAGAATGCTTCTTCGCACTCGTCTGCCCACTTAAATGCCTGTTTCAAAGTCTTGAAGAAGGGGAGGCATTTGTCCGTCGCTCTAGAGACGAACCTGTTAAGGGCTGCAATTCTTCTTGTGAACTTTTGGACTTCCTTGACAGTCCTGGGTGATGCCATGTTGATTATGGCTTGTACCTTCTTCGGGTTTTCTTCTATTCCTCTTTGGGACACCATGAATCCTAAGAATTTGCCTGAGGCTACACCGAAGACACACATGTTAGGATTCAGCTTCATCTGGTATTGTTTGAGGGTGGCAAACGCCTCCTTCAGGTCGTCCAGGTGGGCGAATTCTTCCTTACTATTGACGAGCATGTCATCCACATACACCTCCATATTCCTACTGATTTATTTGCTGAACATTTTGTTCACTAACCTCTGGTAAGTAACTCCTACGTTCTTTAATCCAAATCTAGGTGGGCGAGTTCTTCCTTACTCTTGACGAGCATGTCATCCACATACACCTCCATATTCCTGCCGATCTATTTGCTGAACATTTTGTTCACTAACCTCTGGTAAGTAACTCCTGCATTCTTTAATCCAAAAGGCATTACCTTATAACAATAGAGCCCCTGGCTTGTAATGAAAGCAGTCTTCTCTTTTTCTGCCCCATCCATTTTTATCTGGTTGTATCCTGAGAAAGCGTCCATAAACGTCAACAACATATGTCTGACGGTAGAATCCACAAGCTAGTCTATCCGTGGTAAAGGAAAGCTATCCTTCTTGCATGCTTTGTTTAGGTTCGTGAAGTCTACGCAGATTCTCCACTTCTCATTTGCTTTCTTCACCAAGACAACGTTTGCGAGCTAGTCAGGATAGTACACTTCCCGGATGAAGCTTGCTATCAACAACTTCTTAACTTCGTCTGTCACTGCCTGGTCTCGTTCTGGAGCAAAGACTCTCCATTTCTACTTGACTAGCTTCCTCTCTGAATCCACATTCAACTTATGCTAAATGACTTCTAGGGATATACCTGGCATGTCCTCATGACTCCAGGCGAAAACATCTTGGTTCTCCTTTAGGAACTGGACGAGTCTTGATTTCATCTCAGGACTTAGCATCGTTCCTATCTTGGTCGTCTTGGTGGCTTCTTCTTCGTCCAGCACCACCGTTTCTAGGGCTTCGATTTTGTCTCCTTCCTTCTCTTCAATCATCCATACGTGGTTCTCCTTTGCAGCCACGACGGCCTGGTAGCATTCTCTGGCTAAGACTTGATCTCCCTTTACTTCTCCAATCCCGCTATCCATAGGGAACTTCATCTTTAAGCAATAGGTTGACATGGCTGCCCTCCATTTGTTGAGTGTAGGTCTCCCAATAATCACATTGTAAGATGACGGGCAATCTACCACCAAAAAGTCTATCTGGCGGGTTAACTGCCTCGGGTAAGTCCCCACTGTCACTATCAACGTTACTATGCCCTTGGGATATACTTTGTCTCCACTGAAACTGATGAGAGGAGAATCAAATAAGCGTAGTCTCTTCGGATCCAACTTCAACTACTGAAAAGCAGGGAGGTAGATGATGTCTGCGAAGCTGTCGTTGTCTACAAGGATCCTTTTGGTGCTGATTCCTTCTGATGATGCTATAAAATACTACCTCTAAAATCGTCCATATGGCTCGTCCTAGGAAAAAGATGGAAGGAAGGGCGCAACCACATTGCCTCATCCGTACCCATCAAGCCTCGTCCGTCTTAAATTGGGAGAGGATGGACGAGGCAAGCATGTTTATGCTGAAGCACGTCCGCCCTTAAGTAGGAACGGACGAGCCAAATATTCTAAACTTAGAACCTTACCTACAAACCGAAGCCTCCATTGTTTGTGATAAGGCACCGGTTCAGATAAAGTAACTTCCATGGAAGTTACAGAAGTTACCTCCAACTTTGGTGAATTCCTCGACAATAGGAACGATTATCAGAGCAAATAACCGTTCCATGCACTTTATAAACGCTTCTCTATATAGAGGTAAAGGATTTTTTCTGATTTTTCCTATTGAGAAGAGAAGGATAAACTCTTAGCAATTTTTCCTCTCTATTCCAGATCACTAACTTCATCATCGGAGGACCATAGGCCGGCCTTCACCGGTCTTTTCTCTGATTGAATTCGGTTTTGCAGGATTTAACTCTCAAGATTGACGAAGTCTAAAGATTTTCAACCCATTGATTTTCCAGAATTATTAGTTGGCGCCATCTGTGGGAAACGTATTTGTCGCTCTTGAACTTGTTTAGTTCTGCGATTTCTTTCTCTAGTGAAAGGGTTGAAATGGTTCGGACTAGATCAAGGGTAACTAGCCCAGGCCCTCAACAGAGTAGGGACGCATCGAGTAATCCTCATCGCGATCGCCAATCTGCACCGGATATGCAGGCCCCGTCTGTCCAACATATGCACTCTATGGCGGCTGCGATGGCGGAGTTAACTCGCCAGAATCAGGACTTACGAAGAGAGGTTAATTTAAGAAGGCAGACGCATCAAGAGCATGAAGAAGAAGGGAAAACTCAGGGTCAAGAGGGCAGAGAGAACTTTCAGCATGGGAGTCAATCAAGGGATACCACTTCGCGAAGGGCATCTGACTTGAAGAAAGAGATGGATCAGATGAAGAAGGCCATGGACGAAATGAAGGAGAATATGAGGAGGGCAAACCCAGTAGAAGATTTGGTTCATAGAACTGACTCTCCCTTTACAGCTTCCATCAATGGCCATCCCCTGCCACCGAAGTTCAAAATGCCTTCTTTAGATTCATACGATGCGAATCGAGATCCTTTTGACCACATTGCCACCTTCAAGACTACTATGCATCTTCAAGGAGTTTCAGATGAAATAATGTGTAGAGCCTTCCCTACCACTCTCAAGGGTCCGGCTAGAGTATGGTTCAGTAAATTACCCCCGAATTCAGTAAGTTCTTTTGGAGAATTAAGCAAGTTGTTTGTTAATAACTTCATAGGGGGTCAGTGTCACAGACGATCTACTTCCAGTCTGTTAACGATAGAACAGGGGGAAAATGAAAGCTTGCATTCCTTCATCACACGCTTCAATAGGGAAGCCCTGACCGTGGACGAGGTAGATGATAAGCTACTTTTGGCAGCTTTTCATAATAGGGTCAATTCTGACTTGTTTATACATAAACTTTATGAGAAGGAACCTCAGTCCATGGCTGAACTCGTCCATTCAGCCCAAAACTTCATGAATGCAGAAGATGCGATTATAGCTAAGAAGAGGAAGAGGGCTGAGAAAACGGAAACAAATCCTGCTCGTCATTCCGAACAGGGTCCTCGTCTAAAGAAGGGACAAACGGAGGATAAGAAAGACCGAGAGAAGAGGGCAGGTCCGTCAGCAAGGAACCAACAATACACTCCTTTGAACGTGCCACTCAAGCAAGTCCTTATGCAAATCAAAGACGAGCTTTCCTTAAAGTGGCCAGAGAAGTTGAAGGGAGATCCCAATAAACGCAATAGAAATAAGTATTGTCGCTTCCATAGAGATCACGGGCACGACACGGACGAGTACTTCGATCTGAAGCAGCAGATTGAGAATCTCATCAGACAAGGAAAGCTGAAAAATTTCCTTGGACGAGATCATAAAGACGAGAAATTGAAAGCCAAGGTAGAAGAATCGTCACGGCCACCGCTCGAAGAAATAAGAATCATTCTGGGGGGAAGTTCTACAGGACAGTCGTCTAAGTCAAAGAAAGCATACTTGGAAGCAGTGCAGAGCGTTCAGCTTTCTGGACGGTCACCGAGTGCAGGGACTACGGACAAGCAGGCGATCACCTTCACAGACGAGGATGCAGAGAGAGTCCATCACCCTCATGACGATGCTATTGTCATCACCCTCCTTATTGCGGACTACAAGACTAGAAGGGTGTTGATAGATAATGGGAGTTCTGCTGATATCTTGTACTATCCAACCTTTCAGCAGATGAGGTTAGGATGAGACTTGCTCCGTCTAGCCAGCTCCCCCCTAGTAGGTTTTGGTGGAATGAAGGTGCAACCTGTGGGTAGTATTTCCTTACCAATGACAGTGGGGGCATATCCGCAGCAAGTTACCAAGGAGGTGAACTTCCTTGTAGTTGATTGTTCGTCTTCTTACAATGCAATAATTAGGAGGCCAACCCTAAATAGGTTGAAGGCAGTTACATCTACTTACCACTTGCCAGTCAAGTTCCTAACGGAGCATAGGATAGGCCAAGTACAGGGAGACCAATTAGCAGTAAGAGAATGTTATCTAGTCATGTTGGCTGCGGAAGAGCAAGTTCAAGCAATGAATATCGAAGAAAAGAAAGTTATGGCAGAACCCATTGAAGCGTTGGAAGATATTCCTTTAGATGATGATAACCCTGAGAGGTGTACCAGGGTTGGAGCAGATCTAGAAGCGAAGATCAAGAAAGATCTCATTTGTTTTTTGAAAAGAAACAGAGATGTGTTCGCATAGAGTCACGAAGACATGCCAGGTATAGACCCTAGTGTCATTACCCACCGTCTGAGTGTATGCCCTTCCTCCAAACCAGTGCGACAAAAGAAAAGGGTATTTCCCCCAGAGAGAAACAATGCTGTTAAGGAGGAAGTTCAGAAGTTAATTGCAGCGAAGTTTATTCGAGAGGTATACTATCCTGACTGGTTAGCTAACGTGGTCATGGTCAAGAAGGTGAACGGCAAATGGAGAATGTGCGTTGATTTCACTGATTTAAATAAGGCTTGTCCCAAGGACAGTTACCCGTTGCCGCGTATTGATCAATTGGTAGATTCCACCGCAGGCCACAAGTTGCTTAGTTTCCTTGATGCTTTCTCTGGTTGCAATCAAATTAGGATGGATGAAGTGGACCAAGAGAAGACGTCCTTTATCACTAGTCAGGGACTGTTTTGTTATGAAGTAATGCCTTTCGGTTTAAAGAATGCTGGGGTGACATACCAACGTCTAGTCAATCACATGTTTCGTTCGCAGATCGGGAGAAATATGGAAGTATACATAGATGACATGTTGGTGAAAACTCAGGACGAGGAGAGGCATTTGGTTGATTTGCAGGAAACATTTGACACGCTAAGGCAGTATCATCGGGGAAGTTCTTAGGATTTATGGTGTCCTACAGAGGAATCGAAGCAAACCCTGACAAAATTCAAGCAATATTGGATATGAAGCCTCCGAGCAATGTTAAAGAAGTTCAGTCCCTCACCGGATGAGTTGCCGCCCTCAACAGGTTTGTTTCTAAAGCTACTGACAAATGTTTGCCATTTTTTAAGGTTCTTAAAAAAGCATTTGAATGGACCGATGAGTGTCAGAAAGCTTTTGAAGATTTGAAGATATATCTCACCAAAGCCCCGTTATTAAGCCCGTCTGTGCCTGGAGAAGAATTGTACTTATATTTGGCAGTCACTCCACACGCTGTGAGTTCAACACTGGTGAGGGAAGAGAGCAAGGTGCAGAGACCTGTATACTATACTAGTAAAGCATTGAGGGGAGCGGAAGGACGGTATCCGTTAATGGAGAAATTGGCTTTTGCGTTGATAACTGCTTCCAGAAAACTAAGGCATTATTTTCAAGCTTATGTTATTAACGTCATGACAGATCACCCACTCAAGAAGGCAATGAACAAGTTAAAGGCTGCAGGACGTTTGATCCAATGGGCCGTCGAGCTCAGTGAGTTTGACATAAGATACCAGCCAAGGCATGCCATAAAAGCTCAAGCTCTGGCAGATTTCATTGCTGAATTTACCCTAAGTTGTGATGATGAAGGTGAAGTGGAAAACAGCAAGTGGATCGTCCATGTGGATGGCTCGTCTACACTGCACGCAGGCGGAATTGGTGTGGTTTTGCAATCTCCAGAAGGGGACAAATTAAAGCACAGAGTTCGTTTGCAGTACCAGACAACTAATAATGAAGTCGAGTACGAAGCTTTTCTTAAAGGACTGGAATTGGCCAAATTTGTAGAAGCGAAGTCACTCCTCGTCTTGGGAGATTCTCAGTTGATCATAGGCCAAGTGAATGGAATGTTTGAAGCAAAAGAAGAACGAATGAGGAAGTACCTAAACAGAGTGACGCGCCTTGTAAAGAAGTATGAAGAAGTTAACTTCGTTCAAATCCCAAGGGAGGAGAACATGGAAGCTGATGCCTTGGCAAAAGAAACCTCGTCGAGCGAAGCCGTAGATAAGTTTGATGAAATCCAGTATATATCAAGTATAGACATCCCAGAAATACAACAGGTGGAAAATGGAATGAATTGGATGGTTCCAATTGTGTCGTACTTAAAAGACGGACGACTCCTGGAAGAAAAAGATGAAGCTAGAAAGCTGAGGGTAAGGGCGGCCAGGTATATTCTTATGGACGAGATTCTCTACCGAAGAGGTTTTTCCCAGCCTTATCTCAAATGTTTGGCCCCAGACGAAGCAAACTACATATTGAGAGAAATTCATGAGGGAGCATGTGGCAATCACTCAGGCGCCAGATCGCTTGTCCACAAAGTCGTCCGTGCGTGATATTATTGGCCAAATATGCAAGCTGACGCTAAGGCATACGTCAAAGTCTGCGATCAATGCCAAAGGTTTAGCAATGTCCCCAGGCAACCATCAGAGTATTTGACTCCAATGACGGCCCCGTGGCCTTTTGCGCAATGGGGACTAGACATTCTAGGTCCATTTCCACTGGGTATAAGGCAAATGAAATTCCTTGTGGTTGGTATTGATTATTTTACCAAGTGGGTAGAAGCAAAACCTTTAGCCAACATCACACAGCAGAATGTCAAGAACTTCGTGTGGAAAAATATTGTGTGCAGATTTGGAGTACCTAGGGTGCTGGTATCGGACAACGGATGGCAATTTGACAATGCAATTTTCAGAGATTTTTGCATACACTTTGGAATTCAAAATCACTACTCCTCACCAGCCCACCCGCAAGCTAATGGCCAGGCAGAAGTTGCAAATCAATCCTTGTTGAAAATAATCAAGACTCGGCTTGAGGGGGCTAAGGGAGTATGGCCAGATGAGCTTCCAGGCGTTCTGTAGGCATATAGAACGACAGTGAGAACTTCTATGGGAGAAACTCCTTTTAAGCTAGCATATGGACCTGAAGCAGTTATACCCGCGGAAGTGCACGTGGCCAATCATAGGGTGACGACCTACCAGGATGAAGCTAATGAGGAACAACTACGTCTGAACCTCGATTTGATAGACGAGGTAAGGACGGACGCTGAGCAAAGGATGGCAAGGTATAAAAATCTTATGGCTAGGCGGTATGATGCAATGGTAAAGCCAAGGCGATTCAACATAGGGGACCTCGTCCTAAAAAGGGTTTCCTTAGCAATAAAGAACCCAGCTCATGGGAAGTTGGGACCAAATTGGGAAGGCCCCTACAAAGTTGTCAACTGCAAAAGGCAAGGCTCCTATTACTTAAAAGCCCTTGATGGGAGGAAGTTAGAGCATCCTTGGAATGTGGAGCACTTGAGGAATTATTACCAGTAAAATGACAGCCTGGGCGAGCTCAGCAATTGAAAACTTTATTATTATGTTATTTGGTGTGGCTTTATTATGTTAAATTTGTGGACGACGTTATAGTTTATGTTTAAATAAAGGCATTAGCCTCTAAGGTGCCTGCCTCCTCTTTGAACAATACTTATGATATGAATGGTGTTCGTGGAATGTACATAATGTTGTGTAATTCACTGATTCCCATACTACATTCGTTTGAAGTTTACCCTTGAAAAGTTTAAAAAACATGAGACAATTCTCTGAATGCAAGGATACAATGACAAGCTTTCCTAAGGGAAAAGCATCAAGGCATTCTCGTCCAAATCAGAGGATGAAGCAAAGCCTTAAGTCCCAAGCATACTCGTCCATACCAGGGACGAGGTAAAGCACAATACGTCTAATTCATGGGCAAGAATGCATAGACGAGTGCATATTAAGCCATGGATGAAAGAAACGTATGGCTATATTTCAATCCTATTAAGACTTTTGTTAAAACAATCCAGTCTATGGACGAGTACAATGAAAAGCCTTAAAACTTCAAAGTATAAAAATCAACCAAGTCCATGAACAAGGCAGGCTGGTTCTTATCATTTTTTAACAGGTCCTTAGACCAGTAATGTTGGTTGTTACCATTTCACATGGATGAACTACATTTGAAATTCTAATGAAAATGGTAGACAAATATATATAAAAGATGGATGAAGTCAAGCAAGCAAAATAAATAAAACTCGTCCATACATATGCCACAAGAGAATAATATTGAGTCAAGAGTGTATATCTAACGTTAAAAAAAAATCCTGGCAAAATAAACTAGGATAATTGTTTAAAACCTCGTCCTAAAACCTTGGACGAGGCAAATGTATTAAAATTACATAAAGGTCACAAAATGGACCAAATAGAAATACGTTAAAAAAAAAAATCTCTTTCAAGTAGAGGGAGAAACATTGAGGGCGTCCTGAGGGGGCAAGGTTGTAGCGTCGTCTTCAACATTGACGTCATCGGAGCCAGTCTGGACGAGAGAACTAGTGGCAGTAGCATTCAGGTTAAGAAGAATGGAACTGAAGTCAATGTCAGGGAACCTTTCCACAGCTTCACTCCTGAAATCCTCAAACCCTGCTGCGTAATTAGTGTCCAAAACTTCAGTATACTGTTTGGACGATTTAAACTCAGCCACTGTGTCTTCCTTCGCGTTGGAGAGAAGGGCGCCATACTCATCATTCTTCTTTTGCAGGGCCTCAAGACGAGCGTCCTTCTCTGCAGCCCTGGTTTGCAACTCCTCAACCAATGTCTTCAACTCTTTCACCTCGTCCGTAGTCTTGGCATCCACCTCAGCCCATTGCCTCGCCTCGGCCTTCAACTCCTGGACCCTCGTCTCTAGCAGGATCCTCGTCTTGTCCAACCCCGTCGCTTGCCTAAACGCAGCTATAAACTTTGACATGCCTTGTAGAAAAGAAACACAAGTTAAAAAAAAAAAAAATGAAAACAAAGAAAGACGAGGAAGGAAAGTGGATCATTGCTTAAAACGAGATATAAGTATTACCTTAAAAAGATCATGAACTTCAGAGTGTTCAAAATTTTTAAGAGACATATCATAGCAAGCATTTATGTCTTCGTTGATTACAGCCTTCTTAAAACGTTCCCAGGCCAAGTCCTCATTCTCAATAATATTGGAGGGGGCCGTTTTGGAAGGCTGAGACGGGGTTGACACAGTCTTGGACGGAGTGGTCTGGGATGGAGTGGTCTCGATTGGAGTGGACGAGTCCACATCAACTACGTGCACTGGCTGTTGAGACGAGGGAGGGGTAGGTTTGATCACTTGGGACGAGCTGGGCTTGGCTTTTTTGCCTCGACGATTGGGGAGATTCCCCACGTCCAAGTTCTTTGACAATGTCTTCCTTTTTTCCCCAGTCGTAGGTCGAGTTTGAACATCACTCTCAGGATGATCCCCCTCAGCTACCACATCTTTTCCTTTGTTCCCTTTCATTGTTGCCATTCCTAAAAAAAAAGAAAAAAAAAAAAGAAAGAGAGAGAGAAGATAAAAACACCTTTAGAATTAAAACAAAGCAAGCAAAGTGTAAAGACGTTGAGAACTTAAAACTTACTTTTTCTTACTGTGACCTCGTGTGCAATTGCTTTGTCTGATGGATTAGGACCCAAACCTCACTTGGCAAGACGTCTAAGCGTGACCAAAGAGTGAAAGTCCCTATCCACGTGAAGACAAGCCCTGTGGACGTGATTACGGAAAAACTTGCTTAAGGACGATCGTTCAACAGCTGGAATGAAACAGATACACTCCTGTTAATTGATCGTTGGTATTAAAAAAAAATGTAAAGAGAAAAGTGAAAGGAAAAAGGGGAACAACTTACCCTCAGGACGAAGGTTTCCTAGGTCCTCGATATAACGACCAAACGAGTCCCGGCCAACGTCTACAGGATTCCCAACCCAGAAGCCGGAGACGAAGAAAAATTTCGTCTTCCATTTTCTGTCAGACGAGGCCAAGGACTTAATCAACCTACAATCTTTACCCCTGGCTGTAAATTGATGGAAGCCAAGGGATTGATGTATCTCTGAAGGCTTGTAACAATAAAGGAACTCGTCCACAGTAAGAGGACGGTCCTTCCCAAATACTTCACCCCACAAAACTTGCATTGAGACAATTAGTCTCCATGCATTAGGGTTGAATTGGCATATTCCTAAACCTAACCTAACCAACAACTCCCTAGTAAAGGCGTTTAAAGGGAATCTTAAAACCCCCAAGAGGTAAGCTTCATAGACGCCAATCCCAAAGTGAGGGTTGCAACACCATTCTCCTCGGACGGGCAACCTAGGGTTAAACTCGTCTGGGATTTGGTACCACTCCCTAAGGTTTTTTAGTCTCTGCTCGTCCGTCTTGGAAGGGATATCTATTGCACAACTATATACCGTGACCTCCTCCTTGTCTAAAGGACCAGAATGAAGGGCAGTGGACGAGGTACCAGCTTGAGACCCTGAGGCCTTCCTAAGTTGTTCCTGTATAACTTCCATAGGAAGCCCAAGGACGCTAGAGACATACTCCTCGTCCGTGGTATTCCCCCCACTACTGTCACTATTACTACTGGAACTGTCATAACTACTCTCGTCGTTATACTCATCTATAGCCTTATATATACTATCACTAGACGAGGAAAGTACAATGTCTACCATCTTTACAGGAAAACTAAGGACAAGAAAAAGAGAAATACCTGTATCTAGGACGAAGGAAAGCTATAGACGCGAGAAGCTTCTAGACGAGTATCTAGGACGAGGAAGGACAAGGGAAGAAATTTTAGAAATAAAGAGGGTACCGGAGGTATTCCACTATTTATAGGGAACAAACTCAAGCATCTGAAACGACGTAACCAAATCAGTAAGAGACATGTGGCATACTCCTCGGTTAGATCAATCGACGAGATTTTTCCACCAACGAGTTCATGACACGTGGCACACCTTACATTTCTTTGGACGACCCATGGACAAGGGGGCAACTGATGATGTTATAAAATACTACCTCTAAAATCGTCCATATGGCTCGTCCTAGGAAAAAGATGGAAGGAAGGGCGCAGCCACATTGCCTCGTTCGTACCCAAGCCTCGTCCGTCTTAAATTGGGAGAGGACGGACGAGGCAAGCATGTTTATGCTAATGCACGTCCGCCCTTAAGTAGGGACGGACGAGCCAAATATTCTAAACTTAGAACCTTACCTACAAACCGAAGCCTCCATTGTTTGTGATAAGGCACAGGTTCAGATAAAGTAACTTCCATGGAAGTTACAGAAGTTACCTCCGACTTTGGTGAATTCCTCGACAATAGGAACGGTTATCAGAGCAAATAACCGTTCCATGCACTATATAAACGCTTCTCTACGTAGAGGTAAGGGATTTTTTCTGATTTTCCCTATTGAGAAGAGAAGGATAAACTTTTAGCAATTTTTCCTCTCTATTCCAGATCACTAACTTCATCATCGGAGGACCATAGGCCGGCCTCCACCAGTCTTTTCTCTGATTGAATTCAGTTTTGCAGGATTTAACTCTCAAGATTGACGAAGTCTGAAGATTTTCAACCCACTGATTTTCCAGAATTATCACCTTCTATAGTCAGCACTATAACCAAATGATCATTGTGAGACTGCTTCACTCCCCTAGCATCTGCTTCATTAAAGGATATATCCTAGTCCATCCGTCGTTGCTTGGATGGAGGTATCATGTAGACGTGTTCACTTGCCTTTGGCATGCTTTCCTTAGGGACTTGAATGACCCTCCTAGGGATGGTCCTCCTACTATGGTGTTAATTTCCCCGATAATATTCTAGGAAGGTTGGGGGGTTTTATCTCCGGATGAGGCCTCCTTCTGATTTCTGTTGTCATCCCTAAATCTGCTAGATTCCCCTTTCCTCACATAGTGTTGTAACTTTCCTTTCCTTATCAACTCTTCTATTTGCTCTTTAAGGTCTCGACAATCTTCGGTGTAGTGACCATGATCCTTGTGAAATCGGCAGTACTTTTTCTTGTCACAGACATTAGGAGAGGAATGTAAAAGCCTTGGCCATTTAAGGAAGTGCTCGTCCTTAATCTGCGTTAAAATTTTGTCAACAGGCATAATTAAAGGGGTAAATTTTATCGTTCGAGAGCTTTTGTCGTCTCTCTTTTTGTTCCCGTTGTTGGTCCGATGATCTGGACGTTCCCTCTTCTGTCCCCTACGCTTATCGTCCTTCCTTCCCCTGCCTCCCGGCTTCTCTACATCTTCTATGGCTGCCAATGCGTCTTCAGCGTTCATGTATTTCTGTGCTTTCAAGAGCATCTTTGCCATCGTTCTCGGAGGATTCTTAGCGAGTGAAGCCACTAGTTCTTGGGATCTTAATCTTGCTTTGAAGGTCGTTAACTGCACCTTGTTCTCAGCTTCGTCCATCTCCAAGGTCTCACGAGTAAAGCGCTTAACGTAAGACCTCAGGGTTTCCTTCTTTCCCTGCTTAATGGTAAGCAAGTAGTCTACTAGCCTTTTGGGACGTTGTCCCCCAATGAAGTGACGTAAGAAGGCGTTGCTCAACTGGTCAAAATTGTCAATGGACAACGTCGGCAATTTTGTGAACCATTCCCTTGCAGCTCCTTTGAGAGTAGTGGGAAAAGATCGGCACAATATCTCATCAGGAGGCTGCTAAAGGCCCAGCATTGTTTTGAAGGTATTAAGATGATCCTGAGGGTCTTTTAGCCCGTCGAACAGCTCGATTTGAGGAAGGCGAAACTTTGTCGGTACTGAGCATTCCAAGACTGCAGTAGTGAAAGGCGAGTTCGTGGCTCTAACCAATCTATCTACACTTCGGTCTGTTCTCTCCTTGATGGCATTTCTTAACTCATCCATCTCTTTCGTCATTTCTCGGAGAAGATCTGAATTTTGTTCGTCAGGAGTAGTGGTTCTTTGCTGATTATTTCTTCTG
The DNA here is from genome assembly GCA_030445155.1 of Quercus variabilis. Taxonomy (NCBI): domain Eukaryota; kingdom Viridiplantae; phylum Streptophyta; class Magnoliopsida; order Fagales; family Fagaceae; genus Quercus; species Quercus variabilis. The sequence goes on along the minus strand of CP129446.1, from coordinate 41,145,463 downwards.
TGGCTGTCTCCCTCGTCCTCTAGATTACTCTTGGATCGATTCTCCTCCTGTTGAAGTCGTAACTTCATTTCTTGCTTCTGTCTAGTAAGTTCTTCAACGGTGGCCTTTAGAGTTGGACTTGCTGAGCCAAGGTTGCGGAATCTTGATTGGACTCCATCTGAATATAGAAGCTTTATGGAAACTACATTTTCGAATATAAATACGAAAATGCGTTCTCCACAGACGGCGCCAAACTGATGAAGTGTAAATTCGTTAGTCAAGGTTATCAGATGGAAGCAATCTCCAGCCTTGCTTAAAAGTGGTCACCGGTGTAGTGCCTGCCACAGCGCCTTCGATGCCAAAGTTAGTATAAGAAATTCAATATCTCAGAATAAAAGAAAAGGACTGTGTGTATATGTTTCTTTTGTACCTTTTACTTGGCAATGTGTGAGCTTTATATATGTTTTCATAATCCTTAGCTGTTGGGGCAATTATGGAGGTCTTAAGGCTCCCCTTGGTAACGGCTGGTGAGTGTAATGTGGCTTTGATGTGCTCCAACATCTCATACAGTTGGTCTTGTAACAGTTCTGGGTGTAATTACGATGTATTGAATGGCATGGTCTTCTTCGTCAGTGATGTGGGTCTTAACTTGTCTTGCCTGAGGGTGTCCTCGTTTGCATTGATAGGATCGTCCATGTGAGACGGATTCGTCGGTCCCGTCAATTATAATTTGAGATTACTACATTTTCCAATCACAAAAATACATAGGTGTGTGATGAGTGTTATACGTTTGTGGGTGAAATAATTTTTTCATCAATCCTCTACCTCAAAGTGAGTGTTTGGATCCACGACACGTTTTTGCATTTGCGTTTTTTTTTTTTTTTTCTTCACACGTTTTCTACTTTTTGAGACAAAATAACACTGTTCACGATATTGTTCATGCACTGTTCACGGAACCCATAGCCACTTTATTCAAAAAAAAAATATTAAAAATAGGTCCCACAGTGCTATTCACATATTTAAAAATTATTTTATTACAGTGTTTCAATTTCAACAAAAATAAGTTGTATCCAAACAGACCCTAAGTATGAAAATCCCTCAATTTAGTCTTCTAAGTTTCAAAACTCCTCAATTTAGTCCTTTGTTAAAAATACTGTCTAGTACTGCCGTTAAGCTTCTAAACTTTCGAATGTTTTAAATATTTAATTATTTATTTATAAATAAATAAATGTTATTTAAAAAAAAAAAAAAACTAGAAATTTAAAAACTGGGCAAACGATGTAGACTTATGAAAAGAGGATGCTTGGTTTAGAGCTAGTTTTTTTTTTTTTTTTTTTTTTTTTTTTTGAGAAACTAGAGCTAGTAGTTAAGACTTTAGATATCACTGACATAGTTAAGACTTCAGTGCCATATTTCGAAGCTACAAATACAGTTTCGTCCGGAAACCTAGGAATAAAGGGGCTTTGATTGTATACCTTTCGAATCATATGAAACAAGGCACAGAGCGAGATCTCATAAAAATAAAAATAAAAGGTAAAAAGTGAGAGTTGGTAAAGATGGGTGTTGTATTTTAATGTTCAGATTAAGCTCAGTGGATTGTACGACGTGTTTGCCCAGTTTTTAAATTTCTGGGTTTTTTTTTTTGTTAATTATTTTTTTAAATTATAAATAAATAATAAAATAAATATTAAATATTAAAACAGACCAAAATAGTATCATTGTAGGGACTAAACGGTAATACTAGATTGCTAGCACACATCTTTAGTGTGATTGTCACTCTACAAGTATAAGTGCTGGTATTAAAGGCAATAATTGAAGTTTAAGTCTCTAAAAAGAAGTTTTACATACATGTAAACTTAAATTAGAAAGTTTTAATTATGGTGAAATTTAGGGTGTGAGTTTTTCAAAAGAGTGAAAAGAAAAAGTTAAAAAATTAGTTGGGCCTTAAAAAAAAAAAAAAAAAACAGAGGGCCTGCGTCTTGGCTGGGCTGGGCTGGGCTGGTACACCGACGAATCCCTGTGCAAAAGTGCGTACAAAACGATAAGTGAACGATATGATGAGATTAGAGGAGAGGAACAGCGAAAGGTAGAATAGTCATGGTAGCACTTGAACAATACCTGACATTCTTCAATTTTACTCGTACGCACACAACACAACACAACGCACGCAGACTTCTTAACTAACGACTGCCCTTCACAAAACGATCCGGTGCGCAAAAGCACAAGCAAAACGCAGATTCAGATTTATTTATTTATTTTTAAATGACTTTTTGATTTGATTTAAAAAAAAAAAAAAAAAAAAAATTCATCGACATCTTCTAATCTATTTATCTATCAGAGCCAAAACCAAAAAAACAAAAAAGCATTTCATTTAAAAATTTGAAGTGTGGGGGAGTATGGTTGGGCTCTCCGTCTCCGACTGGTTGATGGAATAGGGCGCAATTCTATCGGATCCGAAATTCAAAATGGATTCGTGGCTCAAAAAAGCAGAAGGTGTGGATCTTTGTTCTTTCTTTCTCATTTTGCTCTGCTTCTGCTATTTGTGTTTTAGGTTTGATCCCAGCGTTATTAATTTTTTGTTTATCAACAAAACCTTAATTTTGAATTTGTAGTGAAGTTGATGCATTGGAATTGAATGAGAATGAAAATAGTTTTCGCTTGGCGGCATTTTTTTTTTTTTTTACTTGGGGCATGGAATGTGTGAGGAGTATTCTAATGGAATCTGTTTAGCTCAATTTTTTCTTCAAGGTGTGGCTGTTTTAGGGTTTGCTTCATTGCACAATTTCCTATTGGAATGTTATAAAGAAACTTATTGTTCAGATATGGTTTAATTTAAATGGAAAGAAGTGCGCGGCTTTGGAACTGGAATGGGTGTGATCTTAATCGTGAATTGGTGTTGGGTATGCTTTGTTTTGTTTTCGATTGGTGTCAAGGATTTTTTAAGACCTATGTTGGGATCAGTTTTGGAAGAGCACCTCTTGGGCCTTGGCTAAGAGACTTGAACTCAGGACCTCATGGATCACACTAAACCAATCCCCTGAGGTTGCAATTCAAGAAAATTCATATTTTGGTTATCTTGGGAGGTTTTTCTTGTTTCTTTGTCCAATATCGATGAGAAAAGGAGATATGACATTGGTCAGTTCTTATATTGATTTGAAGTGTTTGGTAGATGAAAATAATGGATAGGATACTTTAAATGCTTTGTTGTTCTTGTGATGGAAATAGTGCCAAATAATCAGAAGTGATGTTGCAGCTCTCTGAAGGAAAATGTGGCTTGGGGATATCACTTCAGCTTTCTTTAATTAGTAAAAAGAAAATGTACACATTGAAGTAACCGATTTCATTGATCTAATTTTATCACAAGCTGATTCTTTATAAGAAGCTTACCTATTTTAATATATTAGTAGAATAACTTATGGAAGTTAATATCTCGTGGCCTTCCGCATTATGACTTTGTATCACAAAAACAAAAGAGGTTGATTTTTACTTGTGTTTAAGGGTGACCACGGGTTCGGGTGAGTTAGGGGGCAAACCGTCATCTGACCTGATCACTCTCGGGTGCAGAAGTTTCAAACAGTCGCCAACCGAAAGGGGTTGGATTGTCGACTGAGATTCCTCTTCAAGTTGGCAGTCGGATTGCTTGGCTTCATTGGGTTGTGGGTGAGTGCTTGCTGAAGGACTGAGAATGAGCAAGCAATAGGAACAAGAAGGCCATATCTGATGTGGGGAAGACAATAGTAAGCTGGGGCAATGCTGCTGAGGGATGTGGTGGGTGAGGCAGGCAAGGCCAGCAAGGGGGGGGGGGGGGGGGGATTGGGTAAGTTCAATGAGGGGTGATGAGGGCAACTAGGGTTAAGGGATGACAGTGAAGGAAGTGGGTTCAGGCAGACTGAGACTAGTCAGGTTTGGGGATGCAAAACCCAATTCAGCTATATTAGTTCGGTCTAAATCAGATGAGTTGAGTCGGGTTATCTGTTTTCTGCCCACCCCTACTTGTGTTTATTATCACCATTCTAAAATTTTTTACTTCAAATATAGTGTCAGTAAATAATTTTTCTTTGCATTTATTATATCCGCGTATAAAAGCTTTACATAATTTTTTTTTTTTTTCTAGTTCTTGCACTTTTGATTTTTAAAAGAACGTATTGTATGATTGAGTTGCCAAACATACAGAATGATAAATAAACCTATGTAATAAATTAATCAGTTGTTTAAAAATTTGAAACTTTTGCTTTTGGTTAGGCTTTTTGGAAGTTGTAGATCGAGGAGCAAAGCGGGTTGTCAGCGAATTTTCTGATGAGCAAGCTGATTTGCAATCCACAGGTGTAGATCTTAAGTCTCTTGGCATCCTTTACATTTAATTATGCACTAGGCCACTGATTTATAGGACCAGAGGTGTTAAACTAGACTTTGAACCTTCATTCATGGCTTTATCAATTCATGGTATCTTTAATTCTATTTAACTATGGTTTTTGAGTAGAGGCTAGGATTGATGTTTGCTTCCTGAGGAAACTCTCCTGTTTCCACAAGAATTGGAATGCCTGTGGGATCCATGTTTCTGGAATTTTTTAGATGAAGAAGCAAACTAATAGGATTCCATATTCCAGGAAAGTTAGGCTTACTAGCTTGTATCCATAGTGACAAATAAACCCTAAATGACCTCCATAAAAAATTAAAGTGGTATAGTGATGGCTATAACTGGTATTGACTTTCTTGCATGAAAATTCTGGTGCTTATTCCCATTTTTGTTTTCCTTTTCTGAACTGTTAAGTTGCTAATGGGCAAGGATCTCAAGCCAAGAGAAAGTCAAAGACAAAGGTACTTGCGAGCATACCTGTAGCCATAAGTAGTTCTTATTGATATATTCTAGTCAAATAACTCTTCTTTTCACATGTTGATTTTGCAGGCTCAAAAGAGAGTCCCTGTGAATGAATCTGATACTTTGCAGGAGCAAACTAGTACAGTAACATCCCTAGTAGATGTGACACCTGAAAATGATAGGGCTTCTCAATTAATTGAAAATGAAAGGACTCCTACTAAGTCTGTTGCCCAAACAAACGATGGCCAGCAGCAGAGTATCAACAAAGATTCCCCCATGGTAGGCATTCCTTTAACAGAAACATTGGCAAATGATGTGGTTAAAAATGATGCTGATGATATGGAAGTCCTCTCAACTGTTGCTGATGTGGAAGCTGTCCCCTTACATTCAAATTCTGAGCTTGTCAATGAGAATACTTCAGATGTTCACAAAGAACAACCTCCTTTATCCTTACCTGCCAATGGAGTTAACATTGTTAATGAAGATGAACCAATTGATGCTGGCCAAAGTAAATCTGGAGACACAGATGATACTGGGAACATTGACCAAGAGAGATCTCAATCTGTATCTACTGATTCTCCCAGTAACAGTGAAACCCAATTGAAGGATGCTGATGTCAAGGTTGAACCTCTTATCTATCAAAACAGGCAACAGGAGACTAAAGCTGATGGTTCTCCCATGAAAGTACAGGACCCACTTGATGAGGTAAAGTAATTAGTGCAGGGAAGACTGTACTGCACCATATTTGTTCAAGCTTTGTATCATCTTACCTGCTTGCATTTAGAGATTGTGTTGACTAGTTCCTTTAGTCCATGTGCAGGCTCAGGGACTGCTTAAAACTACAGTTTCCACTGGTCAGTCTAAAGAGGCAAGACTAGCTCGGGTAAGCTCTTTAAATTCCCTTTATTTTTTTAATATTTGCATTTTGCAGATGTATACCATAATCAGATTGGTTTATCTTGGGACCTCTTTGGTCTACCTTTTTTCTATGAATTATATTATGCTGATGAAAAATGAATTGCCTATTTCTAAAATTTAATGCTGGCATCTGGTGGCTAAAAGTATGGTCTTTGCCATATTTTTCAAAAAAATAAAAAAGTATGTTATTCTAACTGTTAATGGAACTAATGGAGCCTACATATTCAATAACCAGCAATTACCAATGGAATGTATTTTGTCCTGTTGTTAGGATACAATATTCATCAATAAATTTAAAATACTGGTGGCAACCATTTCTGTTGGTTACTGGTTCATCCATAACATGGCTTCATTCAATGCTATCCTTTCAAGGCCATCCGGCATATGAATATATGTTTATATGGGCACTTATTTCTAAGGAATGAGAATAAAAGAATATTGAGAATAAGTTGTGTACTAGAGGATCAAAAATTTATGCAAGTCATGTTTATTAGTATAGACCTCTTTAGCAGGTTAGATACAAATCAAAATATAGTCATCTGTTTGCTTTTATAATGTCTAGTGCAAATCAATGTGGGTTCCACCTGCATCCAGCCCCTAATTGGCCATGACCAAAGAAAAATTAATAGGATACAATTTTCATCTTATACATGATCGTTTTTCCCTTTTCTTCTATATTATAAAACAATCAGTTTGTTTAATCTATCTAGCCAAATGCAAACTGCTCTACCATTTTGATGTGCATACCTTTTAGCAACCAGTTGGTTGTCTGAGCGAACCATTCTCTTAAGATGGGATAAGCATGCTCTATATGTGATCTAGAGAGCTGTCCACCCCCACAGAAGAGTAAATTGATGGTCAGAATATCCTGTTTACATGCTTTTCTAATCTTTGTCAGAAATGTTCAGGTCTGTGCCGGACTTTCTTCCCGTCTTCAAGAATACAAAAGTGAGAATGCACAGCTAGAGGAGCTTCTCATTGCAGAGGTAAAACAGCATTCCTGCCCATTTGAGGGTTGAACTTCCTGGTTTTTCTGTTATGATCTTGATATTATGCTACTGAAGGAGTGATCTTACTAGCTAAATTGCTTTCTTTACAGAGAGAGCTGAGTAAATCCTATGAGGCTCACATAAAGCAGCTACAGCAAGATTTGTCTGCAGCCAAAGGTGACGTGTCAAGAGTAGAGTCAAATATGGCTGAGGCCTTGGCAGCAAAGAACTCCGAAATTGAGGCACTTATCAGCTCTATGGATGCACTTAAGAAACAGGCTGCTTTGTCTGAAGGAAATCTAGCTTCATTGCAGGTTCAACAAACTCACTATATGTATGATCAGTCTTTTCTAGTGCGCTATGCCTAAAGTATCTGTCTTCACCTGTCCTTTCATCACTCTTCATTTTCTAAATTGATGTCGAATGTAAGCGTTAGTTAATCTTAAGTTGAAACAGACTGGGTCAAAGATTAGGCATGATTAAACATGAAAATATGGTGCTCTGGCTATACATATGTGGTTTATCCTACCTTCTAATGCAATGTTTGGTTGGGGGTGAAAAGGGAGAGGATGAAAAATGAGAGAAGGAAAAGGGAGAGGAAATATGAGTGAAAAGAGGGAGGAAAGAAATGGGGGTGGATGGAGGTTTCCACCTAGGCCCACCATTTTCTTTTACTTCCAAATTGGGAATAGAGGAAATAATTGGCATCGAGAAAAAAGTACAAAATTACCCTCACTTTTTTTTCCATCCTTCTACTTTTATTAATAAGGACATAATAGTAATTATTTCTCTATCCTTCCACTTTTCCATTCTTCCAACCAAACACGGCCTAAAACTCATCTTTCCCCACCATTTTCTTTTACTTCCAAATTGGGAATAAAAGAGGAAATAATTGGCATCGAGATAAAAGTACAAAATTACCCTCACTTTTTTTTTTCCATCCTTCTACTTTTATTAATAAGGACATAATAGTAATTATTTCTCTATCCTTCCACTTTTCTATTCTCCTAACCAAACACTGCCTAAAACTCATCTTTCTCAATTTTTTTCTGTCATTAGTATTTAAAGAACATATTCTCTTAATGTTTTAGCCAGAATAAGGCCCTCTAAAATCGTAGAGTAGTTTGCTTGCACAAATGGTGTGTGTCAGACCATTTATTAAGTCTAGGACTAAGGATGAGCAGAAGGCTTTTTTAAATTTTGGAAGGAAGCACAAGAATGTGCGTGGATGTTGAAGCTATTGATGAAGATTTTAGTTGCATGTTTTGTGATGCCATCTGTACATGGGTAACATGTTGTATATCTTGTTGCTGGGCGAAGGATCTGCTCCACATTTGCATCACAAAAGAGGATTGTGTCATCTGCAAACAAGAGATGTGAAACACTTTACCCACCACGAGCCTACCATCAACCTTGAAACCCCGAAGTAATCCAGCTCCCTCCACTCTTCAATATCCTATTGAAAACCTCCATCATAATCTTTGTTTTTTTATAAGTAAGAAGGATGTATATTCAAAAGGCTATTTTATGCATGAAAAACATAAAGCAAACCAAAATTTACAAATAAAAGAAAGAAACAAAGAAGAAAAGGGGAAAAAAAAAATTAATTGCAAAAGAGGAGAGAACAAAGAATGAAGGGAGAGAATCAGTAGATGTGAGTCTCCATGCCTGAGACCATTCGAATAGAGATCCACTAAAAGCAGCAAGCAACTAATCTCCGGAGCTATCCAAGCCCTCAAAAGTTTGCCTATTGCGCTCCTTCCACAAATACCACAATAAGCACAACAGAATTAAATTCTAAATGTTAGACCAATGCTTCCCCAACTAATTCCACCAACCAAAAAGAAAATTCGGAACTGTTCTTGGTTAGACCCACGAAATCCCAAAAGATTTAAAAACCAAACTCCATAACAGATGAGCCTTCTCACAATGAAGCAGTAAATGATCTACAGTCTCCCCACAACGACGACACATAATGCACTAGTCAACAAAATTAAAACCCCTAAGTCTCAAATTGTCACCTGTAAGAATCTTATTCCAAGGTACAGTCCAAACGAAGAAGGAAACACACCGAGGGGCCTTAACTTTCCAAATACCTTTCCAAGGAAAGATAGCGGATGAAGAACCTCGCAACTTATCGTAAAATGAATGGATGTCAAAATCTCCATTAGACTTCAACTTCCATCTCATCCAAACCCCAATATCTGTTGAAGGAATATTGGAGTCCAAGAGACGAAGAAAGTCATCCCCTGTACCCAACTTCCAATCATTAACATTTCAAAATGATCGAACATCCCAACTTCTCCTTTCCCCTACCCCTAACCTTGTCAAAGAAGACTCAACAGAGGCCTCCCTATCAGTGGCAATACCATATAGTCTTGGGAAAGCCGGTTGGAGAGGTTGATCCCCACACCACCCCGTCTTGCCAAAATCTCACTCTATTCCCCATCCCAACAACAAATTGAGTCTTTTTGCTAAAATCCTCCCAACCCATACAGAAACTTCTCCATAAACCACACTCATGAACACCCCCTCCCAACTTAGAAGTCCATCCCCCCACTCTTCCCCAAATTTCGAAGCTACCATCCTCCTCCAAAGTTGAGTCTCCTCATTCCCAAACCTCCAAAGTCATTTCCCTAGTAAAGCTTTGTTAAATGTAGTTAATTTTTCTACTCCACTGTAAGTTTTCTCATGCATTGTGGAGTGCAATTTTCGAGGTATTCGGGATCCATTGGGTATTGCCGAAGACAGTTAGCTCTTTCCTCTTTGCTTGGAAAAACTGGTTTGGAAAGCATCTGTCAACCATATGGAATATGGTCCTAGCATGTTGAATGTGGCTGGTTTGGATGAAACGTAATACATGCATCTTTGAAGACAATAACCTTACATCTTTTAAAAGCTCTTCCCTTCAGTACTTTGTTTCAGTGGTCACGTGTTTGGGGTTTTACAAATTGTATTTCTATTTCTGAATTCTTACACTATTAGATTAAGTTTTTGAACTTGCTGTATTTTGTCTTGATCAGAATGTTCACCATCGTGAACAGGACGCTCAACATTTTTGAATAAAAGTTTTCTTACCATCAAAAAAAAAAATAGTTAATTTCCTTATACCTAAACCACCATTGGCCATAGGTGCACACACTTTATCCCATCCTACCAAATGAGTCTTGTTATCACCCCACAAAAAGTCCCTTTGCAACTTTTTGATTCTATTAGCCATATGAGTAGGAATAGTGAAAAGCAATATAAAATAAGTAGGAAGACTAGATAACGTATCCTTGAGCAGTGTCAATCTACCACATTTTGACAAATATAGCTTCTTCCACCCAACCAACTTTTGCTCAATTTTTCCCAGAATAGGATTCCAAATTGAAGTAGATTTATGAGAGGCCCCCAGTGGCATGCCAAGATAAATCATAGGCAAAGTTCCAATTCTGCAGCCCAAAATCTCATCCAAAGCATGCACATTATTTACCTTTCTTATTGGAACCATTTCACTCTTTTGCACATTGACCTTCAAGCCTGTCACAGCCTGAAAACAACATCCGAACATGAAGGATTTGCTTCACATTTGCATCACAAAACATAATAGTATCATCTACAAACAGGAGATGTGAAACACATTTAGTATCATCTACAAACAGGAGATGTGAAACACATTCTCCACCACCCTGCCTAACATTAGCCTTGAAACCACAAAGAAAGCTAGCACCCTCCACCCTCTTCAACATCCTACTAAAAACCTCCATCATGGTAAAAAATGGCATTGGAGTTAGTGGGTCCTCTTGTCTCAATCTCCTGGAACTAAAAAAAAAAAATCAACTGGAGAGCCATTGATCAATACAGAAAATTGAATTGTGGATATACAAGTTTGGATCCATTTACACCACTTCTCCCCCCAAAGCCCATTCAACAAATTCAGGAGAACCTCCCAATTCACATGATCATAAACTTTCTCAATATCGAGTTTACATATGACCCCTAAAATCCCACTCCACTCGACTATCAACACATTCATTCGCAATAAGAACTAAGTCAAGGATTTGTCTTTCGCCCACAAAGCTATTCTGAGATTCTGATATCAACTAATCTAAAACCACTCTTATACGATTTGTCAAAACCTTAGCCAAGATTTTATACACACTCCCCACCAAATTGATAGGCTGGAAATCTTTGATATTGGAGTCATCATTTTTTTTTTTTTTTTTGGGAATTAAGGCAATGAAAGTAGCATTAAGAGATTTTTCAAATTTACAATGTTGATAAAACTCTTCAAAGACAGCTAAAATGTCTTTCTCCACTATTCTCCAGCGATGGTGATAAAAAGCCATAGAGAAACCATCCAAACCGGAGCTTTATCCCCTTCCACGTCTCTAACAACCTAAGGAATATCCTCTTTCTCAAACTTCCTTTCAAGCCAACCCCTCTCCATTCTCCCAATTTGGTGAAACTCTAAACCCTCCATGAAAGGTCTCCACCCCTCTGGCTCATGATACAAAGTTTTATAAAATTGTACTACCTAAGCAACTACCTTGGACGACTCCTCATACATCACCCCATCCACCTGTAAGATACTTAGATGATTATGCGTTCTATGGGAATTAGCCAACTTGTGGAAAAACTTAGTATTATTATCTCCTTCTTTGATACATAACATCCTCGATTTTGTCTCCATGATATTTCTTCCAAAGAAAGAAGATGCTCCACTTTGGACCTCACATCAAACCTTTCACATTTCTCCGCATTAGAGGTTCCAGTCTCTCCCTCGATTTTGTCTCCATGATATTTCTTCCAAAGAAAGAAGATGCTCCACTTTGGACCTCACATCAAACCTTTCACATTTCTCCGCATTAGAGGTTCCAGTCTCTCCTTCCTTAGCATCCAAAACTTTCAAGGCCTATTGCAATTCTTTCTTCTGACGACTAACATTACCAAACTCTCAATGGTTCCATTGAATAATGTCTTCTTTCAAGGCCTTCAACTTTTTGGTAAGCACAAAACTAGGTGTACCAGAGAAAGAATGTCGATTCCACCATGAGTGAACTCTATCTACAAACCCATCCATCTTTAACCACATGTTCTCAAACCTGAAAGGACTTTTCCTCCTCGCCATACCGCCATCTGGATGGTGTTCCTCCCAATCATGAGAAACTAGCGTTGCTCAATACCAACCAATTCATCCCATATGTGACCCCTATCACTATTTTCAATGGGGCCATAGACCCTTGAGCATACCCAAATAAAACCAGCTGCCACCCCTTGCCACTGAACCAAAACTGAGAAAGTTCCCTCCATATCTTCCAACTTTTCCAAAACCCTTTTATCCCATATTATCGAATACAACACCCCCCCCCCCCCCTTCCCTGCCGCGACAGTTTGATCCGCATTTAACACAACCCAATCCACATAAGGACAAATCCAGAAGCTGCAAACCAGCTATCTATCCATACTGGCAAGCTTAGTTTCCTGTAAACAAACTTTATCGCACTTCCACTGTCATAACAAATTTCTTACCACAAGACGTTTCTGAGGATTGGAATAATCCCACTGCTAATAGTTTTTCTAGTTAGGACAAGAGTAACCATGTGATTTACCTACTTCCATTTCCATCTATATTTCATTGTTTTACTCCTTTGACGTGCCCTGTATAATTTTCTTATTCCATAGGCAATATATGCAGGCTCTCACTTGAATTTACAATTATATGAGGTTCTGCTGAATCTTAGGGTTTTTTTTTTTTTTTTTGGCTCTAACTCTTAGATTATTTTCATCAGGCAAACATGGAATCCATAATGAGAAATAGGGAACTGACGGAGACAAGGATGATGCAGGTAAGTTGGTTGGTTTTTTCTTGCATATAACATTTCCTATGTTTTGGATCCTTTGATGTTATCACATACTGTATCTTATCATGAGATTATTGAGTAGTGGAATTCTTTTCTGAGATTTGTAAGAATAAAATTCTTTTCCAGGCCATGCGGGAGGAGCTTGCTTCTGCAGAGCGGAGAGCAGAAGAAGAGCGTGCTGCGCATAATGCTACAAAAATGGTTTGTAGATGAATTAATTTACTAACTATTATGGATTGTTTTCTTGCAATGTGATAACCTATATCTGATGAAACAGGCTGCTATGGAAAGAGAAGTAGAATTAGAACATAGAGCTGTCGATGCATCCTCAGCCCTTGCAAGGATCCAGGTAATGTAAGCACTCATGATGCTTGTGACTGATTGCTTAACATGTTACATTTTGAAATAAATTTTGAGTAGTCATCATCATCATCATCATCATCATCATTAAGTTTGGAGTTCCACAATAGTATGCATTTGTCATAAGTGGTTCATTTTACTTCCTTTTCTAATAGAAACTTAGAAGTATAGTCCTGTTATTTGACCATTATCTCCATCATATTTATTCATTTACCATAATTGCTTCATATTTAGAGAATAGCAGATGAGAGGACAGCAAAGGTGGCAGAGCTTGAGCAGAAGGTGGCACTGCTTGAGGTAGATTAAAATTTTTATCTCTTTTCTTCATGATGAACGTTTTCTCTCTATGCCTGGTAAACTGTTTTAAATCTATAACCATTATATGCGATTAGGTTGAATGTGCATCATTAAATCAAGAACTGCAAGATATGGAAGCTCGTGTTCGCCGTGGACAAAAGAAGTCGCCTGAAGAAGCAAATCAAGTGATTCAGGTACTACAGCTAACTTTTCAGCCATACAGTATAGACTCCAGAGGGCTTCTTGTAATTAAGTTTTAGTTTACAAATAATTCCTGATATGTAATCATTTACAGGGATTGAACAGTTTCTCTCTTATGACTTTTATAGTCTGATAACTGACCAATAATTCCTAATTTTCAAATAAACATGCTTGAATTACTAATATGTTTACTCCTTGTGTGTGTTTGTGTGGTCTTGAAGTACTAATATGTTTACTCCTTGCATGTTTTTGTGTGGTCTTGAGGTACTAATATGTGTGTGTATGCTTGCACAAATATTGTTTCACAGTGGGCACCAATTTTCTCTAACTCAACTGGTGCCTTCTTTTCTTGGGTGGAGGATGGGGTCATGGGTTCAAGACCCATTGGGTGAAGTTATATATATATATATATATATAAGAAAAACAGTGGGCCTTTCAAAAATGTAGAAGTTACTCTCTCTTTGGGATGCTATCTTTTCTTTTTTGTCTTTTGGGTAATATTTTCAATGATTCATGAGGACAAAGAGATTGAAGAGGATCCGAATTATAGGGTAAGAGTACAGTGGATGAAGTGCATTAGGAATATCTTGTGATCATAAAAAATACCTATTAAGTTAAATGAAAAATTTTATATGACTACTATAGGACTAGCTATATAACATTACCAAGGGAATACCTAAAATAAGATTAGTTGTTGTAAAAAAAGAATATGTCAATTAAGGAGGTACTAGAGAGTATGACTTTGAATAGAATAGAATGATATAAAGAATAAATGTGACCAACTTTGATTAGTTTGCTGAGGCTCCATAGCCGACCATAATTTTGTTGTTTCTATAAGACTAGTGCTCTAGTAAATATTGGGCCACTAAGAAGCAACATGTTCATAAATGAGTGTTGTTTATATGAGAATGTTAAGATGGATAAGTAGAAATACAAGGAAAAATAAGATTCGACATGAGAAAATTTGTTTAAAGATAGTTTTGATCATGTGTAGAGGAGAAAAATTAATGCATGAATGAGGAATAGTGAGTTTATTGAAGTTTAGGGAATGCAAAAAGTTAGGAAGATCTAGTATAAAATTAGTAAAAATTGTAAAAAATGATTTGTCAATTGAGAAGGTAACATAGATTCTGATTTCGGATAGAATAGAATGACAGAAACGATTACATGTGGACCTTGATTAGTTTGTTAAGGATCCACAGTCGATCTCAAAATTTTGGGAGTACGGCTTGGTTATTTGCTGTTGTTGGGTAATATTTTCAATGGTTGATACATTTTAAATGTGAATATGGTTCATTCCCCGTAGGAAGACCTCTCCTGTTATTTTCAATGAAGCATTATGAAAATATCCAAAAGGAACACCTCTCCTGTCCAATAGTTTACTTATGAAAATATTCTGCTATTTAATTCAATAAGTTTTTCCTTTGGTGGCAGTAACAGGAATAGTTATTTATGGTAATTTGTTATAGGTATCCATCTAGTGACATTTGATTTTTAAATATCAAGATGCAGGCATGGCAGGAAGAAGTCGAACGTGCACGCCAAGGCCAGAGAGATGCTGAGAGCAAACTCTCTTCTTTGGAGGCAAGTTTCATTTGCTTTTTTCCTCACAATTCTTGACTCCGTTTAACTGACTCTTAACCTCATCTGGACTGTGGCCAGTTCCTTTTTCAACTTAGAATTCCTTTTTGCCTGATGATGTTCTTGTTTATATCTTGTAACTTTGCAGTGTAATTTTTGCTGGCCAGGTTAAGGCTTTGTTTGCTATTACTTTTTATATGTTTGTTCTCAGGCTGAAGTGCAAAAAACGAGAGTAGAAATGGCTGCAATGAAGAGAGATGCTGAGCATTATTCACGTCAGGTAACCTCTCTGATTGATCCCACTTTTTGCCTTGTAGATGATGTGAGCGGACCATGGTTTTTTATGTGTCAACTTGAATTAATCGAAGCTTGAAAAACCATGGGTGTTATAGTTCTTGTTTCAATGCACTTTAATTTGGACATAGATGCCTCAAAATTTTGTAAGGACATATAGACTTTATAAAAGCTTGTTGGCAAGGAAAGTTTGGGTGACATCATAATGGTGCTATTTAAATGGTTGTCCCTCATTGTTTGATTTGGTGCATTTGGCGGGAGAGAAATAAGTGGAGCTTTGAGGATTTTGAAAGGACAATTGCAGACATAAAACTTTTCTTCTTCAAAACTCTATTGTTGTCAGTTGTAGGCAGTCATTCAATATTTTTGGTTCATGCTTTGATGGATGTTTGTAATTTGTGTTTGATTGTACTTGTCCCTAGTGCACATTTCCTGTATACTTGGGTGACACTCTTTTGATATTTTAATAAATTTTTCATTACTTAACCAAAAAAAGCTTGTTAACTACTAGTGGTGGCTAAATGTACCCTTTATCATCTTGCTTTAGTTATTGCAATGTTGACTTTTATGTCATGAGCCAGATGGCCTTTTCTTGCAGCTTTTACTAGGTCCTTGGAGCAACAAATATTGGTTTTGTTGTGTGTGGGAAGTCATGTCAGAATATATATATATATATACAACTCTATTTTTAAATCCAAGCAATCTTACTTTTGTGATTTTACTTAGACAGGGTACCAGATAAATCTTGATTTGAATCGCTGTCTTTTCTTGGACTCAATTCTCTTTAGTTATCTGGGAGATGATGCCAAAAAAAAAAAAAAAAAAAAGCATGGGAGCTATAATTATAAACCACAATCGAATCTATGGTTCTATGACACTCATGAGCTGAAAGAGACCTAAATTGTCTTTATCCATTTCTGTATATCACATGGGAGGTTTCATGATTGACAGTGTAAAAGAATGCCTGGAAAAAAATCTGTCTACATTATAAAGCATGAAATGGTATAATTGAATGGTAAAGCACAACCAGGAAGAGAATTTGTAATAAAACATCTACTCTCAAAGCTTAGACATTGTGATTGAAATTTTTGCCTCAAGTGGGTATTACATTTTTATAGAAAGAAAATTTTTTCATTCAGGTATGATTTTGAGTTTTATATGTACCAATTTGGCTTCTAAAATTACTGATGCTATACTGGAGCTTTGAGAAATGAGAACTTTTGTTTATGTCATTGCACTACCCTTTTACCATTTTGACTTTTGGGACATTTCTTAAGGGAGTGATTTATGTTTTCTATTATCTTTTCCCTTTTTGAAAAAAATTTAAAGTGATTTTCTATGGGTTGGAATGGGTGAGGAATTCAAATTCCATTTAGTCAATTGGAATGTTTGTTGAACTTCAATTTGTGATGGCGGATTGGGGATCGAGAACCTAATGTTGTTAATCAGGTTTTGCTAGGAAAGTGGTTGTGGTGCTTTGGGATGGAAGAAAATGTGTTGCGGAGGGTGTTAGATTTAAAGTATGGCACTTGTTGGGAGAGTTGGTGTTCTAACGAGGTTACGGGCCATATGGTGTGTGGATTTGTGGAGGAATATTAGAAGTAGATGAGACTGTTTCTTGTGTTTTATCAGATATGTTGTTGGCAATGGTTCTAAAATTAGTCTTTGGCATGATCTATGGAATGGCGAGACTACTCTTAAGGAGAGGTATTATAATCTTTTCCTAATTGCTAGGGATAGAGATGCTAAGGTGGCAGATTTCTAGAGCATGGAAATAGTTTTTGTTTTTTTAATTGGAATCCTCTATTCACTCAAGTGGTGTGTGACTGCGAAATAGAATCTATGGCTCAATTATTGCATGACATATATGCCACAAAGATTCATCATGGGGAGGTAGATAAATTGGGATAGATCTGTTCAAAAAACAAGGCTTCCAAGTGAATAGCTACTACAAGGCATGGCAGAAGGAGAAAATTATTTTCCTTGGCAGAGAGCATTTGGAAAGTATGTACCACCATGGATGTGGTGCATAACATTAGGTAGATGTGACTACGGATAATCTAAGGAAGTGATGATTATCATTATGAATTGGTGTTTTATGTGTAAAAGCCATGGAGACAATGTGGCTCATCCTTGTTTGCATTAAGCAGTGACTTGGGAAGTATGGTCTTTGATTTTCTGTTTGTTTGGTGTTTCATGGGTAATGCCTTATTCACGTGGACTTGTTATGTCTTAAAGGGACATTTTGCTAAGAGAAGTGGTCAGAGAAGAAATGCATGTTTCTTCGAGGGGAAAGAGCTACTCTTGATGAAGTTGGGGGTCTTATTTTTGAATACCTTCTAAAAATAAACCTTGACCTCTCATACTTTTTGTACTACAGACTCTCTAGAGTTTTTGTACTCGTTGAGTTTTTGTTAACCTTTATTGTCTTTTTCTTTTTATTTTTTGCTTGGAATTTTCCTTTGTTTACTTCCTGTGTACTAGGGTTGTGTCCCTTTTGTGCTTTTTCTTTAATTGAATTTTATTACTTTTTTTTTTTTAATTGGTTGATAAAAACTGTCCTTGAACAGGAGCACATGGAACTAGAGAAGCGCTACCGTGAACTAACTGATCTGCTGGTAACTTGAGCTCAGAATTGTAGTCCCCTAATTTGGTTATTAGATGATTTTACATATCCAATCTTATTTTGAGTTTTTTTTTGTCTAAATTTTATCTATTATTCAGTACTACAAACAAACACAGTTAGAAGCCATGGCTAGTGAAAAAGCTGCAGCAGAGTTTCAATTGGAGAAGGAATTAAAGCGTCTTCAAGAAGCACAGGTATGATGCTTGCTGCTTTGCTTCTTGATTCATATTCATTTATATTACGGAGTTCAATCACTGGTTTTTTTTAGTATGTTTTGGTCCCAAGGGGAGGGGGAATGGGAGGTTTGAAATATCAATCACTGTATATCTGATTATTTCAGTTGTCATTGGTTTTGCTTATGATTTTGATGTTATATTGAACAGGTAGAGGCTGATAGAAATAAAGTGTCCCGCCGGGCATCAACATCTTGGGAAGAAGACACTGAAATGAAAGCACTTGAGTATGTTGATTGTTTTGTGATCATTATCGGGCATTTATATATGCTTGCTCTGCTGCTTTTGCCTTGTCAATAGCAGAGCATATTGAGATATGTTGTCTTCATCAGTTTTAAAGTTGTCATATTAGCTTTTCCTAACCAGACCTGAATTTTTTGTGTGAAGTTTAATTGTTATCTTTGAATGTGATTAACATATGGTCTACTCAAAGTTGTTCTAGAGCTTTTACATGTCATAGATATTGATTACTGTGGACATATCATATTGAGGAGATGAATTTTGCACAAACCTCAAGGATTTCAAGTTTGAAGAGTAAAACCTTGAATTCTTTTCATAGGTGTAATAATGTATTCTTTACAGTTTGTCCTCTAAAAAAAAAGTATTCTTTACAGTTTGTGTATTTACTCTGTGTTCATGAGGTTTTCCCTCTTTATCGAACAAAATTATTACTTGTCCAAAAAAAAAATTTCTTGGAAGCATTTTAATCATGTGAATTGGCGTTACTGATAATTGAATAATGAGCAAAGAATAGGGAGAACTTGTGGATTCCTCTTTATTAGAGTTGGTCTGGAAGCAATTTGTGAGTTGGTGGTAGTGATTTGTTCCAAACTGATGAGTTATTGGGTAGGCAGATAATCTGATAAAAACGTAGTCAGTCATCACTTGTTTGGTTGAAAGTCATAGTGGTTTAATGCTTCTTATTTACTGAATTTATTATTATTCCATGACTAAACTAAGGAAATGGAGGTCTTTCTAGGAAGCACTATGACAACTAAATTTCTTGGCAGCAATGCCATTCAACTTTACAAAGCCTTAAATTACTTCCACTTTATGCAACTGTGACAGCCTGACCATTCTCTTTTTTTTTTTTTTTCTATTTCTCTCTCTCTCTTCTTTTTGGAGTCCTGTAGTCCTAGAAATTACCCCCCCCCCCAAAAAAAAAAAAAAAGAAGGAAAAAAAAAAAATACTCTCTTATTTAAATCACTGCATATTTATCCAAAAAAAGAAAAAAAATTCACTCCTTGTTGACTTTGTAATTTCAAGTATACTTTCTCATTTTGTTCAGACTTCTCTGCTTATGCTAGCTCCGACTTTTGGCAAAAAAGTTTTTTCTTGAATTTTTCTGGTGTTTTATTGATTGGCTTTGTACATATGCTAGTGTCTCTATATGAATGTGTGAGCAGCAATTTTGTCTTGATTTACAATTTTTCTATCATACTTGATTATTTTCTTATAAAGTAATAACTACAGGCCTCTCCCCCTTTATCACCGCCACATGGTTGGGGCAAGCATACAGGTATTTGTACCTCTGCTCTCATATCTCACACCATTCTTGCCCTCCGTTTCTTTAGTTTTGGCTCTGTTATTAACTTTTATTTTTCTTTTTTTTGGATAATTGACTGTTAAACTTACATTGTACAGTTGCAGAAGGCAGCAAAACTATTAGATACCGGAGCTGTCAGAGCCACAAGATTTCTCTGGCGGTACCCGACAGCTCGAGTTATCCTGCTTTTTTATTTGGTAAGAACAGTTCAAATTGGATTAATTTTGAAGATTACGGAAGGATTTGAATTGTTTGATAACTATGAGAAATCATCTTCAGGTATTTGTACATCTCTTCTTGATGTATCTGTTGCATCGGCTTCAGGTATGTATTTTTGGTAATTTGTGCAGATGTTGTAAGTATGCATTCAGCCAGGATACTTGTTGGAGTCTTAATATGTACACACACACACACACACACACTGTTATAAACTCAATCTCATGATGAGAGGAGAAAAAAATGGAATCAGTGTCTTCCAGAAGTGATGCACCCTCTTGTGCCCTATATAATTTTGCTTCATATGTATGTGTTGCTGTCAAAATCAAAACTAGGGTTTACCTCACCCCATGCCTCGCTCACTGAGTCCCTCATGACTTGAAAGAAAGCTATATTTGTCTAAGCATTGATGTGTTTTTTGCAATGTTTAGGCACAGGCAGACAATTTTACTGCTAGAGAAGTTGCAGAATCTATGGGACTTTCAAACCCTACCTTACCATGATTGGTCAGCTGCAACAATTGGAAAGTTGGTGCAAAGGGTTTCGAAGGCCTCGTTTATTTTTGCAAGGGAGCATCTCTTCTAATTCTGGACAAGCATGGAATTGCTTGAGAATGAAGCAACGGGATACAAACATATATAAAATGAAGGTGAAATTTTGTCAGTCTATTTTTCATGTTATACAATCATTTGAGGAAATAGTTGATCCAGGAGAAACTGCTGCTAGTTGGAATTAGAACACTGGATTCGGGTGAAGGTTGACAGTTGGCTGCATCTCTTCACGGGCTTGGATCAGCATGCAATTGTTGATATGTCACTTATTACATGTTTTTGTGATTGATTTGTAATCCTTTGATGCTGAAATAATAGTCAAAGTGAAGTCACCATGTAGATTCAGATTTCTGCTCTGAATATGAATTTTTCCTTCCTCTTCCCCCCCCCTTTTTTTTTTTTCTTTCAGTCGTGATGCTATTTATAGTTTTTATATTGGGTTTGTTTCGAATTTACATGACCAAATGATTTCACTTGTTAACGTCCGCAAGCTTTTAGCTTCCGGCCTTTTGCTTAAATCTTTTTTTTTGGTCTCACGTTAAACAAATAAACAAATAAGGTTTAAAGTCCAAATGCACCCTTAAATTTTAAGAGGGATTTTGAATTTTACATTTTAAAATTTCAAAATTTGGATTTTACTCCATGAAGTTATATTTCGTTTACATCAGCAATCCTTCTATTCTTTTCTTTCGTTAAGGACCACATAATCACCATGCATGTTTAGTTTATCCAATAAAATAATGTAACGTCATTTTTGTAGCTTAAAAGATCAGAAAATATAAACGGATGGGCTGCTGATACAAACTTAGTAGAACTTCAAGGGATAAAATCCAAAATTTGAATCTTCAAGGTGTAAAATTCAAAGATCTCGAAATTCAAAGATCTCGAATCTTCAAGGTGTAAAATTCAAAGATCTCGAAATTTTAAGGGTACAATTTGCACTTTAACTAATGAATAAACTAGTATTTTTGAAAATAAACAAATTAACCAGGCTTGTTAAGTAGATTTGTGCCATCCCACCCATGGTTCTCAGTATCTCAACTGGGATTTTACAATCCTATTTCTCTAAAATGTACTAGATCTCACTATAATCTCTACTATAGTGAAATTTGTGTGGGACCCTGATTCAGAACTTATAGGATCCTCATCCCATAGAGATACTAAAGATCATATGCTATGAAGGAAAAGTCAAATTTTTTTGCTTATTTTGGGTCTCCAAATGAAGTCCAAAGGCCTCAAACAGATAAAAAAAAAATGTAATAAATGGATCAGCCTAATGGCCTTAGCCTAATTTGATTTAAAAAAATAAAAAACATTTATAAAAATATAAACAAAATTATAGAAGACAAAAGAGAAACTAGACTATTAAAGAGTAGAAGGTGAGTGTGAGAAGCTAAAAAATCCAATGGTGATGCCACTGTGATAGAGACCATCAATGACAAAGGTGTTTTCTTTTTTTTAATTATTATTTTTTATTTTTATAACTCCACCAACAATGACAAGAATGTTGTTTATAAGTATCAACCATACTTTGAGGAACTATCCACGATAAACAAAACTTTGGTTTTGATGATTGAATGTGTTTGAGGTGTTGTTTGAAGCATTGTTGTTTTTTTGTTGTTTATGTGAGACATTAGGTATTGACATTGGTAATTGCTTTGAGTTGTTTATGTGAGACATTATGGGTCCATTTGGGATCCTCTTATTTTGCTGAAACTGAAAGCATTTGTTTAAAGTACTGTAGATAAAGATAAAATTTAGCTTAAATAATAGAGTGTGACTCATGAATAGTACCAAAAAGTGCAGTGGAGCCCATGAATAATAGTAAAAATAAGCTGAATAATAAAATAAGTTGGCAAAAATAATATTTGCCAAACGGATGTATGCTTTGAGTTACTTAAAACTTGGTATTTGTGAGTTGTAACTTTCGAATTTTAAACTTTGTTTGTGTTTATAATTTGGTATTTTGCTTTTTATTAGTAATTTCACTAATTTATACAAAAAAAAAAAAATCAAATTTTCTTTAATATATATTAGGAATAATAATTATAAGCATTTTTAATATATTTTTTTAATTGGTGTTGATACCTATTGTGGGGGAGAAGAATCTGGGCCCAACATTATGAACCAAAGGCCCACGAAACGGCTGTCTTGCATCCGAAGATAGAGGGAGAAAAAGAGCGAGGCCTATCTAGGAATGGGATCTTCATGAAAGATCATCTCCATCCGAGGAAGGCATCTCCTGTCCGAGGAGAGTATTGCTTGTCCGAGGATGACGCATCACTCCAACAGGAGGCCCCGAGCCATTTGGGTGCGAGAAAAACCAGTGGTTGTCCGAGGACTCTATCAGATTAGGATAAGCTCAGAACGAGAGATGAGAACGATAAGAATGAAGAAATATCTAATATAAAGGCTGCTGCCACCGTATTTAATGCATTACAACAGCTTTTCTAGCCGCATTTATGTGGAGAAGACCTCTGAACAGTGCACCTTCAGCTACCGTCACTCCCAGATAGCTAAAGCATACCTGTGATGTGACATACACTCAAGTAGATGCACCGATGAAGAACAAGTGGACGATGAAGATGGGAGGGAAGGGCACTATATAAAGAATAAGAGAGCCTGATAAAAAGGAGGAGGAAAAAAGAGAAAAGAAAGAGAAAAAAAAAGAAAAGAAAAGAATAATCTTGTTGTAGCCCCAAACCTTGTAATCGTTGATCGTTCAATAAAACACCTCCTCGGACACTGAAAAAAGAGTTTCATTGGTGTTATTTTATGTCCCTCTTCTGTTCAATGTGATCCCATCCGTCATTGTTTATATCAAGCCCAGTCCAGCCCTTTCACCCACTCTCTACAAATTTATTGTGCAAGGTTCTTTGGGCCTTTGGTCCAGATTTGTGGGCTTGGGTTACAAATCCGTTCCTTACACCTATTTTTGCGACACATTTTGTACAAGTCCGATTCAACCAAGCCCGACTTCCTTGTGGGCTTAATTTATGTATTATATTATATTTTATTATTTTAAGCATAACCGGAACCTATGCGATTTATTGGGAAAATTGAGGGAATGTGGTTTGGAGGATATGGGTTGGTTTTTTTTTTTTTTACCTTTTGCATAAGCCTAATGCAAGCATGCTACCAAGTGGGCAAGAGATACTTGTTGCGTCTCAGGCTCGTGGAGGTGGTCTTGTACCTGAAATTTCCACCCCAAAAGAGTTTTCACACTTAAGCTGACTATGGCCCAACTTTTCTGCTCTATTATCTTTTTGTCTAAAATACATAGCTGACCCTAAGTGGCTAGTCTTGTCTGCTACAACAACCAAATGCAGACTCCGAGGGCTTGTCATGTCTAGGAAACATTAGCCCATGAATTTAGGCTACTTCATTTCCCAAATTATGCAAAAAGCATGCAAACCCTCTTACCTAATTAAAACAAATCTAACCATAACCTCTTTGATTGATACATTGGAGTTCAAAGCCTCTTCTATTGACAGAAATCTAGTCACTTAGAGCACCCCAAACTCAATACAAAAGGCCCCAATTAGATTCAAAATGAACCAACTACATTTTCCCCACACAGCTGAACCTTGAGACCAAAAGCCTATTCAGCCAGCTAACATCCTTACAATTCTAGAGTTTGGGGGTGGAAATATGGGTACAAGGGAATCTTTCCTCTCTTCCTCACAACCTTTCTCAATTTCCTTTTTTTGCTAACAATGGGTCGAAGTTTCGAACCTGTGTGCTTTTTTTTTTTTTTTTCCATTTTCTTGTATTTCAATTAAACATTTTGATTTTTCTCTTGTTAAAGTAATATTAGCCTTTTGTTCATTATGCATTTGGAATTTTAAGCTTGACTCTCCACAAATAAAGAACCAAAGGGAAGATTTGGGGTGTTCTCACATTTTCGGCCCTTGTCCCAAAAATGTCCCTGACAATTGGAAAGTAGGATCTTATGATCTTAGTGTCGATCCTACAATCCGATTCCCAAACCCTCTCACCTATCTTGTGTAGGATTTTGATTTTGATAACTTGATCCCACCCCACATTGAATGGCCCATATAAAAAAAGGTCCAAGATGGTTTTAGAAATTAGAATAAAATACTTTGTGATTTCTAAGTCAATTTCATAATTGAATTTTTAAAATTTTGTTCTTGGTAAAATGTGTTATTTGAATTTTCTAACGGTATTAATATTTAAATAGATATTGAATTAATATTGTGTAATAGTCTTGGAGGGTCGTGGAGATGTTTTTACACTAAGTTCTTTGGTTTTTCTCTTCGATAATGCATTGTGTGTTATCTTTGGTTTGATATTCTTTTCCCTACTACCCTTTACATTATAGAATTGCATATCTATGTTCATCCATGGAATTGTTGAATGTTTCGGTTAATTAATTGGTTGATTATGTATATTCCGCTTTAATTGTGTTTAGCCTAAAATTAATCTAGCCGTAATTAAAATTTGGAGGTTTTAATTAGCTTAAGTAATTATACTAGTGAGCTTTCAATAACAATGGAAAAAAAACATTTAATTGAAGGTGGACTTGCTAAAGAAGGAGAATGCGAACTTAGTCATGATCTAATTTGGTTCAAATGTATACTTCTATTAAGCAAAGAAATTCAACTTTTGATAATACCACATTTCTTATGAAATATATGTAAAGGGAAAACACTATAATTGTCTAAAGACTAATATTTACACATTTACAAATATTAATAAAAAATAAGTGTAGAGCATGGTTCAACCACCGGTTATAACTTAATATCACGAATCATATAATTACGTGACATAATCTATTTCTTTTATTATGAAAACTAGGATTCAAATCCTTCGCCAAAAGGAGACAAAAAAATTTACAACTTTAAATCTTCATAGCTTATTATGATCAAATTTGTGGGCAAAATGGGTAAATACCCTTAATTTTAAAACTATGTAGCAAAATACCAATTTTTCCAAACTATTTAACAAAATGTCCTTATTTTTGGAACTCAGTATCTTCAAAATCAAGTTTAAAAACAGTGACATTTTGCTAAATAGTTTGGAAAAAGGGGTATCTTGGTATGTAGCTTTAAAATCAAGGTAGTTACTCATTTTGCTCCAAATTTGTGTTCTCAAAGGGTTCATGGTCAGTTTACTTAAGAATTTACACTTTGTTTAGCAAGGAGATAAGAGAAAGGAGGGGCCCACATTTTGCAATCCGTCCAATTTGGGCGGATTTGGAGAGAAACAAAGGAATAAAGTTTTTGATGGTTGTATAAGAAATATAAGGCTCAATCTTCGTCTATACTAATAACTGATTGGTGTCTTGATTTAATGATAAAGAGTTATTATTATGAGCGGACACCATAGGTTGAAACTCTCTTTAAAAAAATAGTAGACCCCGCATACTTCATTTATTTTGAACCAATTTTACATTTTTGCCCACAATTTTCATCCATCTTTAATATTTATGTGGGCATAAAAGTAAAATTACATATTGCTTTTCTCTTTCCCTCTTTATTTTCAAACATATAGGAGAGGATTGTTTTCTTTCATATTCTCTCTAATTTCATTTCCTTTACTTATTTCTTTTCTTTTATTTTCTCTTCCCTCGTTTGCAACTAAACAAAAGGTTAAAGCTGTACAAAACTTAGTAAGGAAGCAAAGTAACGGCAATCAATCATCAGAAAAGGCATGGTACTGAAAAACGTTCTTTACCGATGGAATCTCAATTTTAGTGACTTTGTTTGGACAAACTTTATGCTAGAATGTAAAATGCACATACCCACGATCCAAAGCACAGTAGGCTAATATAAAAAAATGTACAATTTTTTTAACGTTTTGCTCTTTATCTTTTGTTCATGACTTTTTTTCTGTTCGTAGTACTTTTGTGATGTTAAAATTTATTTAAAAGATATCTCTGATTTTGAGTGACGTGACTTCAAAGTGAAAAAATCCAGTACATCACCGCCAAACCACGACAAATATGTCACTCCGATAATAAATATCGACAGACGACAGTCTCTCTCTTGAATTCCGTTGATTAAAAAACAGAACACAGTAACCATCTACACTCGCCCTCACCGTACTATAAAAAATTGAAATCGTAGTCGCGCGAACTCTCTAGCAGCAGCGATTTGAAGTTTGAAAGTGATGGCGGAGGGTTGGGTGGTGCTGCCGCAGGCGGTGGAGCAACTGATACAGCAAATATGCAGGGAGCAGAACCAGAAGCCGCCGGGGACGGACGTGAGACAAGAGCTGGCGTTGCTCGGTGAGGAAGAGGCTGTAAATTTGCTCCGTATAATAGCGGCCTCGCCCATAAAGAAAACCTTGACTCACTTTATTATGTTCATGATCCGAAAAGCCAAACAACCTCACTCTAATAATAATGATACTCCCTCCACTCAGAAACTACCACGCGTCTCTCCGCTTCACAGTCCCTCTGCCCCTGCTTCACAATCACAATCCCGCCTCATCTACCCTCCAACACAACAAGGTATCGACTTCACATTACACACTCTCTATCTTTCTAATTTGGTTTCTGTTTTCTCTAATAAGTAAAACAGCCAGCCAAGTTTTCAGCTTATTGGGGAATTTTATTTTATGAGGTAGAGGAAATACTTAGATTTTTTCTTTTCCAGGAAATGAAAATGTTTCTTGATCAAAGCTTATCAACGGTTTTTTTTTTTTCCAAATAATATTTTTAAAGTTTTGTTTCTTCCACCTAGCAAGTAGCCAACTAGTGATTGTAGCAAATAATTTTTATATTGTATATTTTCAGAATTTGTATTTTTAGATTAGCTTTTTTTTTTTCGTTTGTATTTTCTAGATTGTATTTTTCCATTTCCACATTTGATTTTGTAATAAGTTAGAATTAGTTAGTTTGTTAGATATATTTTCTGATTCGCATACAATCAATAATACAAGAAATTTATTTATCACGCTCTCCCTATTTTTTGACATGTATCAGCAATGGTAAAAAAAAAAAAAAAAGTTGTAAAAATTTTGATGTGACAAAAGTAAACTTAATTAACTGTATATTTTTGTGGGCGCAGGTCGTCCAGTTACTCAATCCACAATTCCGGAGAGATGGTCCCAGGCCTCTTCGACCTCACCGAATGGTATTTCATTGAGCCTCCACATGTCTATTTCTTGGACGTTCTAATTTCTGTTTTTATTTGTTGGGGGTGAACTAGTTTAACATGTATAACACTGACACACACACACACACACACACACTGTCATATTAGTGTCCATTGCTGGAGTTCTCCTTGACACTGTAAACCATACGATGCTATATGATTTTAAGGGTACCTAAGAGGCTCATTCTCTTCGAGTTTGGAAAATGCTGTTAGTCCTAAGTTAGCAGCCTGGGGAGAGCTTGAGTTCCGAAAGGCATTCCTAATCCTAAGTTACATCGGGGAGTAAGTTTTCCCTCCTTTTATTTTTTAATTTTTTTTTTGGCCTCCTGCATAATAAGCTCTGAATATTAAGCTGCATATTTGTTTTTTCTTTTTATATACAGAAACCAGCTCGAGCATGTTGACATATCTGCAGATGAAATTAGAACCTTAAAGCATTTAGGAATGGTAGATTTTGAGGAAAGAATTTGGAAGGCCTTGGGACAAAAGTACATCATCAATTATGAAGACCGACGGAGGGTGAATATTATGTTCTTATTGTTGTTGGCCTGTGATGGTTACTGTGTCTTGGTTAATTTCTTAATCCTTGAGAAGTCCGCTAAAGATAGAGAATCTTGAAGTTCTTTGCTGTGGTTTTTTTTTTTTTTTTTTTTTTTTTTTTTTTTTTTTTTGTGGAAAAAAGAGTTTTTGCTTATCTAAATCAGTAATGTCTGCTTGCGCATTCTTTATTCTCTTCCATTTCTATTTTCTGGGTGATTCTTGAATGCATGCCTTCTTAGTGGACATAATTTATATGAGTCTAGGACTCTTTGGTTGTGTGCTTTTATGTTCTAGATCAACTAATCAGGAAATTTCCAACAAAGCAGGAGAGAGAGAGAGAGAGAGAGAGAGAGAGAGAGAGAGAGAGAGAGAGAGAGTTTTAACCTAAGATCATTTATAATTGTATGATATCGTAGAGTTTGGAGAATAATTGTAATGAGTGGTGGTAGCAAGTTGTCCTGATTTAAAATTCCTTTCTCAGTGAGAATAAACCTAAGCAATTATTCAGTTACTGTGGTTAGGGCCATCTTGCCTATTACCATTAGCATTTTGTATGCAATCTTGTCAAATGTTTCTAAACTATAATGAGGTAATTCAGCTATTGAATATATTCAATTGAATTAGGAAAAAGAAAGGAATATTATCTTCTGCAATGTGGATAAAATTAAAAATAATTTTCAATTTAACCGTTGAGAGTTATGAGAGATAAAATGCTGTACAACTATGTTTTGGTGGCAGCCTCCCTTGTATCGACTTCAGCATTTGTCTAATTCACCTTTTCCTATTTTTTGGTGTCTTGCAGAGTCTTGATTGGGACATGAAAAAGACGCACATTTATCATTGTCATGTTTCTTTGGATGGGAAGTACAAGTTCAAGGTTTGTTGTCCCCATCCTCTATATAGAGGGACATTCCCAAACACCTGCAGATGCATGTTTATGATGGCATGAGTGACATCTATTCTGAGGATAAGAGTTCTTTCAAATCTAATTAAACTAATGGAAGTGTAACTGCTTTCAGGGCCCATATTTGCACAAAACAAAAACTCACCTACAAAGAGTTTTAGGAGATGAGAATGTTTTGGTTGTCAAGTTTGCTGAAGAGGTGGCAGACAGGAGACAACTGGATATTTCCTGGGATTCTTATTCCATGTACAATAAGATTGCAAGAGAAGGGATTCTTGTTGGTTTCTATCGCTATCAGTTTTTTGGTGAGCCTTTCTTTAATGCTGTTGGAGAGATGAACTTTTAAAATTTTGGTTTGTTTTTGTTTTATTGCAGTTACTTCTCATTGTTATTCCAACTGTACTATAGATCTGAAGCAGTCAAGTCAGGATGTGTCCTTGATACCTTTTTTTAATTTCAATATTAAACATCTAAAAGCAAGTCTTGGAACCCTTATATTCTACTACTATACTTTTCTTGTTGATCAAAGGCATGGACTTCCTCAAGTTTAAAGGTTAATGAGTGTGATGTCCTTGTTTAAAAGGACCATGGGTTTATAAAGCATGTTAGAGTAAGAAATACTTTTAAATTATCTAAAACAGAAATTAGCACTCTGGAGTGTGAGTGTGAATGTACAGATTCACTTTCAGACGTATGCAATGGAAAATTCAAGTTCATCCCTCCCTAATTCTTTTTATATAGATTGTATCAATTTTGTATAATGGTTTTTTGCTATCATGGGTTCAAGCTCAGGAATCAGCATCTCCAAAAAAAAAGGGGGGGGGGGGTGTGTAAAGCAACGTACCAATCACCTCTCCCAAACCCTGTAAAAAGTGGGAGCTTTGTGCATTGGGTGCACTTATTACAGAATAAGTCTAAAGAGTTTTGTCAATTGCCCTTGCTGGAGTAGGACCAGTATGGGTTCAAGTAGAAGTGCATATTTCCTTACTAGATTCTATATTTTTTCATGCTTCTTACATCATTCAAGTTAATCGTTTTGTTGCCAGTGACATGTTAACCTATAGAACATGTGTCTTTTCAATTTTGACTTGTTAAAAGATCTAGTGTAATTGATGTTTTCTTTATATTGATTAGTGTTTAAGGATGGAGGCAAAGAAGAAAAGAAAAAAGACCCAACTTCTTCATCTGTCAAGTGTTTTTTCATTCGTATGGAGTCAATTGAAACGGTTTATGAAGCAAGGTCTTTATTCATGCATGCACATCAATTGCCTAGTGTGGCCAATTATATGGCTAGGTATGTTGACAATCCAAAGAGTCTTTTGAGAGCCATATCTAAGAATTTTTCGTAATGATTTGAAAGTTACTTTTACTGTGAAGTCAGGTTTTCTCTTATCTTGTCCAAGACCACAAAGCTAGAAGTTGATTTAGCATCTGTTAATATCCAAAGAATTGATGACGTACTTTGCACGGTATGATCTTAGAATTATCTTTTCAATGAAATTTCTTGTCTTCTATGAATCTGGTTAAAATCAAATTTTTTTCTTATCCATTTCTCTTCAATATGGATTTTTTCCCTTTTTCCTTTATGGGTAAACTGCAGGATAGAGAGGGTAAAGTTGTCTATGAAAAACCTGAGAAACCTCGTATACATACAGATGGAACTGGTTTCATATCTGAGGATTTAGCTTTGATTTGTGGTAATAATGTACACAGAGGAGAGCGCACTGGGGATGAAAATATTGAGGTTTGTGATTTTGGATATGTTTCCTTTTAAGTAGACTACAGATTAAAATAATGAATTGAAAAGTTAGTTTCTTCGAACTGATCTCAGTTTGTTATGTTTCTGTTTCTGTGAGTTAAATGATCTGAACTCATGTCATGGCCTGACTGGATGTTTTTGTATTTCATTGTCTTTTTATCTTATGTATTTTTTTTATAAAACAAATATGTCATTTAATCTTCTGTGTACATAACTTATCATTTGATTAATGGTCTCTTTAATAATGTCAGACAAATCCCAGTATTGTTGAACTTGAAAGTAATCTTTTGGCAATGCAACGGCAAGAATCTAAAGCTCAAGAACCAGTATGTTGATCAAAAACTGGTGTTTCCTTCTCTTTTTGAGCCTTTACTAGTGTGTGTGTTTATTTTGGAATTGGAATTCATTCCCATTTCAATTATTATTTGTTTTCCAGCCTTTGCTAATCCAGTTTCGTCTCTTTAACAATGGTTGTGCTGTTAAGGGAACCCTTTTGGTCAATAAAAAGGTACTTTCTTTTTCATACTCAATTGTCTATTTCCTTATCTTTGTATTGCTTTGTTTATTCAAAATTGGTATTCCCCATATATTTTCTTATTTTATTCTCAAGCACCAAGTTAGGTAATGTGCATTGAATGAGCGTTGACTTCTTTCTTACTTGAAGAAAGATTTAATTCTTAAGGATCCAACTTTAACTGAAAAAAATTATGCTACTAACACCACAAATGCAGAAATATTGAGTCAGCATTGTTAGGGTAAATTAATTAACCCTAAACACACTTCCTGAGAAGAATGTAATTTTTTCCCCAAGCTAGTGCTGATGGATAGAGCTGCAAACGAGCCTAGCAAAGTCGAGTCTTAAAAGTTTAAGATTATTCATTTAATTTTATTTTGAACATGAGTCGAGTTCGAGCTCTTTACCAAACTAAATTACATGTTCAAGCTTGGTTCATTTTTTTGTTGAACAACCATGACTAAAATATTTTGTTCATTAGCAAATCTATGTGAATAATTAACAACTAAATTATATTGAAGTTATATAATTTGAGTTAATAAGATAGAATGATTTTTGTTATGAAAGTATAAAAATTAGGTTCATTTACTGTGTAGTGTGTACTATTAAAAATTATATATACTTTTTACTACGAAATCGGCTATTTATATCATTAATAAATGACATAAATAATTTGATATCTTATGAATGTACACAATCCAATATCGAATCTATGCGAATAATTAATAACTAAGTTATATTAAAATTATATTATTTGAGTTAATAAGGTAGAATGTTTTTTGTTTATGAAAGTATAAAAATTAGGTTCATGTACTACAAAATGGACTATTTAAATCGGCAAAAATAATTTGATATCTTATGAACTTATACAATCCAATATATATATATATATATATATATATCTATCTCAAACTTGATACTCATGAGCTTGTGCACGAACATAGCTTGGTTTGTTCACAACCCATTTGATTGATGACCTTATCATTGGATTTTTATTGGAACAAAATATTTTAATGGAGTGGAACATTTTGACTTGGGACATTAGTGGAACATATTAGAAAATACTTCAACATGACTCTAATGTTGTTGGTTTTAGTTGAATTGTAAAATATGAAAATTATGGTTAAAAGAGAAGAAAGAGGAAGAGAAGTTAGAGAGACAGAAAAGAGAGAAAGGTTAGCACATATTTATATTACTGCAATATGGCAAGATTACTAGAATACCCCTCGCTAATGTGTAATAACAACCGAATGGAAAAATAACAACAGTAACTCTAACAGTTATAACCATGTATCAACCATGTGCCTCACTTCTGATGATATCTAATTTTAGATTACTTTGATTAAATATTATTTTTGGCCGCTATAGTGCTAGTGGAAATCACCTCTGACTTCTGTTTAATACTTGCGTGATGAAAAGTTCTTATAATTCAGTATCATTCAACCTCCGACTTGCAGCTTTGTGTCTAATAATTATGTAAAATTTAGCAACTTATACTCTGATGTTAGTGTAATACATTAACATTATGCTCCTCACTTCAGAGTAAAGAATTCTGGTTTTGGCTTTCATATCTAATATGTTCTGGTTATTAAATGTCCTAAATGACTGCAATGATTGGCTGGCGATGCTCTTTGTTATTTATTTATTTTTTTCTGACTGGTTTTGATCTAGTTTCCTTTTTCTGCTTCTAATATTGCATACTTTGTTCATTTTCTATATTCAAATTTTGTAGCTTCCTCCTAGAACAATTCAAGTTCGACCTTCAATGATTAAAGTTGAGACAGATCCAAAACTGTCAAATATCAGAACGGTGAATTCATTGGAGATAGTGGGAACAAGGTTTTCATCATTTGACACTTCTATACTATTTTGAAGTTTTATGCTCTGTGTAGTTAATGTGTACTTGTTAATAAGTCATCACTTATATCTGATTTTTCAAAATGGCCTTTGTTTGAAACCATCAAATGTGCTCCGGGTTCAAATGGGGAATAGGAAAATCATGTATAAGGGAGATTTAATTTCTGATAGTCTATCCCGATATTTATTGGTGAATTGTCTATGGTGTTGTAAGTTTACCTAGCAGGCTTGATGAAAAGTCAAGCTTTGCCTGGCAACAATATGAATCCATTTTTAAGTTTACTTATAGAAAGAAAATAAAGTAAACAAATCAATTTAGAAGATTTTAAAAGTTCAAGAGAATCTTATTCATAGAAAGGTATTAAACCCCCTTGTAAAAAAGAAAAAGAAAAAAAGAGAAAGGTATTAAACCCTACACTAATTCTGGCCAAATGCAAAAACGTGGTAGTGAGATGGAACTTCCCTTGAGTTCCAAAAATTCTTTACATGTCAAAAAAAGTTTTAAGGATAAACCTTGGAAGCTGACATGACATGGAACACTACAACATTTCTTGAAAAATTGGAGTCAACACAATAGGGATATGAAAATTAATTAATTAATATTTTTTTGGTATATATTATAAATTTTTGGGCATAATTAATTTTATTTTAGGTTTTAAAAATAAGTAACAACAATAAAATGTTTGAAAACATATCTAAATTAATTTAAAGGCAATAATAGATTGATTAATAAAATAATGCTATTAAATACTTAACTAAAAAATGCTAGTAAGTATTCTGCATAATTTCATATTTTGTACATTATATCATTATCAATTAATTAATAATAATAATAAAAAAAAACTCATAAACCATAGCTCAATAAAAAAAAAAAAAAAAAAACCTAATCAAAATCACTACTCGGTATATTTATTCAAAAGATTGAAAGAGAAACAAAAAATAAAACAGAAAAAAGAAAAGAAAAAAAGAAATGAAAAGACAGAAGATGCGAATAGAGACAGAGTGCAAAGAGTGATGGAGAGACTAACTGTGGTTGACGCAATCAGGATGGCTCTCTGATCTAAGCTTGGCAGTGGCAGGCATAGCCATAGGAGAGCAAGAGTGATGAAGCCATGGAAGCTTAATTTGCTATTACTTTACAAATTCGCCTATTCAAGAATTATTTTATGGGGTTCATGTGTGAAGTCAAATTGAAGTGAAGGTCACGTTTTTTTTTTTTTTTTTTTTTAGAAACAAAGGTAATGGGGTTTTGATGGTCTAAGTGTCAGTCTTTTAGGGTTAAAAGAGTTTTTAATTTGGCTTTTTTTATTTTATTACTTATGATCAATTTTATATGCAGGGTCAAATCTGTAATTTCCACAATTTCTGCAAATTAAGGGTATTTTGGTAATTTAGTTGAGTCTAGAATCTTCTAGGGTATTTTAAGTATCTTAGGTTTATTTTCTTTGGGTCCAAGATTAGGTTTGGTTTACTAGTCAAACTAGTAATCCTAATCATTCTGTAAAAAAAAAAAAAAAAAAAAAAAAAAAACCTAGTAATCCTAATACTATAGGAATCCTAATACTACCAGTACAAGTAAGAGTTATTGTTCTCAATGTATTCAAAAGGGAGAATGTTGATTGATAAAAATTGAGTGTTTTAAGCAATAGGCAAATTGGCCCTTGTTGATTCTTTCTCCTTCTCTCTTCTCTTTCTAAAGTTACTGTTCACATGTACTGTTTATACAGCTACTGAACAGCTTGCATTTCTCTCTGATTCTTCTTCTTTCCTAATCCTAAACCCACCATAACTATACAGACAAATCCCTAATTTTTCCTACAATTTGGATATCATAGCTAAATCCTACTTAAATCCTAACACGAGTTCTTTGCTAAAGTCTTATTCTGCAAACCTTCTGCCACTAAAAAAATTTCTCATCTAGGATCATGTCGATGCTTGAAGAAAATGCTCTATGACAAAAACTTTGAAAAGGCTGGGAGATTTTATTTTGTTAAATTCCTAATGGAATAACAACACAGGAAGAACTTTATGGGTTAGACCAAAGTTCCTTGAATGATGATGATCTCAAAGAAGAAGATACCTCTCTTCTTTCAGTTATTAGGCATATTCGTGCTCTACCCAAGCCAGAGGAGGATTGGAAGCCTACTTTAATATTTAGGACCATGGTGGGACTGAAGCTCGAATGATTATTATTGATGGTGGCAGTGACATAAATATTGTTTTGGCAGCTACTGTCGAGAGGTTGAGGCTACCAATGGAATCACATCCGAGACCATACAAGGTAGCGTGATTGAGATGTTATCATAGTGAAAAGAACAATACATATAAATTTATGTTCAATAATGCACAAATTGTGTTAAAGCCCATGAATGCAGAACAACTAGAACAACTAAAGCAAAAACAAGAGGTCAAGCCTAAGGAAGATATCAGTGCTCTTGCAATGGTAATCACAAAGGAGCAAGACGAACATAAAATTGATCATGGAAAAATCAAGATGAAGGAGGATTTTGATGTTACTATCATAGATAAATTCAATAAGGATTTCAAGTTGGATATTCCTTTAGTTATTGATTTCATCATTCCAAATGAATTTAATGATATGATCTTTTTGTTCCTGATGTGTCCAAAGGTGATTGAAGAGTAGGTGCAAGTTTGAAGTTTGAAGTTTCTTATACTTCAAGACTTTAAAACTTGAGGTCAAGTTTCTTCCAACCAGAGGAGAATGGTGAAGCCATGGAAGATTAATTTGCTAGTAGCCTCACCTATTCAAGAATTATTTTATGGGGTCCATCGTGTGAAGTCCAATTGAAGTGAAGATCATGAGGTTTTGATGGTCTAAGTACGATTCTTTTAGGGATAAAACAGTTTTTAATTTGTGTTTTTATTTTATTAGTTATGGTCAATTTTATATTCAGGGGCAAATCTGTAATTTTTGCAATTACTGCGAATTAAGGGTGTTTTGGTAATTTAGTTGAGTTTAGAATCTTCTAGGGTCTTCTAAGTATCTTAGGTTTATTTTCTTTGGGTCCAAGTTAAGTATTTATTAGGTTTCTATTTTAACTTTTAACCTTAACACTGTGTTTGGTTGGGGTAAAAATAGGAAAGATGGAAAACATAGGGAGGAAAATAGGGTGGAAAACAGTGTTTTCCACTCTTTGGCAAAAGAAGGAAAATGGGGAGGAAGGAAAACCTGGGAGAAAGTTTTCTCTCCCAGGCCCACAATTTTCATCCTCCCAAATCGGGAGGAAAATTTGGAGAGAAAAGTGCTGTGAAAGCACTTTTACACAAATACCCTCTCCCAGCGTCTACAACAACCCAGCGCGGTAGAATAAGAAGGAAGTAGAAAATAACCACCCAACCACCAAACCCTGCACCACCACCAAACACCGCAACCTAGCATAGAAAATTAACCCAAAATCAACAGAAAATTAACCAAAAATCAACGGAAAAGCAAATATAAAACCCAACTCAAAATTAAGACAAACCCATTGGAAAACCCAACTCAAAATCAATCAGAACTCACCGGGAAACCCAACCCAAAATCATCACGGACACACCACAAAATCATTAAAATCGTTCTAAATCTAGATCCAAATTCATCAAACCCATATACAAATTCATATAAATAATCAAACCGAAATTTAAAAAAGGAGAAGAAGAAAGAAAGAAGAAGATGCTGAAGTAGAGGAAGAAAAACCCAAACCAGAATTTTTCTCTCTCTGCCCAAAATCACTGCCCTTAATCAAACCCAACCCAAAATCATCATCTATAATAAAAGCATAAAACTCAAATTGTAAAAGAAGAAGAGGAAAAAAAAAAGATTCTCAAAAAAAAAAAAAAAGAAAAAAAAAAAAAAAAGAAAGAAAGAAGGAGAAGAAAGAGAGGCGGAGATAGAGATAAGGACTGAAGGAGTGTATTATGACTCAGAAAAAAGGAGGGGTTAGGTGGGGGTAGGTGGGAAATAATAGAAAAAGGGAAGAGAAATATGATTTTAATAAAAAAAGTGTGTATAATAGATAAATTGATGTGGGTGTTTTGTAAAAATGATGGTGTAAAATAGAAAAAGTAAGTTTTTTTGTGTAAAAAGACGGATTTTTTTAGACAGACCGATGCGGTTGCTCTTATCACTTTTGCCTCTTCTCATCTTACCTTCACAGCACATCAATGTCCAGCGGTCCAGGTTCTCTTCTCTCTCCCCTTTTTTTTTTTTTTTTTTTTCAACGTGACCTGATCAAGTTGTACATTACTGTAATTTTTACATTATAATAATAAAAATAATAACATAAATATATATATATATATATATATATATATATATATAATGTGGTAAATTTTATATTATTTAATAAGTACAAATAAATTTATTTCTTACTTATTACGTAACAAGGGTATAATAGTCAATTTATATAAATTATATTTTCCATCCTTCCCTTTTTCTCTCCAGCCAAACAAAAGAGTTTTCTGCCCTCTTACTTTTCCACCCCTCCAATTAAACACACAAGAGAGAAAACTAAATATTTTCTATCCTCCCACTTTTACATCATTTTTTCCACTCCTCCAACCAAACTAACCCTAAAAGACTCATACTTAGACCATCAAAATTTCATGATGTTCAGTTCAATTGGACTTCACATGTGGACCCCATAAAATAATTCTTGAATAGTTGAATTTGCAAAGTAATAGCAAATTAATCTTCCATGGCTTCATTATTTTCCTCTGGTTGGAGGAAACTTGACCTTGAGTTTTTAAGTGTTGAAGTATAAGGTCCTTCAAACTTGAAACTTGCACCAACTCTTCAATCACCTATGGAAGCATCAAGAACAAAGAATCTTTCTTTCCCATCGTATCATTAAATTCATTTGGAATGATGAAATCAATAACCAATGGAATATCCAATTTGAAATCCTTCTATTACATTTTCTCTGTTAACCCTATTCATTATCATGTGATCAGTTGTCTTAAATGAAGTTTTATTTCAAACTTTGAGGTCTAGAGGAAACTTACCTAAAACTAAGGTTTCAATAAAACTATAAGATTTTATTAAAACATTTTTAGTAACTTTAAGGTTTAAAAAAAACATTTTGAAAATTTGAGGTTTAAATGAAACACACCCAAAATTCTAAGGTTTAAAAAGTAACGAGTTGTGAACGTGTCATGACTGTCTCCGTGCTGTGTCCCAATCAATGAATTGTTTTCTTTTTCCGGAAATGTGCTAGACACGGATATACACGTATTGGCACAGTACACAGCACATTTTATCGCTTGTCTGTGCTACAGAGGTATAAACTCTGTTGGCCCTATACCATGAGGCAGTGAAAGAAGATACACAGCCCTACAGATCAATTACATTTCCTGTTGTCCTGAAAAGTAAGATCCCTATGACCTTAAATTCTGCTGAAAATAGCAAATACCTAGTGACAACCTTTTAACTGATGATAACAAAACCTGCTTTCCTCCTGCATTGTAATATCACATGTTTCTCCTTTCGATAGTAGAATTCCAAAACCAATAATTCTTAAGGGACACAATCAATTGCTATGATTTGTAGAACACACATATTTGATGATTCATGTGTTGGACACTTGAGGACATGGCACCCAAGTCCCCCTATATTTGAACTTATTTTGAGACTAGTTATGAATTCACCTACAAAATGCCTGTAATTCTACAGGTATTAGGCATTCTTGTCAAGAAACTTGTACAAAGTTATTATTTTTCTATAACTTACAATCTTTGGCTATTTTCTAGGTAACAAGCACTTAAGTCATGATTTGGTAATTGCATTGCCTGGTACTACATGTCTCTGTCAAAAAATTGATACTCCCGTTCATATATGCAACTCATGGTCATGGGCTAATCCTCATTGTGGCGAAGTGGTCATGCAAATGTAAAATATTCATTGAGAAACTGCAGCCTATGTTGGTGTGCAGAAATACTAGTAGTGATGGCCGAGATTGTGATTTCTAGGCTAATTCATGCAAAAAGTTCCCTACTTAAATTTGACTTACCATTTCTTTTATTGTTAAAAAAAAAGTTCTTCTTTGGTGTGGTTGAGAATGTGATAGACTCATCATCCACTATATTGGTAAGTAGTGAGCTTATAATTGACATAATATCTCATCATGTGATATTGTTACCACTGGTTTGCTTGTATTGCTGTTTGATGATATAAATTTCTCCTGAAAGAGAAACTTAGATACAATGAAAGTGCTGCTTTTCTGTTTTTAGTTTCTATCGTTTAAGTGGTCTAATTTTCAGTTCTACTCTGCCAGCAATCAGCCAAAGA
Organism: Quercus variabilis; assembly: GCA_030445155.1. NCBI lineage: Eukaryota > Viridiplantae > Streptophyta > Magnoliopsida > Fagales > Fagaceae > Quercus > Quercus variabilis. Next base: position 41,106,025 of record CP129446.1, on the reverse strand, counting down.
AAACATATCTATCAAGAAATTTGATTGCACTTTTAAGCTATGGAGGTGTCCCAAAAGAATATTTCATGGATATACTTTCAAATGCTTTAAGTGATGCTCATCGAGTTTTCTCTAATAAGGGTGCTGCACTAAGAGGTAGTCTTCCTGTTAAAGGTTATAGCTTATGAGTAGCCATAATTTATCTTCTTTTTAAAAAATGGAATTTCTGGCCTTATTGGAAGCAAAATCTTAGGTTTTGATTTAGAATTCTGGAATTAATTTTAACATTTTTATTCGCTTCTTATTAAATCTTGCTAAAAATAAATCTCATGCCAATACTTTTCTCTTCCATTTACTTGTAGTCCTTGAGTGATTTCCCCTTCAATTCTTTTTTATTTATGCAGTTTCTGTTAACCATGGGGAGATTGATGATTTTAATGTGGCAAGAATGATTTTATCTGGGATTCCTCTTGATGAATCATATTTGCAATATCGACTCTCTATACTGATGAAGGAGGAAAAGAAGAGCCTTAAAGGAGGAAAGCTTCATGTACCTGAATGTTACTATTTAATGGGGACTGTTGATCCCACTGGGCTACTTGAAAGTGATGAAGTTTGTGTTATTCTGTATGTATACTTGTTAGACGTTTTCCAGTTTCGTATATATTCAAAAACCATTCTGAGCGTTTATGAAAAAAAAGCTATATTTACTAGTTAAAAAAAATCAATTAGCTATATTTCTTGATATTTTTAAATATCTACTTTGTTATACTCACATCTGATTTTTAAACTTCACTACTAACGGGCAACAACCAAAATTTACCATTAATAATAAAAATTACAACTACAAGTAAACTTTCACAAAAAACTAACCCAAAACTCCAATACATCAAAGGTGCCCTTACACTATCTCAGTAGGGAAAGCATTGTCTATACCTCTCTCACAAAACAGTTTTGCTTCTTAAATCTTACACACACATCAAAGCTACACCACCACTCCTTTTACAAGGAGTGACAGACCTCCTTACTTTTTTTCTTTTCAATGTGGGGCTATCACTTTTAATATAATTAGTGACCTCCCTATGATTCTTCTTGCCGATGTGGGATTCTAAAACTAATGAGGAATTCTCTAACCTTCTCCTATCATGTGCTGGACTCAACTTTATTATTTTATTATTAGAGAAAAGTTAATGGATGTCCTAAGGACATTGGTTTAAGAAATATGTTTAGAAACTTTTTATTGGAAAAGAAAAAAACAATTAATTTTTTTTGACAGCTTTTTATATTTCTCATGAAAATGGTGTCAAAAATTTCCTAAAATGTTTTATTAACAATTGCCTTAAGGGCGCTTGTTAAAAGGACCCTTATTATTATTATTATTATTATTATTATTATTATTATGTGCAAATGAAACATTCTTTTGCATTTAAGTTAGGATAGACTTACATCTGTTCTTTTTTATAGGTTGCTACCTTAAGTTTAACTTTATACATATCTTTTAAATGATGTTTTGATTAGGCATGATTTCTTTAAGTTGAAAATTTAAATGCATTATAAAAAGGTCTAAAATGAATTTGAAAATGTCAGTACAGTTGCAATTGTATAAGAACTGTAAAATTTTTTCAAAGTATAACAAGATAAATTACAATAATTTTGCATTCTATCGATAAAAGGTTTTAGAGATTGTCTATATCTTGATCATACTGTTATGTGGTATGCTACTGATACCTTACTCTTTTTCTTACTCAACAGCATTGTAGTATCGAATATCAATAAGCCTTTTTGTTATATGTTGGGTTAATGACTTATTAATCAGACTCTGATTTGTGAAGATTTACACGAGTGGATACATTTTCTATTTTCTTAATTATCATATGTTAATCTTTTCTTTTATAATCAATGCCTGACAACTTTAGTGGCAATTAATTAGGCTCTTTTTGTACTATTTTTTTTTTCTTTGAACGATGTATGTAGTGATAATGGACAAATTTCGGGGAAGGTATTAGTGTACCGGAATCCTGGTTTGCACTTTGGCGACATTCATGTTTTAAAGGCTACCTATGTGAAGGCCTTAGAATCTTTCATTGGAAATGCAAAGTTTGCCATATTCTTCCCTTGTAAAGGTCCACGGTCCTTGGGGGACGAAATAGCAGGGGGTGATTTTGATGGTGACATGTATTGGGTCTCAAGAAACCCTCAGGTTGGTACTTACATTTACTTTAGTTCCAGTGCATTTTTTCTTTTTATCTGAAAATTTCACCCCCTTGATAGTTGGTATAATCTCGGTTCTAAACGCTTGTCCTACACTCTTTTCAGTATATTAGTATAATGGTATCTGTGGTTGCTTTACTTATCTTTCAGTAATTTGCATTGCACATATGCATAGGGATTTGTCTTTTTCAGTGAACCTCATTCAATGCCAACGTTTGGGTCTGAACTTGTTAAATGCTACTCTTAAGTAGTGGTTTCAGCTTGATATAGCACTCCTTAATTCATCATTTGTTTCTCTTAGGTACCTGCTTGCATCTCACTCAATGATTTTCAATTGGTTCTTGAAAAAAATCTCATTAGACTCCGAATCACATATGCAGTGGATTATATCAACAAGTTACATAATTTCCAATCAAATAATTCAACTTAGTTATTAAACCACAGTAACCAATCACCAAATGAAAACAAGAATATTCAAAGTAGTAAATGGCACATAAATTTTGGTGATAAAGTGGAAAACCTCTGAAAAACCTCTTTAATGTAAAAACCACTACTGGGATCTAATCCTGTTAGAAAATCCATTATAAAAGAAGTAGTTAAAAATAGTCTACTCTGAAAACCTTTGAATCTAGACTCTATTGTAACCTTAGAAAATGCCTTTGTTTGCCTTCTAACTACAGTAGCCCATTCTTCCATATGGATCTTCTCCAATAACATCTTGTCCACGCCAAATAGAACTACAACACTCTTAAAAAATCCTTCGAATATTTGCAGCAGTGAACTCACTAGAATCAAACTCTGAGGTTACAAAGAAGCCTCTTATTTACGCACTTTGGAATCGCAAGATGAGTGGGTACACATGATATTTTGGTTGGCTTAAGAGAGGAGGCTTCAAGATTTGAACCTATTAGCCTGGTATGGCAGCCTTCCATTGGTCAATAAGTCGTGCATAGGGCTGGAAAACCCAATTCAACCCACCTGGCCTGCCTGGACTGACATGGCGACCTGTGGTTGTCTCCGAGTGCATAGGCGGTCAAGTGGTGGGTCTTGGGAACTCAGTTTTCGGTTTGAGTCTTGGGTTCCTGGAGTCCTGGACCCGGCGAAACTGACCTAACCAATCCCTTGTCTCTCTCTCTGTGAGTCACAGACTGTGGGAGTTCCTTACTGACAGAAAAATTGTTCCCTTTTCCATCTTAAACGCCATTGGCATCTCTCAACCTGTCGAGGTCAAGATCTGGCCACCGAAGTCTGGATCTGACCATGATGGTCAAGATCCTCGTCATCTGTTGTTGTTTCCCTTGTCTAGATATCCAATTAATAACCTGACAACTCCGACTGTGAAACCCAATGGCCCAATCAACTGATAACCCGCTGGTGCTTGGTCGGCATCAGTTGGCCTTCTCTGCAACCCGCTGCCATCGGGTTGAGTGATGGTTTCAGGGAAAACCTGAGCCCTTCTGACCTGTGAACATCCCTAGTCGTGCAACATGTGATTTATATAGATGCACAAGGTAGGGGTAAACTTTTGCAAGAATCCCTCTTCTAGCAGAACTTGGATTATGTTTCTACTGTCTGCACAATCTCCATCAAGCAAAAGTTGAGCAAGTATCTTGCAAATTTTTTGTCTTCTTTAAGGTTTTGGTTGTTTTATTTGATTTTTTTCTTAAGCAATATTCTCAGCTTCAAATTTCTTCAGCAGTCTTTGTAGCTTCTTGAAATGATTTCAAGCTAACTTAATTACATCAATTGCAAACACTTTTAATTTTAGTTTTATCACAAGGAATTAACTTACATCTAAAACCTAGCAATTACATCTCAAACTTTTCATGGAAGCATTATTTGCTTACGTTGTGTGTTCATTACTCTGTGTAACTTGTGAATATGTTGTTTATTGACAGCTCAACTGTAAAACATTGGCTTGCCAATATTGTTGTCTTCAAAGTTTTTGACTTTAAGCATGAACAGTATAAAACAAATAAAGCCTGACTTTTGATATCAACTATGTTGAAATATTTTTACTTTTGACATCAATAGCATGTCCTGGGCTATTTGACAAAATAAAAGTTTACTTATCAAATCTTCATTAATTAACACGGTAAGAACATGATCTTTGATCTTATATAATATTTAAGTCTCCTTAACTGAAGATCATGGATCTTGTGAACATATCATTTTGCACCAAATTGGCATCTCAGTTTTGGTACCAATTTTAGAATTTAAGATACATGTTTATATTGGTTGATAGGTCTAATTTCAGGCTGTCTGGTGAAACTGAAAATTTTTACTTTCAACACTTATTCAAGTGTCAAAATCTTTTTCTATATCTTCCATTAAAAAACAAGTGTCAAAATCTTTTAAGGAAAAAAAATGATACTGATATACACTGAATCATTTTTGCGTTGAGTAAATAAAAAAAATGGTAAATGATTGTTGGTTAGGTATAAGGTTAATATCTTGAAGAGAATGCTAAGATTTTGCCAAATCAACACCAAAGGTTCAAGCTTCTGTTTAGTACCTATTTCAATTTATAATTGACATTATTTAGATTCTTTCTACATTGACCATTTATTATTGAAATTACTTCAGCTATTGGAACATTTTAAAGTGAGTGAACCTTGGACACCATCTTATTCAGTGCATAAAGTGCCCAATAATGCTATCCCCCTTAAAAAGCCAACCGATTTTTCATCCATGGAACTTGAACAAGAGCTTTTTAAACTATTCCTGTCAACCAGGTTTCAGCCAAGGTATGTATTCTGTCTTGTACCTTTAATTTTTTTTTTTCAAATGCGAAGGTTATGCGGATGTCATTAAGCTTTACTATCTTGTGGCTACTATGTACCCCATATTTACTGATTATCATCCTAAATTCTACTTTTTTTATTTTGTAATGAACAAGTATAGGTTGGAAAAATACTGTTTGATTTTTTTTTTTTAATTAAATTGATTACTCTTTTGAAGTTTCAACTTACTGTTGGATCTCTAAAAACTGCTGGGGTGTCAATTTGTAATGCTAAACATAAATCAGATAGAAGTCATATTGTAATGCCCCCAACCCAACCAAGAGGCTATACAAGTGGCAACTGCCGTGCACTTTTAAAGGTTTCACTTAACAAGTGTGCAAGGCCTTCAAAAAGAGCATAACTAACCTCAAATAATCAGTAAGTAAAATCAAATCCAACTACCATCGATAATTTAAATGCCATAGTCTCCAAAACATCAATGAAAATAAAGTCCAATCTCAAGTGCATAAAATACTAATGACAAGAAAATTCTAAGAACCAAAATCCATTCTTATTTCAAAATATTCCTATACTCCTCTCAGGAGCACACCCCAGTGGAAGCCCCATCGAATGCTATTCCTTAAGATCTGAATCTGAAAGGGGGAAAAGGGGGGGAGTGAGTTTGACAACTCAATAAATAACCAAGTCCTAACAAGCTGGATCAACCTTTCTGGAAATCAACCTTTGTATAACCTTGTTAAGAACTCCGGCAGATGAACCACACTACCAGATATGACATTTGGATCCAATGAAATTAACACCGGACTCTAAATAAATATAATAATCAACCATCTAGGAGATTTGGGCCTAACCCTTTTAATGCTTCATAGTAATACCCATGGAAAACTCATACCGTTTCACAATTGGCTAGTTACCCTAAGCAAAATTCTAAAATTTCAGATATTTCTATATCGGTTTAAGATTTAGAGAAGAAAAAGGTTTCCTAGGGTTCTAACCTCAATAGAGTCATCAAGCTTTATCTCCTTGAGTATCTTGAGTAGTTTCCTCTCTTAGATTGTCTTTGACTATATATACTTCTAGGGTTACAACCTTATTCTCTAAAAGCCCCCCTTAAAATATTAAATATATGATATTTGCCCCTTAAAAAGATTTACTAATTTATCCAACTTATTAATTCTTAACAAGCGTGCAAGGCCTTCAAAAAGAGCATAAATATAAAATATTGGCCCCATAAATATGTTCTTTTCTTTCTATGATCAAGTTGAATGGTTTCCCATGGAGCATGGACACTTCATTTGGGGTGCCATACCCATGGTTCCTAGGTAAGGGTTAATAAGGGCTAATTTTTCAAAAATCACTGTGTTGTATCTGTACTTATACCTGTGCTTCCTAGATGGTTTCCTCATTACCTCACCCCCCCAAAAAAAAAAAAAAAAAAAGTGGTGGTAGATAATCTGTCTTATTAGAGAACTGAGACCATGGTTCCTAGCATGGTGTTTTCTTTGAGTTGTTTCTTATGTAAAAAATATGGTATGCTGATATAAACTTTCGTTAATATGATGTCATGATGCTTATATTCAAATTACTTTCTTCTGTTTACAGTTATGCTGTAGGTGTGGCAGCAGACAGCTGGTTGGCACTGATGGATCGGCTTCTTATTCTGGGAGATGATTGTACTGAAGAGAGAGTTTGTGTGAAAGCAAACATACTAAAATTAATTGATATATATTATGACGCTCTAGATGCACCCAAAAAGGGTGGACTAAAGGTTAGTTTTATATCTTTTTTAAACATTTGATAGATATTCAGGGAGTTGTGACTATGCACCAGTTGCAATGTAGTTCTGTATGAATTTAGGCTGAATATCTAGTGATTGCCACTGTTCATATCATGACCTTCTCAGGCTGAAGTTTTCAGAACTTACCACCTGGTTACCTCTCCTTTTTGTAAACTTCAAAGATTGTTTTTACAGTAGATTGCATTGAGGCCATGTGGCAAATGGCACAGATGAGAATTATTTTCCTTAGATTCATCCATTTAAATAAAAGTGGACCAACAAGGACTTTAAACTTGTGAACCAGGATGTTCAGCATATGTCAATTGATCTAAGTAGTTTTGATAAACAAACTAGTAATTGAAGGTTTTCCTTTTGAAGTGATACATATGTTGGATTGGACTTCAGTCTTTAGATTTTTTACATCAGAATTAAGTGTCAAAAGGATTAATTTTTGCAACCACTTGGGAATTCTATTGCACCTCATTTATTCTTCTAATTGATCTGGTATTCCAAAATCAATGAAGTCTCTAAACTTCTGGTATTGTTTTGTCATGATAGTCGGCTTCTTTGGTTTGCCTGACTTTTGCCAATTTACAAACAACCAATGTGGTGATTATAACCATATCTTCTACTTAAGTAATAGCATTTTTGACTTAGAGTTATAGAATGCTGGCTTGTGCAAACTCTGCCAGAGTAAAGCCCCTGCTTGTCTAATGTGTCTGTATTGTCTTGAATTTTGAGGTCCAATGATGCGTGGAAAGAAAACTTTGTGTGAATATCGATGAATGTGGGAAAAATTGAAGGCAACAATCTCATCAATAGGTGTTTGGTGGTTTAATGTGATGAAGGACACTTGAACATTGACAAAATCTGGAAGGGCTTTTGTTGTTGTTTTATGATAGGATATTGTTGGGAGCTCTTAGTGGTTTTTAGAATTCTGTGTAAGTAGATACCCACGCCCACATTTATATTTAGCTATTTTGTGTTCTTGATTCTTGATCTCCCAAGTTGCCTTGTAGTGACTGATTCTATCTAGAAATTTGTATTTATTGTTATTATTATTATTTGCAGATTGAAGTTCCAAGAGAACTGAAGGCTGAATTGTTTCCACATTACATGGAGAGGGATAATTCTTTCAATTCAACATCAATTTTGGGTTTAATTTATGATACGGTTAATAAATATCAAACAGAAGATCAGTCCATGAAAGGTGAGGATTCTTTTTTACAATTACAATCTTTTTTCCATTTAATTTTCCCCCATGGCAGCCCCTGGACTGTTTAATGAATAAGAAAAGATATGGTAAATCTAATGTTTTAAAGGATATAAGATGGACTTCAGTGGCAAATTTTCTTCTTCAAATTATGTTCTGCAGTATTCTAATATTCTAATATTCTAATTAAAATGATAAAATTGTATAGTTAGAAGTTTTGAACATCATATGGTGCTTAAACTCATGAAATTATTGAATTGGCTTTTGGAAGAAGTTAGTTTCTTTCTTTTCTTGTGCTATTCAGAGAGCATCATGTAACAAGAATTGTAATATGTTTTCTTTGCATCATTTCGAAGTTAGGAAACTTCCATGTTTTGATGTTGAAGTCCCTGAAGCCTGCATGGAAAAATGGAAGGAACATTATGAGCAGTATAGGCAAGACATGACTGCAGCCATGCGGAATGGTCCTGAGGGGAAAAACGAGGCTGCTGATGAAGTCATAAAGAAGTATAAGATGGTGATGCTTTAGCTTATGCTTCTTAAATTCTAGAGTATTCACTCCCATGAAAAGTAATCTCCAGGTTGAAGAAACCCCCTTTCCTTTTTATTGCTTTGCTGACTACTACTCATTTCATTGTAGATATTGTATGGTGCTTTGGAATTTGAGGAGTGTAAAAGGGGGATAGATGAGGTCTACAATGAGGCTCTTGCAATATATCATGTCACTTATGATTATGCTAATCACCGAAGAGATGCCAAATATTGTTTCTTTGTTTGGAGGATTGCAAGTTCAGCCCTCCTTAAATTATATGCCAACAAACAAGATGAAAGGTGCTTTGTCTGTCTCCGATCTGTTTTACGGGAGATATTTAATTAGTTGACGGAATATTGTACAGTTCATCATAGAGAAAATAACGTCTTCGAGTGTAAGATATTATTTAAAAGAGGTAGAGACTAGAGAGCATATGTATATTTTTTGGTACATCGCCCAAAGGAAACTAGAATTGGTTAAAATTGTCTAGGTTCCACGTAGTGGAAATGACAAATGTATTATAAGTACATAATATGTTATATCTAGCTCCTCAAACTATCGAAGTATGTCTTCTCCCAAGTGAGTGTTGCCATTTTCTTTGTGTGGTCTAAAGACATACTATATCGGTAAAAATCGTATTCATATCGTAGTCAATATTTGTTCATGCTTGGTGAGAGAGTGTAATTAAGTGTGTGTGTTTAACAGTTAGTTTGTTTCTTAAAAAAAAGGGTTTGTTCCTGATAACATAACCATCTGTAAATCTCTTAATGAAGTAAAAATTTTTGGGTGCAAAAGCACCAAAACATTTAATGCTAGATAGAACTTCAACTTGTTCTCAACGCTCTAACCAAATTTGAACAATTCTGACTATTTCGAATTTCATCGGTTGGGAGTTTTCCAAAGGCATGTTAACTGGGCCCGAGGTGTTTAAACTATGACTATGAGATGTCCCAAAATGTATTCTTTCTAAAATTAGAAGCCGTATGTTTACAAACATTCATATTAGTTATTATTTCCTTAATTTTAGGTGCTTATAATGTTGTTTAGTTAAATTAGGGTATTGTAGCTTCCAAAGTCAATTTAGTTTTCAAATTAAAAACATTAAGACTTTGTTTATTTCTTTTTATGGTGGATTTTAAAAAATTATTATTTTGTGGATTCAAGGAAAGGTTCATTACTAGAAACCAATATTTTAGTTTTTGTTTCATTTACGGAAGTATCATGTGTGCTTTCTCTAAGCTTCTGTGACATCAATTGGTATTAGAGCTTGACTTATTTTGGTTTAGTGGCTAACTTATGAGACAATAGCAATTCTAGTGACAGAAAACTTAGCAAGTATTACATGACGTACAACAAAAATTTACAAATATTTTTGTTAGGATGGTGCCATTTAAGCTTGGAGACAATAGGAATAGCTACTGTGGAGACGCAACTTACGGGCAACCTATTGGTAAGCAAATTTTATAAGACCTTATAAAAGAATTGCTTTCTTGATTAGTTGCTTGATCTAGATGATTTATTTGACTATGAGAATATTTTTTATGATAGAAAATTTAAACTTTCTTTGTATAAACTTAGTGAGTATGCCTTACATTGGTGGGAACGAATACAGTTTGATAGAATCCGACAAGGTAAAGACAAAATTCATTCATGGCCAAAGATGAAAAGGATGCTTGTTATTAAATTTTATCCTTTGGATTGTGATGAACTTTTGTCATATACAAAACATGATTATTATTTGTCAAGAATTTCATACTTGAATTATTTTGAAGAGTCATATATCCATTAAGGGGAAGAAATACATGTAAAAAAAAAAAAAAAACTTTTCTTGAAGATTATGTAGAAGTCAAAGAAGAAAATATAGAGATTTATGAGGAAATAATGAAGGCCTTATATAGAAGAAGAACCTCTAATCAAGATTGTGGAGAGATTAATGAAGGCCCTATTATAGAGAAAGACCTTGAAGTCAAGATGGCAGAGACCATTAAGGAAGAAATTGAAGAGGAAGTTTTTAAGGATCTCAATAAAATCAAATCATTGCCTATTTTTATTTGGTAAAAAGAAATTCAAGTTGATTTTTTTATTTCATTGATGACTTGCAAGTATAGAAAGAAGATCAATGTGTTTAAGTATTCCAAATATTTATTTGTTTGGCATGAAAGATTTCAAATCTCAAAGATGAACTCGAGGATGAGGTTGTTTCAAGTGAAGGGGTCTGATGTAGGACGAAATCTCTAAATTAATTTTTAAGAGAGCAGCATGCGTTGTTTTTTCAAACTTTTGTGACATCAATACTCTTACTTTATTTTAAGGAGCATTTAAAAATTTGGGTTTTGTAAAATGGACCAACAATTTATTTAAGCGTAGTTTTGAAAATTTATACTTTTTTTTTACAAGAGACAAGGTAATAAATGACATTTTCTTAAAAAATTGAGTTTTTGGAAATAGGACTAGCAATTTGGAATGGAATGAGTAATTAATTAAAAAGAAAATCAAAGAAAAAAAAAAAAAAGATCCAAGGAGAAACAAGTTGTGGGTGGGCACCAAAATATATCAAGTTTTAGTTTCTTAATAAAAAACCTTATAACTCAACTACTTAGCGTTTCATATGTCCACGGTATCTAACCAAAGTATCAAAAATAAAAATAAAAAGGTTCGTTTTTTTATTATTATTTATATAGTCATGGTGTCGGCATTTGATAAAGTTTTTTAGTGTGTTGTGCAATGATCCTAGGATGGACACTGTCTTTTTGCGTATCTTTTAGCTTTGAGGTGTTTGGTGTGTTGTATAAAGAAAGTTTTCGGTTACATAATTACATTGGGGATGATTGGACCAAAAAAAAAAAAAAAAAAACTGGTAGAGATAACGTGTTGAGTTGAGCTGAAACCGCGTATTCAGTAGGTGGGGTGACTGTTTGTCCAAACTATATATTAAAGACAAGTCCAAGAATCACATGCAATTAATTAATTTATCTAAGCGGTGGGGTATCTTGTTTCGTGGTTAACTTTTTAATAAAATTTTCGTCCATTCATATCTCTGGATCTTGAAATAAAAATTAAAACATAATTATCATCATAGATTCATAGCGGGGGTGGGGTTACTTTAATAATTCTCGTTTTGTTTGTTTGTTTTCCTAATCCAGTAAATTTAAGCTTACTGGCGTGAGTGATTGTGCAAAGTGGACCCTTAAACTGAAATCATAAAAGGAGTATTGACATTAGATACAAAAAAGAGGAAAGTGTCTCGGTCTCCATACAGAGTGATTAGTGAATATCCTCCATGTTATTCTTTTAATATTCCTAACATATCCTCTTCAACACAACAGTACGTACACTTGTATTTGTAACCAAACCCACGAACTCACCCCTTCTTCTAAAGCTTACAGATCTACTTTTCATACTTCGCCGGATATCTATTATTCAAACAAGTAAACCGCTGCCAATTTCTCTGTTTTAATTGGGCAGACAAAGGTAGAAATTAAAGTAGAAACTAAACTTCTTCTTTTTTTTTTGAGATTTTTTTTTTTTTTTTTGAGAAGCAAGTAGAGACTAAATTAGTAGTAGTAGTACATGCATATTCACAAACTCAAGTCTCAATACAAAATAAATACACTTTCTCAATTTCTCTCTCCAAATCTATATCTATATAAATCTAAAAACTAAAGTGTAGTATTTAATATTACTACACTCAAGTTGAGCCACATTAGCAATAATGTCATTACCATTTTTTTTTTTTTGAATTTGTCCTACAATTCAAAAATAGTTTTCCTAAAATTAAAAATACTAATAAAAAGAAAATAATTCTTAGCCCTATCTCTTTCATGGTTACAATTTTAGACAGCAACTCTTTGTGTTTCATGGCTACTATTTCAAACAGCAATCCTTTGTATTTTATGGTTACAAACTCAAACTACAACCCTTTAGTGGGTTTTTTTTTTTTTTTTTTTTTTTTTTTTTATTTAAATTTTTATTATTATTATTATTATTTTTATCACTCATCACTCCTTACTCAATTTTCGTCACTCATAACTTAAAATACCCCAATTTCTCAAACCCCCCGTTTGGCACCTTAACTTATCACCCATTTTTCAACTTTAAAAGTTGCGGCTGGGTTTCTCAAAAAAAAAGAAAAAAAGAAAAAGTCTGTTTGTCAAACATTGCGGTTGGGTATGTGGGTTTAATTACGAAAATGCCATTGGAAACTGAGTTATGGAAACTGAAAACACCTAAAGTGTGTTTTCAGTTTCCATAACCCATCACTAAAAAATTAGAGAATTGAGTGATGGAAACAAAAACTAAGAACAAATCCAAACAAAGTTTTTTTTTTTTTTTTTTTTTTTTTTTTTTTTTTTTCGTGAGACCCACATATTTTGAATTATGACCCTCCATTGCAAACCTTTCTTAATCACCTCCTTGCCTTTTAGAATGCTTTTCCAAGCGAAAGAACCATTGCCCTCTTTGGCATCAAGAATGGAACCCTTGGGAAAGAATTTAGCTTTAAAAAACCTATGGAATAGGGAAGACTTGTTTTCCAACAAACGCCACACTTGTTTTGTGAGCATGGCGTCATTGAATTTCTGGAGTTCTTTAAAACCCATACCCCCCAAGCTTTTTGGGTGACAAAGAGCGCTCCACTTGGTCCAATGGATCTTCCTCTGGTTGCCTCTCTGGCCCCACCAAAATTTTCTAATCACAGCCTTAATCTCATAGCAAAGGCCAACTGGGAGCTTGAAACAGCTCATGGCGAAAGTGGGAATTGCCTGGATCACAGCTTTAAGAAGAATTTCACGACCAGCTTGTGAGAGAAGTTGTTCTTTCCATCCTTGGAGCTTGGCCTCAACCCTCTCCTTGATATAAAGTAGACTTGCCTTCTTATTTCTGCCAACAAGGGAGGGTAGACCAAGGTACTTTTCATACTGCTTTATCTCCTGGACACCCATAGCTACCTTAATTTGATCAATGACATTTTGAGGCGTAGATTTGCTGAAGAAAAGGCCGGTTTTGTTGCGATTCAACAGCTGGCTTGAGGCCTTCTCATAACAATCCAGTAATTTTTGGATTCTCCGGCATTCGCCAAGGGACGCTCTACAAAAGACCACACTATCGTCAGCAAAAAATAGGTGGGTCAAACGGGGGCCCCCCTACAAATAGAGACACCCCGGATCTGCTTGGACTCAGCCGCTAGCTGAAGAAGGCTGTGCAGACCTTCAGAGCAGATGAGGAATAAATATGGTGATAATGGGTCGCCCTGGCGAAGACCCCTCGACGGTTTGAAAGTTGAAGAGGGTTCGCCATTGATAAGAATGGAGTAACTGATAGCTGTAATACATTCCATGATAAGGTTAACCCATCTAACATCAAAACCCATTTTCAGCATAATCGCCTCCAAAAAAGCCCACTCAACCCGGTCATAAGCCTTGCTCATATCCAATTTTAGGGCCATGAAACCAGATTTGCCTTGCAGATGGTGTTTCATGTAATGGAGCATTTCGAAGGCCATCAAAATGTTGTCAGTGATAACCCTTCCGGCCTGAAAGGCACTCTGGTTCTCAGAAATTACCAAGGGGAGAATTTCTTTAAATCTGTTGGCAAGAACTTTAGAGACTATTTTATACACGACATTACAAAGGCTGATTGGCCTAAAATCAGTGATGAGCTCTGGGGATTTTATCTTAGGAATCAGGGTGATATTAGTATTGTTAATTTCTGGAGGAATTTTGCATTTATTCAAACAGTCAAGAACAGCAGAGCAAATATCCACATAAAAAAAAGACCAAAAAGATTGATAGAACAAGGGAGGCATACCGTCAGGGCCCGGGGCAGAGATAAGTTTCATCTGTTTGATAGCCACCTCTACTTCTTCCCTGAGGAAAGGTCTGAGAATCTGGGCGTTCATATTCACATTTACCGAAGGTTTGACTGCCTCCAAAATCTCATCAAAGTCTGTAGGCTGGGAAGAGGTGAACAGGGATTGGAAATATTCACAAGCAATATTTTTGATCATGTTGACCTCAGTGCACCACACGTTAGAGGAGTCTCTCAAACCTGAGATTTTGTTCCTTCGAAATCTATGGGAAGCCTTGCTGTGAAAGTAGCTAGTGTTCCGGTCCCCGCATTTTAGGAAGAGGGCTCGAGACTGTTGTTGCCACATTTGGCTTTCCTTGTCCAGGAGATCATTAACTTCAGCTCTTAATCTTTTGACCTTCTTGTAGTCAAGTTTTCCATTTGCAGCATTAACTTCGGCTTTGGCGAGAAGCTTACTTTTCTTCTCAACTTGATGTTTAATGCTGCCGAAAGACTGTTGGCTCCATTTAGTGAGTTTTTCCCCGCATTCTTGGATTTTTCCTGCAATCTGAGACATATTCGTATTTTGGGAAGATGGACCCCACGCCTTAGTCATCGTGTCGCCACATCCGCCCTCCCTAAGCCATATTTGCTCAAATTTGAACGGGCGATTCGGGGGAGGAGTTATACCCTCCAATTTGATTACAATAGCCTTATGATCAGAGGAGTGGGTGTTGAGATGTTGTATCTTAGAGCCTGGAAACTGAGAAAACCAACCATTGGTAGCAACCGCCCTGTCCAGTCTTTCCAAAACCATGCCAGCAGCTCTTTTACCCCTCCAGGTGAATTTATCCCCAATATACCCAAGATCCATGAAGCCGCACTCATCTAAGACATCCCGAAAATCTTTCATCTTACAATCCTGCCTAGGACCAAGGCCGAGTTTCTCATGCGACCAAAGGATCTCATTAAAGTCACTGGCGCACATCCATGGAAGAGAGAACCTACGATGGAGGCTACAGAGAAGAGACCAAGATTCATGTTTCCTGGCCGAGTCAGCAAAGCTATATATCCCAGTGAATCTCCATTGCACTTCAGGATCGACACCCACTACAGCATCGATGTGGTTTGGAGATGATGAAACCACATCAACACGCACCGAGTTCTTCCACAGCAAAGCTAAACAACATGTTTTCCCTGCACTTGGACCCACCCAGCAGTGATCGAACTTCAAACTAGCACACAAGCGACGCAGCCTAGCATCTTCTGCCCATGTCTCGGCAAAGAACATAGCAGCAGGATCTTGTGCTCGAGTAACTACCTCGAGCTCTCAGAGTGTGCGCAGGTTCCCAAGCCCACGCACGTTCCAACAAAGCCAACTCATGGTCCCCGGCGGGGCTGAAGAGCAGCCTCCGCCGATGGTGGAAAGTTTTCATCTTGAGCAGCGCCGGCACGGGCTCTGCGTTTTAATGGAGTGGATGATTCTAAATGGGTGAGTGGAGGGCGTTTTCCTAAGACAAGTTCAGGGATGATATTTTCTTTAAGGTGGATAGGCCTTTGAATTCTTAGCCACTTGCCTTCGGATTGGGTTGTAAGGGAATTATGGTCCTGGTCCATGTTTGAACGGTCATTAAGTGGAGAGGGCGAAATGGGCTGAACTAGGGGAGGTTTGTTGGTTGGGCCTACCAGGTGGGCTATATGGGCCGAGTGGAGTTGGTCATGAGCTGGAGGAGGGTTATTAGAAACCCAAGGATCCTCTGTCACCTTTTCACAGCCGAGTATATCTCTGTCCAGGTCTTGAAGTGTTTTCTCGAAGTCACCGCGAATCGAGGAGCTCGTCACTGAAACCTCCTCGGTTTTATCCTAAGTCCTTTGGTTAGTAGTGCCCGATATGCTGACAGATCCTAACCCCCGATTTCTGGGGCTCTCATTAAATGCCCTCGGGGAAGGATGATTGGTTCACGAGGTGGCTTGCTGCACCGACGCAGGGGAGGGTTGAGGTGGGGACACGTAGGGAGTGGTGGGGCTGGCCGGCTTCTTCTTCGCAAAAAAACCTGGTACGGTGACCACTTTCTTCCTAGATGAGTTAAAAGGCGGAGCCCGGAGCCAGGACCCGAATTGCTGGTCAACAGAGTTAAGGCTTCCTTCACTGTTGATCCATGTTTCGCAGTCTCTGTTGACGTGTGTGAGACACCCACACCAGTAACAGAGGTTTGGGAGCCTCTCATATTTAAATGAGACCCAGTGAGACTTACCATCTTCCAAAGTTATGAGTCTACCTCTACATAGGGGTTGAAAGATATCCAATGATACTCGGACTCGAATGAAGCTGCCTCCATCAATCTCCGTCATTTCATTGGGAAGGAGAATCGGGCCTAAAGGCTCACAAATTTGCTCTGCTATCACTCTGTTTCTAAAGTGCAGCGGGATGTCGAAAATTTGAATCCAAAAGGGAACCTTTGTTAGATCTGCGGCTCTGAATGTGATATCCTTGTCGTATCGAGCGAGGACCATTATGTGCTTGTCGAAGCTCCATGGCTCCGCGGAGAGAATACGATTCACATCAGACTCATTTTCAAACGAAAAAAGGATAATATGGTCGCCAATGTTCTTGACCTTGAAACCCGCCTTGGATCTCCAAAGAGGGGTAAAAGTGTTAGCGACTGCTTCTATGTTTAAAGGACGTTTTGTTAGAAACCTTGCAACAATTCCGTGTTCGCTGGTGGCTTGATCACTTCTTAGGCGTAAACCAAAGCCCTCTGTTTCAGAAAGAGATAGAGAATGCCAATGTTTTGTCAAATCTTCCATGCCCAAAAAACTGAAAAGGGTACAACTAGGTGTTTCCCAAACCCCTGCCAAGAAAAACCCACTAGCCTCGCAATAACAATGTTATTACAAGGGACCTAAGCACCTTCCGAGGAAGGGACAACAGTGCTACGTACTGGTGGAAGTTTTCTAGAGAGAAAAAGCCAACCAGTAATGAGCAACCCTTGTCTTTTAATTTAAATGGTGTTTCTTTCTTAAAAAAAAAAAATTTAAATGGTATTTTACATAATTACTTAGCATTCAGTAGATTTTATTTTCACATCGCATGGATTAGCGATTAATCTATATATTACTAAAAGCTAAAGCGTAGTGTTTAATGCTGCTGCTCTCATGTTGCGTTACATCAGCTGTCATGTCATTTTTTATTATTTTATAATATAATTTGTCTTACAATTTTAAAATGGTTTTTACAATTTTCAGCCTTATAAATGTAGCTCACTACCTATTTATTTACTTCTACTATCATCCTATAATAAATCTTCCACTATCACCCTATAATAAATCTAGCCCACTACTTATTTATTTACTTCCACTATCACCCTATAATAAATCTGTATATTTAATCCGGTTCACCTTTTATTTATTTAATTCCACTATCAAACCCAACCCAAAGTCTTTTCAATTCAGTTTTAAAGTTTTATGTGAGCATTTTTAGCTTAAGAAAAAAAAAAAAAAAACGTTGAAGCCTTTCAAGCTTTAGGATTTTTTTTTTCCAATTTTTTATAATTGTTTTTAATATTTATTTTTTTAATATTACACTTCTCCAACCTTTTTCTCTTCCTTACCATTTTATCTCCCCACTACTTCTTCAATCTTTCTCCTTCCCTTACCTTTTCATCTCCCAACTACCCTCTACATTGATATCATTATTCCTCTTTCCCTTCATCTTCCTTTATTTTTGTCTCTTCTTATTCACACTCTCTTACTATAAATTTGTCACTATCTCTTCTATTCTATGTATAGTTTTCCCTCACAAAAAAAAAAGGTTCCCTTTCTCTCCCTCCCTCTCTCTCTCTCTCTCTCTCTCTCTAAATTTTTTGGTGGATTTTTTTTTTTTTTTTTATAAATTTTTTTTTAATTTTTTATTCTCTTTTATTGTTAAATGTTATCCTATTGTGTTCTAAAGAATGAAATATAGCATATAAAAATTTAATATTATTCTATTACATAGCATGATTTGGATAATTTGCTATTTATTCTGTTACATAGTATGATTTTTTATAGTGCTCAATTTAGATGTTAAACTATGAGACTTTACTAATTTTTGTTTATTTTCTAATCCTTTGTGGTGGGCAAAGTACTCTATAATGCCATTTATTTAAAGAAAAGCAAAGGTTAGCCAAACTAAAATAATTGAATATGTGACAAATTTTAACTTTTGTAATTTTATTTTAATTATTATTATTTTATAACAATGCATGTATAGAAATTTAATTCTTAGATTTTGCTAATAATTGTTTATTTGATAATATGTTTTTGGTGGCCAAAATTATAATTTCTACAAAGAAAATAACCTTAATAGATTATCAAAAACAAAATTTTATCCTAATATTGGTTCAATTAATCATTGTTAAGTTTTATTAATTTTTTTAAGTTTAACTTTTTTTTGGTGTTTGGATTGTTTCTATATTACATTTATGATTGTTCCTATAATAAATAAAAATATAATTATGAAATACATTACTCATTGTTAGATTAGTTTAAATTGTAAAAATAATAATAAGAATAAAATCACCATAAAAATAATTATGACGCACAACGCGCGGGTTCGCAGCTAGTTAATAGTAAAACCCAAAACCAAAATTTGCCAGTGTTTGTGCATGAATTGATGAGACGTGAGAGTGCCACCTATTCTTTTTCTATCTCTAGACCGTCGAACACAGACAAAAACTCTATCCAATTTTTTTTTCTCCAATTTATCTTTAGATGTTTGTTGCAATAATGTCGCCAAAGCCACTTTGATATTGGCCTTGATCTTTTATTATCCATATCCATACCATAGTGTTCTCTTTCTCGATCGTGACCACCAACACCACCACCACCACTTGTTTATTATATCTATTTAATGATTGGATTCAGTTTTCTCTAATTGTTTAGAGGGGTTTTTGGTATCTTAAATATCCAACCCATACACTACTCTTCAAAAATATTAGTGACTTATCGTGTATTAGAGTAAGTTGTCTGAGTTCTTAACATGCCTTTTTTACACCAAAATCATAGTTTATCAGAACCTGGCCTAATTTCAACTTTTCTTTTGTCTGGGATCATACTAGTCTATCAATATATATTAAAATTAAAACTTGGGGAAAAATAGAATAATAAGTCTAAGAACATAATATTTCATAATATATTTTCATTATTGTTGAGAATATTTGTACTAATATAATCTGTTGTGATAGGTGTATAATGATAAATTCAAGTAATCACTTGCTTTTGTCACCAAAAAAAAAAAAATTGGTTGTAATTTAGCAACAAATATAAATAAAAAGACAAAATTTAGCAACAAAATTGGTTGTAATTTAATGCTACAAACTCACTCAATAAAATAAATATTACTACATATTTTGAAAATTTAACCATTGAATTGCATGTTCATTACACTCTTAATATACATGTCAAATTTTGTGTTAATCAGTTATTATTTACTATATCATCTATAAGTTTATGTACTCTGCATAATTTTAAATTATAAAAATTTGCAATTTAAAAAATTTATTTATGATATAGCTAGTGATCTTTAATTTTCTTAAAATTTTGTAAGCATAATTGATATAAGAAGAAGATGTAATCTAATAGTGTATTTATCAAAATTTACTTCTAATAAAAAAATATTAAATAAGATTGTAGTACAAGACTACAAAAAAATTTGTAGCTCAATAGATACCTTGTCTCATCGGTCATTCCAGACAAACAGTAAGTAATCAAACTTTACATAAGTAAACTCTGTTAATAAAATTATCACTTTGTGAACATGATTGGCTCTCCTTTTTCAAATTGAAAACGACACACCTCTTTGACTTGTTTGATGATTGATCATTACAATAATAATATGACATCTTTTTTTATTTTTTATTTTTTTTGATGGGATAATATAGCATCTTAAAAGAAAAAGAAAAGAAGGGAAGAAACAAAGTCTTGCTGTGTGTCTTTGATTTCTAAAGCAGAGCTAGAGAGTTTTATAACTAGTAACATTTGTGCTATATATATATATATATATATATATTAAGCACTGCCTGTTGCCTGTTGTGTATCACAGAGGAGACACAGGGTCTTAGAGTTAGCTTTGGTGGTGTAGACTGTAGTATTGGCCTTTTCAAGTTTGAACTGAGATAACTGGAAAAAAAAAATGGAGAGCACGTTTAAGGAGATAAGGGGCGGCCAGTCGGTGCTGGACCTGGACCCCAAATCTACCGTTGGTGGCGGCGTCGAGGATGTGTACGGTGAGGATCGCGCCACAGAGGACAAGCTTGTTACTCCCTGGACTTTCTCTGTCGCCAGGTCTCTCTTACATCATGATTCATTCATTTCTCTTTTTCTCGGTTTTAGTTTAGCTTAGTATTTACTTTTCTTATTTACAACCAAAAATTAAAAAATATTCATTTGTATTTGATTGTTGGTTATTGATTAAAATCATGTAGTTTGTCAAAGTATAGTGAACTTCATTTGCTTGTACTGGTTTTGTTGTTGAATCTGCTTTAGTACATACTGACGCTTATTATTTTTTTTTTTGATATGATTTGTAGTGTAGTTTTTTGGTCTTTTAGAATCTGAAAGTTCCTGAATACTTAAAATGAAGGTTTCGTTTTTGTGATCATATGTTTATTACACTTTTTTTTTTCTTTTGCATCCTTTTGATCTTATGCTACTGGAATCGTGTTATAAACCTTCAAAAAAAAAAAAAAAAAATTTTGAGTTTCCTGTCATTTTCTTAAAGATTATGGTGCATTCTGATCTGGGTTCAGTTCAGAAACTGAGGCCCCACTTGGTTGATGCCAAAAAATAATTTACGTGGATAAAACATATAAATTAATGAATGTAAATATAAATGAAGTTCAGAAGCCAAAAACGCTACTCTGAGATAACAGGGGACTCTGTTTGATCGCTTTTCAGAACTATACTATAATCTTTGACATTTTGTGGGGTGTGTGTGGTTGTGGTGCAGTGGGTATTCTTTGCTTAGGGATCCCCAGTACAACAAAGGACTTGCTTTCACTGAGAAAGAGAGGGATGCTCATTACTTGCGCGGTCTTCTGCCTCCAATAATTTTGTCTCAACAACTTCAGGTTGTATTAGTGTTATTGGCTTATAGCATCGTTTTATCTGATTCGTTGTTCTAGTTTGAATTTTCGCTGACCCTTTTTTGTATTTTACTAATCCCAGGAGAAGAAATTGATGCAGAACATCCGACAATATCAAGTCCCGCTGCAAAAATACATTGCCTTGATGGAGCTTCAGGTAGGACTTAGGAGTTTCACCGTCACTAAATTTAGTTTTGATGATGATTGTTGTACATTGTTTGCATATGGTCACCACGTGCAGACAAATTGTCTGATAATGTTTTGAATAGTATTGAAAATGATTGTCTTGTGCATAATGACATTTGGACTGATTGTGTATTTTCAAGTTTGGGATCATCTCGAGATGTTGAGACATTGTAGAACTATGGTTTATTTAATTATGATGCTTTAACATATTTGTTGTTTCTTTATTTCCTTCATCTTTCTATTGTTGGTATAATTAAACCCCTTTCTTTAATGAAGCTTTGTCGGTATGCATGTTTGTGTGCTTAGAATTCTGTGGAAAGACAAATGGACTAATTTATCCTTGTGTGATGAATGAAGTCCTATTGAAATTTTGAAAGAGGGGTAATACATATTTTTATTTTATTTTTTAAAATTTAAAATTTAAAATTTTTTTACAGGAGAGGAATGAAAGGCTGTTCTACAAGCTTCTCATTGATAATGTTGAGGAATTGCTCCCAGTTGTCTATACTCCCACCGTGGGTGAGGCTTGCCAAAAGTATGGGAGCATCTTCAAGCGCCCTCAGGGTCTTTACATAAGTTTGAAAGAAAAGTATGAATTTCTGTTTCTGCTGTAACTATGTGCAACTTAGAGCTACTTTAGTCATAATATGAAGGAGTGCTTGAATTTTGCAGGGGCAAGATTCTTGAGGTGTTGAAGAACTGGCCTGAGAGGACTATTCAAGCAATTGTTGTGACGGATGGTGAGCGAATTTTGGGACTTGGGGATCTTGGCTGTCAGGTAGTTATGTTGTCAATCATCGATTTTAAATTCTAAACTTATTAAACAGGGTTCTATGTAAATTATTGGGCTGTAAAAGTGAACTAGCCTTCACATGATGGTGTTGGATATGTTTTAGGGGATGGGGATTCCTGTGGGGAAATTGTCTTTGTATACAGCACTCGGAGGTGTTCGTCCTTCTGCAGTAAGTTTATTCAAATAAAACTTGTGGTTCTTGCTTCGTTTTACTACATTGTAAATTGTTGGTCACATGATGTACTTTGTTTTAAACCTTGGGGAACATTTCTAAATGCCAAGCAAAACCAAAATAAAACCCTTGGTCGTAATCACATGATATCCCTTATTCTGATCAAGAATTGTATGGACTGTCTTCTTGTAGTGTTTGCCTATAACAATTGACGTGGGGACAAACAATGAACAATTGTTGAAAGACGAGTTCTACATTGGGCTTAGACAGAGGAGGGCAACTGGGAAGGTTTCATAGTTTACATTTGCACCTTGCTCCAATTTTGGTTCATAAATTTTTACAAGTGATAGTATAATATACATTCCCTAAGGTGATTTTGACAATTCTTTTCAGGAATATTATGAACTTCTGCATGAGTTCATGTCCGCTGTCAAGCAGAATTATGGTGAAAAAGTTTTGATACAGGTTATGCATGAGTTAGATTACATCCTTGATTGATAAAATTTCTGTAGTTTAAAATATTCATCCAATTCTGATGCTGTCTAGTTCATCTAAATTGGTTTGCAGTTTGAAGATTTTGCAAATCACAACGCTTTTGAGCTGCTTGCAGAATACCGCACAACTCATCTTGTTTTCAATGACGATATACAGGTTTGAAGTAGCATTAATGGTGAAGCTTGCACTTAAAAGGATTTTATGTTGTTCTTGATTTCATTGTCTCCTTTTGTTTCAGGGGACCGCAGCTGTTGTTCTTGCTGGGGTAGTTGCAGCGCTGAAGTTGGTTGGTGGTGCACTGGCTGAGCAAAAATTCTTGTTCCTTGGTGCTGGGGAAGTAAGACTCTTCTTTGGGCTATTTCCATCCCGACTTCATATTGGTTTTTCCTCCTTATATATGTGTGTGCGTGCATGCACGCTCCAATCCCCATAATCCTGCACTATTAGTCAAGTTACTTATTTAGCTTCTGTTGTTTAATGATTGCAGGCTGGAACTGGTATAGCTGAGCTTATAGCTCTTGAGATTTCCAGGCAGGTAGTAACTTGTTATTGGTATTTGAATGCCCATCTTTGGCTTATTAACAGAGTTGCACTCTGTCGTAATTCTTAAACATGATGGTTGGTGGTATATTGTTTGATAGTTTCCATTTGCCTGTTGTAGACAAAGGCTCCTTTAGAAGAGACACGCAAGAAGATCTGGCTTGTCGACTCAAAGGTAGTAAGCTTGATCAAAATTTCACTCGTAACATATATATATTAGCCATTAGATATCCTTTTTATTTTTCTTTCAAAGATTTCCCCTCTCTACTATTAAGGAGAACCAGTATTCTTTCAGGGATTGATTGTTAGTTCTCGTAAGGATTCACTTCAAAACTTCAAGAAGCCTTGGGCTCATGAACATGAACCTGTTAAGGATCTCTTAGGTGCTGTCAAGGTGTGAAAAGATGTCATTGTTTGAGTTCCAGTAAGTAATCTTCTTGTGTATCTTGGTCCCTTACCATGTTCTCTTACTTCCTCAGGCAATTAAACCAACAGTTTTGATTGGATCATCCGGGGTAGGAAAAACATTTACAAAGGAGGTGGTTGAGGCCCTTGCCTCTTGCAATGATGTACATACTCTCTCTCAGAATCCCGTTTATATTTTCAAACTATATTTCCATAAAGAAAAAGCTAAGCCCAATTCAATAAATGACATGCAGAAACCTATCATTATGGCTCTCTCCAACCCTACTTCACAGTCTGAGTGTACTGCAGAAGAAGCTTATATATGGAGTAAGGTAAAATTTTACACAGCTAAATGTGCCATAACTTGGTTGAGGACTTCACCATACAAAGGATGATTGATTACTCAACAATTGCAAAGTACAGTTGACTCTATTTTATGTTTGTCGCTTTTGTTTTCAAATTGAAGGGTCGTGCAATTTTTGCTAGTGGAAGTCCATTTGATCCTGTTGAATATGATGGGAAGACTTATGTACCTGGCCAGGTAATGCAATTTTCCTCATTAGTATTTCTCTTCAAAATTGGTTTGATATCAACGACTGAGGTGTGTGATTTCCTTGTCATTTCAGTCCAACAATGCTTACATTTTCCCTGGATTTGGTTTGGGTTTGATAATCTCTGGAGCCATCCGTGTGCACGATGAAATGCTTCTGGCAGCTTGTAAGTAGGCTACATAAGGATGACAATCCATAAAATGTCTTTTCTACTATCTTTAAAAGTTGGCATTATCTGGAATATAAACAGGTTCCTGGTGTAAAATGGCCCATTTAAATAAGATTTAAAAAAAAAAAAAAAAAAACTTTAATCTTCCTTTTCTTGTTGTCAGTATCCTCTTGTTATGAGGAACAAGTCCTACTTCAAAAATTATGCTGTTAGATCTTGTTTAACAATAATTTTAGACTTAAACACAAAACATATGATTTAAAAAAAAAAAAAAAAAAAATCTTGCTTAACTGGAAAAGGGTTAATTGACTTTTTGTTGTTCTCCAACAACAGCGGAAGCCTTGGCTTCACAAGTAACAAAGGAGAACTTTGATAAGGGGATGATATACCCACGATTCTCTACTATCAGAAAAATTTCAGCTCATATAGCTGCTAATGTAGCTGCCAAGGCATACGAACTTGGTAAGTAAATTTTTGTTGTAGGTATCCTTGCACAAATTCTCACTACTAAACTCTGAAACCATTAATTTTTTTTTATGATTTCTTCTTATCATGCTTATGTAGGTGTCGCTACACGTCTTCCTCGTCCTAAGGATCTTGTGAAATGTGCAGAGAGTTGCATGTACACACCAGTCTACCGAAATTATCGTTGAACAGTTGGACATACTCCAATCGTTTAGTGTTGTACTATCACTATTCACTATGTTGTCGGAATCTTGCTATCAAGCTGTATGACGCATATGGTGTGTTTTGAAGTAGCTTTAAGCAAAAATAACTTATGAATATGACTATAATAACTCTGGCATGTAATATGACCCATATAACGTATACATATTCATAAAATGAAGATGCTTGTACCCTACAACCTTGTTGATTTGATTTGATTTGAAATCTCTTCATTCCAGCAATGTGGCTAGGGCAATTTTTTGCTTCATCCATGGTCGCCTTTTCAACAAAAAATCATTCTCTACTAATGAAATCAAGGTTGCGTTCATTTTGACATAAAATGTTTTTAAAGGAAAATTATTTTGAGGGAAATACAATTTATTTTTTGGTTTTGGTTGCAATTCTAAAAATATTTTGAAAAACATTTTTATGTCAAACATGTTTTTTTTTACACAAAAACATTTTCAGAAAAACAAATTGTTTTTTAGTGTTTGGCTGCATTATTGAAAAGGCAGCAAAAAAACAGGTTTAGGCGTTTGACTCTTAATTACAATATTGAAGATTGAATGGTATCCTTTTTATTTTTGTCAGGGCTTAGCAAATAATCTCTATTGAACAACAGAAGAGAGCAAAGCAACTAGTGTTAGAAGTATGTGGTGAGCGTTAGTATTGGTAGAGGCAAATTGCTAAAATGCTAAATTTATCAACTAAATATAACAAAATGCTCCTACATCAGTGGAGGCAAAGCCAAATTTTTTGGTTGTTCAGTTACAGTGCACAACTATCTTTGCATGTGCACTGAAGCTCAGATGCTAAAAAACAAAACAAATTTATTAAAAAAAATATTATTTTATTGGGTTGGTAATATTGGTTGTTGTTTATTATAGTGGATATATTATTTTATTGTATTGTTTATATTATTTTATTGTGTTAAATGCTAAAATAAAATCACTGATATTGGGCGTTTTGTAAAGTGGGGTGGTAAAATAGATAAAGTAGTTTTTTGTGGTGCCAAATTGCTAAATTTTTGGCTTCACCAATGCTGATAAATGAATAAATATACCATATCTTAATAGCTTAAGTTTTTGGGACAATCAGTAATTTAATATGATATCAGAGTATGAGGTCCTAAATTCGATCCCTATCTCCTCCACTTTACCTCCAATTGAAATTCTCACAAGTTTCGGTCCACGTAAGGGTTCAAAAAGTATGTAATTAAATGATTAAATTTACCATATTTCAATAGCTTAAACTTTTTGGATAATAGTTAATTTAACAACTACCCATCTATCAATAGAAAAAAAAAACTACATGGAAGGAGATAGGTTAGGTCACTCATTACAAGAAGGAGGAGGACAATATCACTTACAGTTAGTGAATATGAAATTACTACAATGTGTTTAATTGGTTCATTACTTAATTGAGAAGGCGTCAACCTATAGAATATATATATATATATATATATATTCTCTCTATTCTTATATTGAAAAAAAAAACATTTTTTTTTTCATAATGTAGTAAAAAATTGAAAATGAGAGAATCATATTATAGATCATATAATAATGATCAAGAGATGTAGAACCTATGGATAATGTAGGGTTGTATGGATGTGTTTATTTGTTTACTGTCTTGCATGCTTTAGGAATGCTCATTAACGGATTCCTTACTAGAACTAAGTTATAGAACATAAGAGTAGTGGTTGGCCAGGGTGGAATTTGGTGGTTAATACCTTCTCAAGACGTCCCCTAATTTCGAATCTAGTATTTGTTGTGAAAACTTTTGCAAGGGGTCAAAAAATCGGTTCCTAAACCAAAACTAGGTAACGACCCTTGATCCTCTGCTTCAGACCCACCCGGTTAAGGCATACTTCTTAGGGAACACCTTATATAGGACGGTAAGTTTACAAAGAGGACCCAGGCATGATGTGAAAGAAAATCTGAAAAATGGCAATAAAAGCCCCTAAAACCCTTTTTTCCCAACATGTTTATGAAACATGTTTGTAAACTAGTATCTCGATTCTTTTAGACTTGAGATTGCTTATCAAACTCGAGCCTCTAAGGCTCAAGTTCAATCCCTAGAGAAAGAAAAAAGCTAGCCAAAAACAAACCCAATCTCAGGAAGTGGAGAGCCCCAACGCCACAAAAATCATCGCTGCTCGCCGCCCTAGTGCTGAGATCAAAATCCTCAAAAAAGGTCCGCCGCTCCGGTACTGTGGGGTTGTGTTTTGATCAGTATTGTGGGATTGTGTTCTGATTTGGGTTTGGAGAAATGAGTATTTTCTGATTTTTGAGTTTGGGTGTTCGCTACTGTTAGGTATACATTACTATTCCATCATAAAGTAACAGTGACTGATAAAATCTTCCCAACCCATGTGAATTGCTTAGAGAAATATAAATATGTAGAAACCAAGTCCAACAATATCTATAAAATGTTGCTAACTGGTTATACTTGGTTTGATAGAACTTTTTACTGGGTACTTAGGGAGGCTAGATCTCCTGTTGAGTTTTCTTGCTTTGGAAATTTTTCCATAATAATAATTCTAACATTTAGAAAGAATCTTATCAAACACTTGGTAATAAGTCTCACCACACTCAAGTAGAATACACGTGAATTCTCAATAAAAGCGAATAGAATACACGTGAATTCTCAGTAAAAGAGAAGTTTTATTGATACTTAAAACATTACATTTTGCTACATACACCACACACCACTCTTGCTTCTTATTTCACTCGCTTTCTTATACTTACTGGAGACTCATGCAAATGATGAGAATAACCATATATACAACACAAAGGAGACAAATGCTTTAAGAAGAAATCACCGGCCTATACTCTTACGTCTTCAAAACATATTTTGTGGCAAAATTTAAGTTTGAGGCTTTTTGTATACGCTCCGATCAGTATGAGTATCATTATACCGTTGGCTCAAGTAAGTCTGACATAAGATTGGCTGAAACCTGGAAAAACAGAGAAATGCATAGAAATAGAAAAGTTAGAGTTTGAAACGCACTGTTTAATATTTCCAAGTTCATGCATATGACTACTTTTATAACTGCCACCTAATTATCCACATACATTTAGGGTGATTTAGATCTTCAATATCCTTGAAAAATAGTGAATGTGTAAGGCATTAACTTACTTGGGAGGATTATTTTCTGACTTGCAGGTTGGCAAGCACTCAACAAGACAATCATGACTAGGTTCAACGAAATATGCCATCTGCCACAGGGAAAAGGAAATAAGATATGCATGAACCATTATAAATTTCAAAATTTGTACATGAAAGTAATAGACAAAATGTTTTGTAAATTAAGCAAAATAAAAATAAAAATACTAAATGAATTACACCAAATATACAAAATGTGAATGTCATGAGAAATTAGGGGCAAGGCTACTAGCCAACCCCGTCCTAGACTCCGCAAAAACGGGAGCATCAATGAAAGCCCTATGCATTAGTACAATCCTTTAAATATCATGCAAATTAAACAAGAATAGGATCCAAATTAAAGTTCCTTCACTCAGCTAAGATATTTCATTTACTGTACAACTCCAATCTAAGCCACCAAGACATTTCAAATGTTCTTAAAAATAGAAAGAAGCTAAAAGATTTGTTTGTCTTTTTATTCGTACTTGCAATTGCTAGGAGAGGAGAAATCTAATCCATGATTTGTGAGCTACAAATAACATAATAGAAACAAGAAAGATTAAAGCATGAACATATAAGAACACAAGATTTATGTTGCTTACCCAAAATTAGGTCTACGTGAATATGTCTATGTGTGGTTGCGTTTAGGGATGGGAAGATGTGGATTTAGGGTTTAGAATTGTCAAAGAGAGGGTTTTCGGGTTGTGTTAGGAATTAAAAAGTGGTTTGATGAGTTATATCTTAGGTCTTACTTAGAATATCCAAGTTCTTCATAAGTTGCTGTTGTAGCAGGATATTTAACCAAAATAGCAACTGTAAGCTTATCCAAAGTTTCTCGCATGTTAGAATATCTGACGTCCACATGGTTTTTGCAGTTTTAGTTTTTATTTTTTTTATTATGATGTCTTACAAAAGAAGTTACAAGGATCATAAGTATATAAACCATCCATCCGGTTATCACCAGGCTATGTAAATATTTTAAATTTCAAGTTATTGTGTTTATAATTATGGTCCAAAAGAAGAGTTTATAAATTGAATAGTAAATAACATCCAATTAGCATAAATTTGACATGCATATTAAAAACATAGAGAACATGTAATTCAACAAAGAAATTTTCAAAACATTAATTCTATAACTCGTGTGTGTAAAATTATCATAGTACACATAAGGCTTTTAATGTATTCTCAAATACTGAAAATACCCCCAATAATTGTAAGGACATAACTACCATAATAGATAAAGCTTCACACAACATGAGCAAGTCACTTAATATAACTAACACAATAGATCAGACTTCACACACAATGAGCAAGTCAGTGGGGCAAGAGAATCAGTGCACTACAAATATTGATAATGAAAATGAAGTCAAATTGGCACAATAAAATACCAAGGTTTCAGGAGAATAATTTATCTTAGATCAACCTGATGGCCACAATAAAACTACTGCAACTGATTCTACCACTAATAGGGACGAATGTAAGAGGTAGATCCAAGTAACTAAAGATTCAAACAGTAATACTCTACGTGGCCATTTGTAACACATTTAAAACTACCACAACTGATTCTGCCACTAATAGGGGAAAATATTAAAAAGTAGGTCCAAGTAGCTAAATTTTCAAATGGCGAAACTGTAAATGGCCATTTGTAACACAATTCAGGACCCTGCAAAAACACATTCCAGCTGCAAGTAATAAATAAAAGAGAAAACAGAGATAGAAAATAATGTGGACCCTTTATATGATGATATTGCAGAAACTGACACTTTAAGCATGGATCATCAAACGCTTATAAGGTCTTGCAACAATTTTCACTCAAAAAGAAAGGGGAAAAATAAAACAGGGGCCTTACAGAATATCTCTCTTGACCATTCACCAAAACTCTGTGCAATGTGGACCTGAGTACACATGTAACACAAATCAAACAAGAGTAAAGAAGAAGATTTTCAGAAAAGTTGGCAACGAAAAGAGAGTTTTCATCCCAGAGAATGCTCAACAACAAACTTCTATAAAAAAAAAGTAAAACAAACAGATCAGCAGTGGCAAGAATATGTTCATGAATATTGTCTTGGGAATGATGTATTGGGGAAATCTAGGCCTGTGGACTTCAACCTGGAGCTAGATTACCAGTAAAACCAGGACAACACTAACAGTTAACAGCTCATTAAAATTAGTATAATTACCACTACTAGCACTACAGAAAAGTTTAGTAGTTTAAAGTTCATTAGTGCAATACCAGCTCGTAAATGATTGAATAATTTTTCTTACATTTTGATTGGGTATTCAGAATGTATAATGACTCCAAAACGGCTAAATCTACAACTTGAATTCTTCAAAACAATTTGGATGGCAAATAGCAATATTGACAAAGGGTGCAATATAAACAGTCTAGACCTCAAATAAAAAATCAAATCCAAATATTACCCTGGCTTAACCCTTTCAATTAAGTTCACATATTCTCAATTACAACTGACAAGTTTATTAGAGGAAAGAAATGTTACAATTAGAAGATAAAAAATGATTCTCTAACAGATCATTTACATGATAGCCACCAAGTGACCAGGCCAACACAATTTAGAACAATCAAGATACAAAGCTTGTTTATTAACAAAATTATCTCTTATACAGGACAAAGTGAAATTTGGACCATTGCTACAACTAAGAGATGTACATTACTTGAAAACACAGTTGCTCCAGCGCTCCAGCATGTTACCAAGATTCACAATAAACGCTCTGTCAAAGATAAACCGTAAAAAATAATATCACCATCCCAAACTAAACAGAATGCTTTCTATTACATTTTAACGTTTTATCATGCAAGCATGTAATTCTTCACACAATGCATATTGAAAGATCTTTACTGCATGCTAATAGACATTGCAGCAAAACAATAAACAGCTAAATGGTGGCATACTGGCATGTTATCAATAACAGTAATGTAACCTGGAAGGCTGGAACAAAAATATTATGATGCTGGAGTGGGGAGTATAATGTTTCAAATCAATAACATACTAGACATAGTAAGTTCATTGATTGAATTGCATGCTTTATATTAAGATCTATTTATAAAGGGACTTCCTCTTATCAAAAAAAGAAAAAGAAAAAATTGATGGGACTCCTATTAAATGCTATAGTATCTAATTAAGTTGTAAAGAGCTCAAAACCAAGTTTGATCTGGAAGTATGAATTCATAGAATCCAAAATAAAAACTCACAACAGAAATAATCACAAATGCAATAGAAAATAGGCTACTACACAATGTGAGATAATGTATACTAAAAAAACGTTACAACATATGTTGAGACACGATTTTATTTTCATAAATGTTCAATTGACTCACCCTTTTAGTGGTGGTACATCTTCCCATATCTGAGGCTTAGCATCCCTATCCTTGCATATCTGCGAGTAATTAACAAAATTGCAACAACTAATCAGGTTACACAGTCATTTGAGTTTTACTTCACCAAAAAAAAATTTTCATTTTTACAGCAGTCTTCTTACTTGGAGACCTGGGATGCCATCTGTTGCCAAGAGGGTAATCAAACCATAGTCAGAATGAGCTCCAGCTCCAAATATCCCCTTTGATGGATCAGAAATTGCACCTAAAAAAACCCGTCCCTGTATTACTAATGATACAACAAGGCCAAAAAATTCAAAATGTTCCAAGAACAAAAAATGTGATTTCAACCTTCGTAGTGTAGTAAGCGCAAGATTGCAATAGGCTCGCCAAGCATTTCTGGCTGGTCAAAGAAATCAACCTTCAGATCAAGTGCAAGAGCTATTATCCTGGCAACTGCCCTTGCCACCTCTCTGAATGCACAAAAGGAATAGATAGTTGGTAATTTAACCTATTTGAATTCTATATACAGAAAATTGATTAATGGGAACAATTATGACAACTGATGGAATAACAAAGTTTAAACACACAAATTAATACAGTTAACCAAAATTAGATGAAGAGACTCCTTAAGAAACTGCCAATTACATATCCTCCCTGCATGTGCATGTGTGTGCATACAAGACCTTACCAATAGTAACATTATACAAACTATACGTTTGCTAAAACTTACAAAGCCTCTCGATGATAATTCTCCATTGTCTCCCTCCATCCAGGAAGTAGTTCTAAAGACAGCAACAAGTTCAACATTCAATAACATACTTTCTGGAACAATATATATATATATATATATATAGTGACCTGGTTTAACTGCCTATAGAACCATATGGTAGACAGAGAGAGAGAGAGAGACAGCACCAATCATAATAAAGCTTGAACTTGGTTTTCAGGGTCCTATAGTTACCTGGCTCAGGCCAAACATTTGGACCATAAAATGGTTTTTCTGCTTTTGGGTCACCTTCAGCTACTTCCACTCCAATATAATATCCTTCCTTATAATCTCCTGATTTTACAATACAAACAAATTATAGATAAAATAAGGATAAACCCAGTTGGAGAAAAAAAAAAAAATATTGAAACTTGGCAGGAAAAAACAAACCTTTAAGTTGGTTTTCAGGGTCCAAAAGCTCGTCAAGAATAGGGGTGTAACCTCTATGTTTCTCATTCCTTAAAAGCTTCATTTTCTCAGTTAATGGTTGTTCGAACATCCTTTTGCTCTGTGCAAAAACCTCGTCCATGAACTCCTGGCTTATCCCGTGGTTTACGACGTAGAAAAATCCCGAATCTAAACAGGCCTTCTTGGCCAAGAAATTAAGACAAACAAAAATGCTTTAAAATAAAAGTAATAGTAATAGTAATAGTAATAGTATGGGTATGAAATTGAACAGTACCTGTTTAAGTAATGAAACAGATTGGCGAAGGTCGGGAGTGGAGAGATCAATACAATTGAGGACTGAAGTTTTTGAGGCTCCCTGCATACCGATTTGGGTAGTTCTTTCAAATTCAGCTATTAAGAAAATTCCCTAATTTTCTCTCTCTTTCTCTTGTTTCTTGGCTGCTGGAATTGTGTATTTATTTATACTGTAAGCCAAGCATGGTGGGACATGAACCTCTTCGATTCATTTCAAAGTCTGCGAATCCAACAAAATTGCCATAAAATTTTTGGGGAAAGTAATAAATAAATAAAAACTTATCCTTAATAATTGTGTATTTAATTATATCGCAAGGCATATATGGTCGGACATGAATCTCTCCGATTCATTTCAAAGTATACGAATCTAACAAAGTTACTGTAAATTATTGTGGCGTCATCCAATTGACTCACGGGGTTTCGACGTGTTTGGTGGAATATTCTAACAAAAGGTCTGTAAAAGCTTAAGAATATTGTGTCCCAATAATGAATCTATAGAGATTTAAAAAAAAAAAATTTTTTTTTAAAAGCTTTTACTAAATTTTCCAGTATACATTTTACAAATTCATCCTTTAAGAAACTTATTTATTAGTTTATTAACCTGAAATTGAGATTTTTTTTTGGTGCTAAATATTCCGTTTTTGAAAATTATTTTGTTAAAAAAGTTATATCAAAACTTATTTAGCTATGTAGCATTTTTTTGGAACTCAACTTTGTCAAATTTAAGCTCAAAGTAGAATTTAATTTCACCAAAGTCGAGTTCTATATAATTAAGTGATATGTGACAAAATTAGAACTCTATTTTCTCAGACTCAAGTTCCACATTCCACTGAAAACCTATGCCATTTTATGTAAAAGAAAATTTATTAAATGATTTTTTTTTAAATGTAAAAGACAATACGAGATGGAGGAAGTATATTTTTAGGAAGATGCTAAAGGTATTAAAAATTTTATTATATAAAACTTACAAACTGGTATGTAATTGGTAAGCTTCAAATACCTTATTAATGAATATTTGAATTGCCTCTTTGTGATTCGTGATGCATCATTTTGTAAGCATAAGAAAGTAAAATTTGTAGTATTTCTAACACTACTCATATATTTTTAAAGTGTTTTAGTACAAAGTTTAACTATAAAATTGATTATAGTTTAAGGGTACAACCTTACTCAATAAAATAAATATTACTACATATTTTGAAAATCTAACTATTGAATTACATTTCTTTATACTCTTAGTACACATGTTAAATTTTGTGTCAATTAGATATTATATATTATATGATCTATAAGTTTATATTTTATGCATAATTTTAAACCAAAAAACTAGCAATTTAAACAATTTATTGATGACATAGCTATTAATCTTTAATTTTTTAGAAATTT
The DNA here is from genome assembly GCA_030445155.1 of Quercus variabilis. Classification (NCBI taxonomy): domain Eukaryota; kingdom Viridiplantae; phylum Streptophyta; class Magnoliopsida; order Fagales; family Fagaceae; genus Quercus; species Quercus variabilis. The sequence continues at coordinate 41,071,352 of CP129446.1, read as the reverse complement.
TGTAAGCATGGAGGATATAAGAAGAAGATGTAATCCAATGGTGGAATTCTCAAAATTCACCTCCAATAAAAAGATATTGAGTAAGGTTTTTGTCTTAGGCTACAACTAATTTTGTAACTAAACTTTGTCCTTTTAATAATCAACCTTTTAATATTAATATCTTTAAAATGTTAATATTAAAACATTTGAAATAAATATACAAATTAATGCCACAAAATTACAAGCCCTTGATTGCCATGATGTTTTTTTAGTCTTGAATAAATCATAGAGTTTTTTTTTTTTTTAGTTATTCTCTTGCCATTGTGTTTGATTTATACCATCGGGGTTCATCTAATTACTTAATAGAGAATTTATAAGTCATAATAACTAGAATATGGTTTCTTTATTAAGAACCTTGTAATTTAATAAGTTGGTACCTCTTGGGTCTATCCATAATATCAGTTCAAATCCCCTCCTCCCCGTTGTTACTATCAAATTATCCAAAAGAGAATAAGGTTTCCTTAAGTCATCCAATATATATATATATATATATTCCTAGTGTTTTGAAAAATAATATGTTGTGAGTGATTTAGTATCACTTTTTTAAAAACTTTTTTTTCATTAATTTTTTTTTTTTGATAGTTAGTATGATGTAGGAGTCAACCTTTTGGTATCATACATACTAGGTCTAAATTTTTTTCTCCTAACTATTAGATCAAGGTTGTCAAAATCGAGATCTTACGTAGGATCATTGAAAGTAGGTGGGATCGTAGATTGTAGGATTGGTTCATGAATCGTAAGATCCTACATATTTTCATATTTAAAGCAAAAACATATAGATAATGGCTTTGTATGTTGAATAATCATGTAAATTATAAATTCATCCATAAAAAAAAAAAAAAAAACCTTAGATTTGCATCATATGATGTAATTTGCATGTCATACATCGCTAAGTCTATACTAACATAACAAATATATTTAAGTTTTAACCCAATGTATCTAAAAAGTTTAATACATGTTTAATTAGCAACCAAATACCAAAATATTTATCAAAACATATGAAAAATATTTTCCAATTTCTAAGTTCCAAGTTTGAAATCCAAAATAAGTTAGCAAATGGAAACTAGCTAACTACAATATGAAATCCAAAAGCAAGATGAATATTAAAGTAAAGTGAATATTTAATTATTCCCATTCTAAGGTTCTTATAACCACTGTCCTAAATTCCTAACTGTCATCATCCGTTTCATTATCTATGAAGATATTATATATTTGTATACTAGAACTGCAAAAGATATCATGATACAATTTCACATTCAACTATTTAAGTTATACCACTCAATAACAATTAAAGAGCGTGCTAAAAAAAAAAATCAATCAATCAATATACAAATACAAGCATAACTGATAGTAATATTAGAACACAAATTAGTATATTGATCAAACAAATTTAACAACATTATAGCTTAAAAGGCAGCAAAGCCAACATCAAATTCTTCATTTAGAAATGATGAAGCATTCCTTCATCTTGATTACAAGTGAACTAGAAACTAGAAAACATTTGCTTAGGTTAACATAATTTTATAAAATAAAAAATAAAAAGTTATACCATCACAACATGACAAAATAAAAACCCTTACAGCTCCATCAAAACAAAAAATTTATCCCATAAAAAAAAAAAAGCCAAAAATTTATGTTTTTGGTAGGATCCCATACGATCCTATACAATCCTACATGATCCTATGTATAATCCTATACCATTTTTACAAGAGATCTGGGCCGCAATAGCCCGATTTTCTTGTAGTGCTAGTGCGATCCTAAACATTTTGGTGATGTGGAATTGTAAAATTGTGCGATCCTACGATAAATCGCGATTTAGACAACCATGTACTAGACACTAAAAGCTTATAAAATTCAAAATATGAGATTAAAAAATTAACATAATGCTTTTAAAACTCCTTTTTTGAAGGATATAATTGACATTGTCATATTTATTTGATGGTCAATTATCATAAATTTGACTTATTAAACTCTTGAGCACTAAGTGGGTTCTAGTTAGCACAACTGGTAAAGTCTTTGATGGTTGTATAAGAGATCTGGGGTTCAATCCCCGCCTACACCAAAAACTGATTGGTGTTTTGGTCTGATGATAAAGAATTATCATTAGGAGCGGATGCTATAGGTTGAAACTCTCTCTCTCAAAAAAAAAAAAAAAAAAAAAACTCGTGAGCACTAAAAAAAAAAAAAAAAAGAATAAACAACCTTAGTAGCACTCAAAATAGGAAATTCTTTAAATACTTTTTGAGTACGGTGATGTGGTGCTCCAAAAGTTGGGGTAAATTTGTCCAAAAGTAGCTAGGAGCAAACTTGTTTTCTCTCCTTCAATCTCCCAAATTTAGGGAGACTAATTTCTGGTGGGCTTGGGGAGAAAACACCCGAGCCCACCAATTTTCTCTCTCCCCTCCCCTCCCAACCAAACAGCCACTCAAACTATTTTCTCCCTATTTTTCTCTCCTTTATTTTCTATCCATCCACCCATCCACTTTTCACTATAATCAAACACAGCCTAAGTGTTAGGTTGTTACAAATTGTTATTGGTGGGAAAAAAGTAATTTTAATGATATGTTCAAATTAGAATCAATAACATCTTATCACCTTGTGTGTTTGTTTCTCAAAAAAAAAAAAAAAAAACCCTATAATTTGATGTTAAAACATTTTAGATGTAGCATTTTTCTAAAAGAAACCATGTAGAATTTACGTGGACATTGAAAAATTACCTCTATTCATGGAGCGTATTTTGGAATAGAATTTTTTATTTTTTTCAAGAAATCTTGGAATAGATTTTTTAGAACGAGGATGATAATAAGATGTGAGGGATTTTTCTTTTGAGATGAACGATATGAGGGATGACAAAACATAGTTTTCAATGTCTACGTAAATTTAACTATGCAAGAATTTTTTTTTTTTTTTTTTTAAAATTGCATCAAATTTGAGAGAAAAAAAGCAACACGAACCATACATCGGAATAAATTTTAGAGAACAATGTTAATATAATTTTAACAATAAATCTGACCGCACATCACATTTTACAGTTTTTTAAATAACTATTGAGAAGTAATATTATAATATTTGTTTTTTTTAAGAAAGAAGTAATATTTTAATTGATATGTAATGAAAAGTAACGTTAGCAGTGATCTTATATGAAAGTAATGTTTCACCATTAATTGATTTCTGCCACCTCAACAAGTTATGAAAAAAATTGTAAACTTTGTTATGTATGTAGCATTATTGAAAACTAGTGTATGATCTACGCATATGCACGGTACGATTAAAAACGACACAATTAAATATATATGGATTCAAATTATATCTTGTTTAAGACATAGATACATACATGAGTTTTACTCTTTCTTTCTTTTTATTTTATTTTATTTTATTTTAATTCATTTTTTGGATGTACACACGAGTTTACTCTTTTTTATTGGGTTTATTTATTTATTTATTTTTTTATAGTTTATTTATATTAGAGTTTTGGTCTTTTGCATAATATTAACTCACCTAGAAATCACATCAAAAAAAAAAAAAAAAAAAAACTCACCTAGAAATTAAATATATATATATATATATATATATATATATATAGAACACATGGTGCAAAATTAGATACCAATTAGAATCCAATTTGAAATTTAATTGGATTTTCTCTTAGGTTTACCTATATATATATATATATATAGAGAGAGAGAGAGAGAGAGAGAGAGTAATGCTAGAGTCACTATTAGTTTTGCTACAAAAATTTTATAAATTGATGTTACAATGATTGTGATTGTTGTAACATCAAGAACATCATAATAAAGTTCTCGATTACATTTTTGTGTTTTATTTAAAAGTTGACATTACTAAGAGTCTTGTAACTTGACTGCACACCTTATGGTGCTTCCAATTGAACATTCAGAGTTCAAAATTCCTTTTTTTTTTTTGGGGGGGGGGGGGGGGGTGGGGGAATAAGGAGATTAACATAAAAAAAAAAAAAAAAAAAAAAAAAAAAACCTAACTAGCCACCAAAGTCACAATAGAGACAGATATTCTATTGCAGTAAAACCATGAACATCGAAGCTTAACAAAAGAGAAAGTTCCATGGAGGGGGAATCATTAAAAACAACAAAATCTTCACTCTGAAGGCATTTGCTCTTGGCTAACATTTCTGTGATAAATATGCCTAAGTCTGACTTGAGGAAGCCTACTAAGCAATGACTTGCAATCATTTAGAAGGGCAAAGTATGATCTCTTTGAATCACAATTAGAACTAACAAGATTCACAACAATTTTTGCATCAAGTTCAACTTCTAGAAATTGCAACGAGTGATTAATAACTAATAATAAATCATCTTGTAAGCCCATAATTCAATTATAACACCGGTAGCAACCCCTATAGATCTGGAAAATGCTTCTCTTCCAACTATTGAATTATTAAAAAATAAGAAAAAAATGTACATATCAATTAAAGCTTATGTATTAAAGTTTATAATAACCCTAAAATTACAAATAGCATTGCTCAACTCTTCCAATAAAGAGAAATTCAATACAAAAAATACTTCAAATCCTCCACCACCACATAATAATGATAACGATGATGACAATAACAACAACAACAACAACAACAACAACAACAACAATAATAATAATAATAATAATTGTGCTGCCCCAACCCTACTAATGAAAATAATTATGGAAGTGGATTTGGGCTCCAAATCTATTTTTTGGTGGGATTCCTTACAATCCTACAAATTTGGCCTCAAACAGAGCCTGAACAGCCCAACTACAAGTACACTCGTGATTTTTAGCCCAAAAACCCTCTCTTTTTCAGAATTAATCTTCCTCAATTCTTTCATCCACCCTTTTTGTGTCTATTCTTCCCTTTTCTTCTTAATTCTTTCTTACTTTTCTTCTTCTTTTGTTTTTTTAGCAAGCCCTTCACCCACCCCACTTATCTACCCTCACTCTACTTATATAAGCTCTTCTTAGTTGGGTTCTAATCATTACTTGATGCTGAACAGAATCAGTAGGTTGGACAATTCGGTTTCGATGGGCTGAAGGCGGTAGCGAAGGCCTGAAAAAGAAACAATATCAAAGGAGATCAAGGTGGACCAGCCTAAGACCCTCCGATGGTTAAGTTAGTATCTTCCCCACAAGTGGAATTCTAACTGTATTGGAGCAATGTCAGAATTATCTCATACCTTTGCCTAATTCAGACTGGTCCTTATATAGGGAACCTTGGGGCAGTTATTTGGTTTAGTAAACTCCCCAAGATTCGTGGAAGTCTGAAATTACGGAAATAACTTCCCCAACGGCTATAGAAGTAGTAACCGCTAATGGAAGTTACATACTTAGGAGAAATTGCTGGCGATGAACACGGGTTGATTAGCCATTCCAGAACTCCAAAATTTTGTCAAGTGTTACATGGTCGTCCATGTGCTTTGCCCATGGATGACTCTTTGTATATAGATTGATGTTGTGTGGTCGTCCATGAGCTTTGCACATGGACGACTCTTCCGACCTGATTGCCTGGGGTTTATTTAACTGATCAATACTCAGGGACGACACGTCTGGATGAATCAGAGATGGTCTGGCCATTTGGCTAACTGGTGATCATGGACGATTCCCCTTGACGAACCATAGATGGTAATTTTTTGCTATCCCATCAGTTGCCCCCTTGTCCAGGGGTCGTCTAAAGATATCGTGGGGATTTAATTCACACCTTTATGTAGCCACGTGTCATGGTTTCATTGGTTGACCCTTCATGCCCATTGCATTTTTCAAAGCAACAGCCACGTGTCTTTTTTCTGAATGGTTGGTGTCGCTTTGTTGACTTGCTTCAGGGCCCTATAAATAGGTACATTCTCTTTCCTGCCCTTCACTTTCTCATAATCTCCCTTCTGCCATCTCGTCCAAGAGTGTCGTCTATCTCTTCATCCTAGTTCTCAGGTATTTCTTCTTCCTTCCTTAGGTTTTTTTTTGTCTCTCAATCTTTATTTCAAGCATGTCTTCGTCTAGTAGTATGGAAAGAGAAATAGATGAGTACCAGGCCGCTTCCTCTTGAAGCTATAAGAGTGGTGAGGGTAGTATAAGCTATAGTAGTTCCTTGGACGAGCAATACTCGTTTGGGGTTCCTGGCATTCCTCTTGAGGAATTCCAAGAAATGCAACACAGGATGGCATTTGGGGTCGAGACTAGCTCGTCTAGGGAACCACCTAGCGTTTCTCAAGATAAGGATGAAGAAGAGAATGTCATATACAGTTGTGCTCCCAAGATGACGTCCACTCTAGATGCCCCAAAGTTGAAAACTCTCATAGATAGATACCAGATCCCTGTTGAATTTAACCCTCGTTTACCCAAGGAAGGAGAGTGGTGTTGCTCTCCTTCTTCTGGTTTAGGAGTATATACTTCGTATCTTTTAGCTGGCCTTAGGTTCCCTCTGAATTCTTTTTGTAGAGGCCTTCTCCACAGGTTGGGTATTGGACCTAACCAGCTCAACCCTAATGGATGGAGGACGATAGTTGCCATGCAAGTGCTATGGCGTGAGGCGTTGGAAGGGAAACACAGTGGACGAATTCCTTTACCGTTATAAGCCCTCAGAAATAAAGAAGTCTGCTGGTTTTTACTAGTTCTCGTCTAGAGGATCATATTATAGTTTAATTAAGGGCCGTAGCTCGTTTGACAGGCTATGGAAAAAAGAATTTTTCATTATTTCTAGAAATTGGGCTGGGGACCCAGCTGATGTGGGTAATGCCCCCTTTCCACCTTTTACTGGCCCTTTAGGTCATCTTTGTCCTGAGGGTATGTTTCCTTCCATTTTTATTTTATATTTCTTTATACATTTTCAAACTCTTGGTCGTCTAACCCCCTTTCTTATTGATGCAGCTGTTGTTCGTCCACGTTTGGATAAATTTTACTTGGATCGGATCGACCAAGTGTGTGCCTTCCTTGGGAGAACCTTCCATGATCTAGTCACTCTTAGTCGTCTAGCCACGTGGGGGCTTGGCCTAGAACCTACTGCCGAGAATTTAGGTCACGAGGAAACCACTCGTCTAAGTAAGTGTTGTCTATCCCTCTTTTTTTTTTTAACTGATTTTCCTCGTCATAGGAATAATTACAATGAGGGGGGAAAAAGGAAAAAACTGCAGCTAGTGGGGATGAGGATGTGACTGCACCACTTGTCGTTTAGAAACCTTCCGTCCAGACAGGGAAGAGAAAACCTAAATCAATATCTAGTGCTATGGATTTGGACGATCTTCCCAGTTGTCGAGGTTCCAAGAAACTAAAGCCTGGCAAGACTTCTCTCCCTAAGGTTCCCAAATTCACAGCTTCGACGGTTAATCTGGATGACCCTCAGGTGGATGTGGAGCCTGTCCAGATAGTTCATCCTGTCCAGACTGACCCTACTCCCCCTCCAGCCAAGACTCCTCGCAAGCCTCATCCGTCTGAATCATCTGATCGTCCTTCAAACTTGGTGTTGGACGAGGGATATGCATGGAGGACGTTCAAAGGGGTTGTCATTGACAATGAAATTAACAAATGTTATAATATGTCAGTGAAGGAATTTGAACGTTCTGGTATCCATGATCTCTTCAAGGTATAAGTTTTATTCGTCTTTGTGTGTTTTCAATAAGTTTTTCAAAAATAGAATTTCTAACTTTCCTTCGTCCACGTATAAGCTATGTCAAAGTTTTACACAGTGACGTGTCAGGCCAAAGAACTTGCTGAGGAGGCCAAGACGGTGAAAGAGAAGGCTAAAGAGCTGAACAATGAAATTTTGTTGAAAAAGGGGGAGGTGATTAGGCTGACTGATGACTTTAATCGTTTGCTAGCAAGTGAGATGAAGTTAAAGGATGAGGTGGAAGAACTCAAAGTAGATGGTGTCGAGAAGGACACTCGTATTGCTTAGAGGGAGAAGTTTCAGGATTTGCTTCGTCCTTGGAGAAAGCACGCGAGGAAGCCATTCTAACCTTCAAGAAGTCTGACGAGTACAAGAATCGTCTAGACAGCCACTATGCTATTGGCTATGAGGACTTCCGTGCTGTTGCCAAGGAAGCTTTTCCTGATTTAAACTTTGATTCCTTCAAGCTTCCCCTTGCCACAGAGAGCTCTTTGCTGCAGACGAGTTCTGAAGATGTCAACATTATGAACGATGCCAACAATGAAGTTACTCAGGATGAGCCCAAGTGATTTTATTTTCCTTTAAGAAAATTTATGTTTTAAATTTGTTGGAGATGCCCGTTGTTTTTGGGCTTTTATTCCTTTTAAAATTTATTCAAGTACAATTTTCTCATCCAAGTTTATGGATGAGCTTTTATGAACAATTACTCAAGGGTTTTTGGACGGTGGTGGTCTACCCTTAGATTTTATGAATGAATGAATGAATGCCTTTTATTTTCATTGTTTCTATCATTTTTGAATATGTTTAAGGATTTATGGACATACCTTATTAGTATCGTCCATTCTGTTAGGAAAACATTTTACCTCGGCTTGGGCTTATGGACAGAGTTTTTTCATCACAAAGCTGAAATGTATCTCTAATTCATCTATGAACATCATCTTTTGGCTAGCTTAATCATTTATTCAAACTAGGGGTGATTATTTATTCGTCCTTGACGATAGTATTCTCAGTGAATTCTTATCTATGCGCTGGATTATTTAGCCGTTTAGGCTCATCTATGGACTAAGTGTTTCTTCATACTCAATATTCGTCCATGGTTTAGACGATCATATCTCAATTTTTATCTCGCCTTGAACTTGGACAGATATACCTGAGGTTTTATCTTGTCTTGAGCTTAGACAGAGATACCTTAGGTTTTATCTTGTCTTAAGTTTAGATGGACATACCTTAGGTTTTTATCTTGTCTTGAGTTTAGACAGACATACCTTAGGTTTTATTTTTCTTACTTTATCCTTACTTGAAGGAAAGCATATAGATGGTACATCCTTGCATCCAAGGATTTTATTCGTCTTTGGTTATTTTGCCTTTTGTAGATTATTTGGAATGACATCACAAAAATGAAGGATTCCCATACAATTATACATATACTTGAAAATACATCACATATATATATTTGGAAATCCATACTATGTAGTCATTCGTCCACAGGCATGGCACATGCTAGAGAGCTAGTGCCTTTAGGGAATTAAAAATACTTAATACAATCATAGATTCGTCCACGAGTAACACAATACTTATACACCTAAAACACAATAGTAGTAATAAGCGAACACAAGAAAATAATACTTCATGCTTCAAATCGTCCATAGCGTTCGTCTTGTAGCAATGTTCGTCCATGATCACCCTTTATTGATAGTACCTTCTTAGGTGTTCAACATCCAAAGGTGTTCCAGCTTTCTTCCATTCAGGGCTTCCAAGTAGTAGGATCCTTGCCTCTTGTAGTTGATAACCCTGTAAGGTCCTTCCCAATTTAGTCCCAATTTCCCGTGGGTCGAGTTTTTGGTGGCCAAAGAAACCTTCTTCAGGACGAGATCCCCAATGTTGAAGGGCCTAGGTTTCACCATGGCATCGTGTTGCCTTGCCATGAGATTCTTGTACCTTGCTGCTCTTTACTCTGCGTCCATCCTTACCTCGTCTATAAGATCAAGGTTAAGACGAATCTATTCTTTGTTTTCTCCATCTTGATACTTCATCACCCTATGGCTGGCCATGTGCACTTCTGCAGGTATGACTGTTTCACTCCTATAAGCTAGTTTGAAAGGAGTTTCCCCGGTAAGGGTCCTTGCTATTGTTCTGTAAGCCCACAAAACACCTAGTAATTCATCTGGCCATACTCCCTTTGCTCCTTTAAGCTGAGTCTTGATGATCTTCAAAAAGGAACGGTTTGCCACTTCTGCTTATCCACTGGCTTGTGGGTGGGAGGGTGAGGAGTAATGGTTCTTTATTCCAAGTTGTTCACAAAATTTCCTGAAAGGTGTGTTGTCGAACTGTCGACAATTGTCAAACACTAGAACCTTGGGTACTCCAAATCTGCATACAATACTCTTCCAAATGAAGTTTTTGACATTTTGCTATGTGATTTTCACTAAGGGTTCAGCTTCCACCCACTTAGTGAAATAATCTATCCCCACCACCAAAAACTTCATCTGTTTGGTTCTAGTTGGAAAGGGGCCTAAAATATCCAAACTCCACTGTGCAAAAGGCCAAAGGGCCATCATTGGGGTAAGGTATTCTGATGGTTGTTTAGGAATATTACTGAATCGTTAACATTGATCACATACCTTAACATATGCCTTAGCATCAGCTTGGATGGTTGGGCAATAGTACCCTGCACGGATGACCTTGTGGATGAGTGATCTGGCTTCTGAATGGTTACCACATGCTCCTTCATGAATTTCTCTCAGCATGTAATTCGCCTCGTCTGGGGCTAAGCACCTCAGGTATGGTTATGAAAAGCCTCTTTTGTATAGCACTTCATCCACAAGGACGTATCTGGCTGATTTAACTCTGAGCTTCCTGGCTTCGTCCTTCCCTTCTAGAAGCCTTCCATCCTTTAGATATGATACTATCGGGGTCATCCAATTCTCCGCACCTTCTATCTGCAACATTTCTAAGAGGTCTATGCTTGGCATGTACTGTATTTTATCAAACTTGTCAATTGCTTCATTAGCGGAGGCTTCCTTCGCCAGAGTATCTGCTTCTATGTTCTCTTCCCTTGGGATTTGAACGAAATTAGCTTCTTTGAATTTCTTCACAAGGCGTACCACTTTCTGCAAATATCTTCTCATTCTATCTTCCTTGGCTTCATATGTCCCATTTATTTGGCTTATGACCAACTGTGAATCTCCCAGGACGAGTATTGAGCCCGCTTCTATAGATTTAGCCAACTCCAACCCTTTAAGAAGGGTTTTATACTCCACTTCATTGTTAGTTGTTTGGTACTACAAGCGAACCTTGTACTTCAATTTATCCCCTTTTGGTGACTGCAAGACAACTTCTATACCTCCTGCATGCAATGTAGACGATCCATCTACATGGACGACCCACTTGTTATTGTCTTTTTTCTCCTCCAAGTCCTCATGACTTGGAGTGAACTCTGCAATGAAATCTGCCAAGGCTTGAGCCTTTATTGCATTCACTCATTAAGCTCAACTGCCCATTGGATTAGTCGTCTTGCAGCTTCTAGTTTGTTCATTGCCTTCTTGAGTGGCTGGTCTATTATGACATTGATGACATGAACCTGGAAGTAGTGCCTTAACTTCCTAGAAGCTGTTATCAGTGCAAAAGCTAACTTCTCTATTAGTGGGTACCTTCCTTCTGCTCCTCTCAATGCTCGGCTAATGTAATACACAGGCTTTTGCACCTTTTCTTCCTCCCTGATCAACACTGAACTCACGGCATGCGGGGACAATGCTAAGTAGAGATATAGTTCCTCTCCTAGCACGGATGGACTTAACAATGGAGCCGTGGTAAGATAGTGCTTTAGGTTTTGGAAGGCCTTTGTTACTCATCCGTCCACTCAAATGCCTTCTTGAGAATTTTGAAGAAGGGCAAACACTTGTCTGTGGCTTTTTAAACAAACCTGTTCAGAGCTGCAACTCGTCCAGTAAGGGATTGGACTTCCTTGATGCTCTTCGGTGGCTCCATGTTTAATATGGCTTGGATCTTGTCTGGATTTGCCTCAATTCCTCTCTGTGAAACCATGAATCCTATAAACTTTCCGGACGATACTCCGAATGCACACTTACTTGGGTTCAGTTTCATCTTGTATCGCCTAAGTGTTTCAAAGGTTTCCTGAAGATTGTCCAAGTGGCTTCCCTCGTCTAAGCTCTTCATAAGCATGTCATCCACGTACACCTCCACATTCCATCCTATTTATGGACGAAACATGTGATTCACCAACCTTTGATAAGTTGCCCCTATGTTCTTTAGACCGAAGGGCATCACCTTGTAACAAAACAAACCTTGACTGGTAATAAAAGAGGTATTCTCTTGGTCAGTCTTGTCCATCTTTATCTGATTATATCCTGAGAAGGCGTCCATGAAGTTTAACAACTGATGGCTAGCCGTGGAATCCACCAGTTGGTCAATGCGTGGCAAAGGATAACTATCCTTAGGGCAGGCCTTGTTCAAGTCAATGAAGTCTACGCATATCCTCCACTTGCCATTTGCCTTCTTTACCATCACTACATTTACTAACCAATCCGGGTAATAGACTTCTCGGATGAAATGTGCTGTAGTCAGTTTCTGAACCTCTTCCTTGATAGCCTTGTCTCTTTCAGGAGTGAAGAATCTCTTCTTTTTTCGAACAGGCTTAGAAGAGGGGAACACATTCAATTGATGAGTAATCACCCTTGGATCAATACCAGGCATATCGTCATGACTCCATGCAAAAACATTGGTATTCTTCCTCAGAAACTGGACAAGGTCTTCTTTCACTTTCTCCTTCACACCTATTCCAATCCTAGTGAACATTTTAGGATCATTTTCTTGTAATAAAACATCTTCCAACACTTTAGTCGGTTTTGCAACAATTCTTCTTTCTTCTATACTCATAGTCTGCATCTGCTCGTCCACAGCCAACATGGTTAGATAACACTCTTTGGCTGCCAACTGATCTCCTTGTGCTTGTCCAATCCTGCACTCCGTAGGAAATTTGACTGATAGATGGTAGGTAGATGTTACTGCCTTCCAACTATTTAAAGTTGGTCTTCCAATGATGGCATTGTATGAGGATAAACAATCCACCACAAGGAAAATCACTTCCTTAGTTATCTGCTGCGGGTATGACCCCACCATTGCAGGTAATGTAATGGTGTCGACGGGCTGCACTTTCATTCCTTCAAATCCTATCAGTGGTGAGCATGCTGGACGAAGTTGAACTCGTCCAAACCTCATATGCTGGAAGGTGGGATAATACAATATATCCGCCGAGCTTCCATTATCCACCAACACCCTCCTGGTTGTATAATCTGCAATGAGTAAGGTAATGACAATTGCATCCTCATGTGGATGATGAATCCTCTCAGCTTCTTCATTCGTAAAAGAGATGGTTGGCTCGTCTATTTCCTTCGTCCTTGGGGGTCGTCCAGAGAGTTGGACGTTTTGCACCGCTTTGAGATACGTCTTCTTTGCCTTGGAAGATTGTCCTGTCGAAGTCCCACCAATGATAACCCTTATTTCTCTGAGTGGGGGCCGTGATGACTCTTCCATCTTTGTTTTCAATTTTTCATCTTTATGATCCCTTCCAACGAAATGCCTCAACTTTCCTTGTCTAAGATTCTCAATCTACTGCTTCAAGTCATAACACTTGTCCGTATCATGCCCATAATCTCTATGGAAGTGACAATATTTATTCTTATTGCGCTTGTTAGAATCTCCCTTCATCTTCTCTGGCCACTTCAAGGAAGGATCATCCTTGATTTGCATGAACACCTGATCGAGTGGGGCATTTAAGGGTGTGTAATTCTGATTCCTTGCTGATGGGCCTGCCTTCTTGTTATCTCTGTCTCGATCCTTTTTATCTTCTGTTTGTCCCTTCTTTGGACGAGGCCCTTGATCAGAGTGACGCGTGGGGTTGACTTTCATTCTCTCAGCTCTCTTCCTCTTTTTGGCTATAATTGCGTCTTCTGTGTTCAAAAGTTTTGGGCTAAATGGACGAGTTCAGCCATGGACTGGGCATCTTTTTCATACAGCTTGTGAATGAATAAGTCCAAGTTAACCCTATTGTGGAAGGCTGCCAATAGTAGCTTGTTGTCCACTTCGTCTACTGTCAGGGCTTCCCTGTTGAAGCGTGTGATGAAGGAACGCAGGCTTTCATTCTCTCCTTTTTTTTTTTTATTTTTTATTTTTTTTTATAGTTAACAAGCTGGACGTGAAACGCCTGTGTCTCTGTCCCCCAATGAAATTATTAACAAATAATTTGCTTAACTCCTCGAAAGAACTTACAGAATTCAATGATATTTTGCTGAACCACACTCGTGTTAGCCCCTTAAGTGTGGTAGGGAAGGCTCTGCACATAATCTCGTCCAGAACCCCTTGGAGATGCATTTTAGTCTTGAAAGTAGCGATATGATCAGAAGGATCACACGCTCCATCATACGAATCCAAGGAAGGCATTTTGAACTTTGGAGGCAAGGGATGGCCATTGATGGAAGCCGTGAAAAGGGAATCTGTTCGGTGAACCAAATCCTCTACGGGATTTGCCCTTCTTATGTTCTCTTTCATCTCGTCCATAACCTTCCTCATCTAATCCATTTCCTTCTCCAAATGTGGCATCCTTCGCGAAGTGGTGCCTTTTGATTGAGTCTCGGGTTCAGCATTTTCCCCTCTATCTTCTTGACTCTGGGATTGTCTCTCAGCATATCCTTCACGGCCCTACTTTCTTGGTGGCCTGGGCTAGTGGCCCTTGATCTAGTCCGAACCATACAGCCTTTTGTCGGAGAAAGATAAATTGCCAAACTTGAAGTTTTCTCTATTCCCACAGATGACGCCAACTAACGTTGAACAGAATTAGTAGGCTGGACAATTCGGTTTCGATGGGTTGAAGGTGGTAGCGAAGGCCTGAAAAAGAAACAATATCAAAGGAGACTGGGTGGACCGGCCTAAGACCCTCCAATGGCTAAGTTAGTATCTTCCCCACAAGTGGAATTCTAACTGTATTGGAGTAATGTCAGAATTATCTCATACCTTTGCCTGATTCAGACTAGTCTTTATATAGGGAACCTTGGGGTAGTTATTTGGTTTAGTAACCTCCCCAAGATTCGTGAAAGTCTGAAATTACAGAAATAACTTCCCCAACGGCTATAGAAGTAGTAACCGCTGATGGAAGTTACATACTTAGGAGAAATTGCTGGCGATGAACACGGGTTGATTAACCACTCTAGAACTCCATAATTTTGTCAAGTGTTACATGGTCGTCCATGTGCTTTGCCCATGGACGACTCTTTGTATATAGATTAATGTTGTGTGGTCGTCCATGAGCTTTGCACATGGACGACTCTTTCGACCTGATTGCCTGAGGTTTATTCAATTGATCAATACTCAGGGACGACACGTCTGGACGAATCAGAGATGGTCTGGCCATTTGGCTAACTAGTGATCATGGACGATTCCCTTGGACGAACCATAGGTGGTAATTATTTGCTATCCCATCATTACTATTTTGCCAAGTTCCATGCAATCCCACTTTCACTTATAATCCCAAGGAATCATCATGTCTTCTGAGAATTCTCTTGAAACTTTTTCCAAACACTAAATAGTGCTCCGCAAAGACTTCCCAAAAGCACTTCTAGCACTCGGTGCCGATCTAAACTTCTCTACTTCCTTGCTAATTTCATACTATCTTGACAGTTAGTAGTGGGCTGAGATGTGACTAAACGCTTAACAAGTTCACCGAACATTGCTCTCCAGATCCTGATATATTTATTGTTGGGCCAGGTCCATCCTCACAAGATTTGGGCCAGCTCTAGTCCCCTAGGATAGTTTCAACTTGTGTATTTTGGGCTTAAGCTTGGTGGGCCAATATTGAACACTTGGCCCAAGTCCCCCCACAATAGCCCCCTATGATCCTGTTTTCGCAAAGTGGAGATAGGATCGGGGATTCCTACTTTGGTGATCGGCTAGTTTTTTTGAAAAAATGACGGTTATGTCTTGGGAAGATCAGGCGTCAATCAATCAATATAGTAGACATGACAGCTTACTTTTGGTGCACGCGTGACAATATTCATTATATCGAATAGTGAGATGATCTGATGCTTCAATTACCGAGACGTGCATGAAAAGAAACAACGGTCTGTATTAATTAATTGATTGCAATTGCATTAAATGACATTTACTCCTATAAAGACTAACACAGTTTACGTTATTCTTTTCTTTAGTTCTTTTCAAGTTCAGAGTCTTATTTCCTCCTTCTTCCCGACTCCTTAAATTCCTTCCAAGACCATCCTTATCATCAAGAAGTTACTCAGTAAGTCCTCTTCCCTCTGTCTATTTCATAGTAAACTAGATAGGAAAAAAAATGGGATTTTTGTATCTTTTAAGAACTACCGCAGACGTAGAATCCTTCAGAGCTAGGTTTGTCATCCCTCGTGATGTGAACATATCGTATTGTCATGAGGGAGACATAGAAGACCAAAGGTTACCCCATGTAGTTTTTTTTCCTTTAGTGTCTATATTAGAGGGTGGGGTTAGATTTCTAGTAGATCCTTTGTTGCTTAGGACCCTTAGTTTTTACAGGCTTAGTCCTGACCAATGTTTACCTAACTTTTATAAGGTAGTCAGCTGTGTAGGGCATCTTAATCGACTATATGGCCTCAGCCTCACCCATCATGATATTAACTTCCTATATGCTATTCGGGAGAGCCTGAAGCATGGGTATTACCTTCAAACCTGAAACACTATGGTTAGGTTGATATCCTGTCTTCCCGACTCCAATAGGAACTCTGTGGGGGAGTTTGTGAGAGTGAGTGGGAATTGGTTGAATGGTGAACTTACCTGCCCGACCTTTCTTTGTCAGATAGGCCGACACCTTCTTTTTCGACTCCTTAACATGACCCTACCATGCATACTTTTCACTTAAAGTTTCTTCTTTCTCTCTTTTTTATTTTTATTTTTTTTAATGTTCGTTATGTTTTTAATGTTGTTATCATATACATTTTTCGCTAACTCGTTCATTATTCCTCACTACAGTTTCAAAAAAATTTCAACTGAATCTAAGTGTGGTACGGACCCAGGAGCTCAACTTCATTTTGTGCTCAGAAATATTCATACATTACGATGGGCAATTGAGAGCATCCCATATGATCCTTGGTTACGTGCTCTCTTATACCAGCTACCAAGATTCCTTGGGCACTTTGATGGTCAGCAGCCCACTTTTGTCTTACCTTGATGTTCGTCTGCCCAGATTTTTATCGAATAGACTTACCAGTGGCGAGGCGAGACACCAAGGGCCTAGAAGAGTCAAACAAGGTTTGCTTAAACCTATATGTGACAGTTTGGCTAACATTTTTTTTCAGGGTCGAGCTGTGCATACTCCATAAAAAGCCCTTGTTTTAGAAGCCCCTGTTCCCATCAACCCGACTGTAGGGATGGTTCAAAGGCGTACTATGGCTTTAGATAGTTGGTTCCCAGCCGCACAGCCCGTAAGGAGCCAGGCTACTCCTCAACCAACCTCTTAGCAGACAACTTCCCCCGTTCCCCGTCAATGAAGGAAGAGATTGATGGGTACCAACGATGCCATAACTAAGTCTGACACCCCACCTGCTGACTAGCCCCCTACTCCAACTTCGGGCAGGGTAGTGACTTAACCGCCTACTAAGACCCCCCAAAAGACGAGGCCCATGAATCAGTCGACCATCATCGGTTCTCAAGTGGCCTCTACCTCCTCAAATCCCTCAATAGGATGAGAATGTACCTTTCATTTGGGGGACAAAGTCTTGTCATTCGACTCCTACGTTCAAACTTGGAGGAGCAGCCTTAGGGGACAAGTGTCTAACAGCCTCGGGTAGGTTCTATTATTGCCTATCAATATGGAGCACTACTCAGGCTGTTGGGATGAAGATCTCATCCTTAATCTAAAATGGCATACCATAGCAGTGAGTATTTTTTTCTCTAAAATTTTATTTTTTTATTTGTTATTTATTTTTATGTATATATATTTTTTATCTCTCATTTTCTATAAGTGTTGGTGCTTGGATTATATTGACCCCTGATCATTTCTACTATCGTCTCAAGCCGCCCAAATGAGCCATGTTGTAGAGGCTCGACTAAAGGGCGTGATGGAAGAGGCTGACAAGGAGAAAGCCCTAAGACAAGTAGTTGAGGCGAGCTTGAATGAAAAGACCTTGGAGCTGAATGTAGTGGAGTGACGAGCAATTATCGCCAAAGGGGCATTGGAATTGACCGAGCAGAAAGCAAAGGATCTTCAAGGTAAGCTTGGCGAGGCTGAAGTTAAACTTGCCGAGGCTGCGAGCCTTGTCTCTACTTGTGACAAAGAACTCGCCGACTTGAAGGAGACGCTGAAGACTTGTGAAAAAGAATACTATAACATGGGATTTAAAAAGGCCGAGAACTCAGTTGGACCGGTGATCTTTCAAGCTCAAAGGCTCAAGTTTGCAGAAGGGTGTATGGCCGCAGTGAATGCTATCGGTCTCCTTGACACCTCCCCGTTCAGGAATGCCGACCAAATTCCACTACCCGAGGACCCATAAATTGAGGCCCAAGCTCAAGAACAATCCAAGGATGGCGGTGAAGAGGAGGAGGGTGCTGAAAGCCCTGGAATGAGGGAGCTGTCTTAACAAATTGACTCTCACGTGGTGGTACTTGATGAGAATAACTCGGCAACCACCACTCCTACTGAGACACAGGGTGTTACCGAACCAATTCTTGGCTCAGCCCCTCCTGTTGCCAATGAAGTTCCTTTGACAAGCCTCACTGCGCCTTTGAACTCTTGATTTTGTTAAGCCATTTGACTATATATTCCCTTTTTTTTTGTCATAACTTTGCCAAAACTTTATGTATCTAACTAATTGGAATGTTGTTTGTGTATTAAACTCTGATAAGTTGACTTAATATTAATGGTTTAAATTCCTCTGATCAAATTCTTTATTTTATTTCCTTATAATGTGATTGCATGACCGAGCCCCTTAAACACAGGCAATTTTACTATTTTTAAGGAAAATTGTACCATTGCACTCCAAAAAAAATCTAAGTGTAAACGTTCAGTAACACATGCAATGTACTCGTGTTTCTTGACTAAGTGATTGATTTATTACATACTCTTGGACCGAAGGATTTGATATTTAATTAACACCACTAAGGCACTTCTATCAAGATAGCCCCCATTTCTAAGAAAGAACCATTACAGTCTCTCTTTTTTATTTTTATTCTTAGACCATTCGGCGAATAGTTTTGTGTTAAGAACAAGTTCCTCTTCTTGAGGGAGTTTATTAAAGTTTCCACCTAGTCGGTGATTGGGGTTAGGCCATGACTAAGTTTTTGTCCTTAGAGAAATTTGTTAAGGTTTCCACTTGGCCAGTGACTGGAATCAAATTGAGGCCAAGTTTCTCTCCTTAGAGAAGTCTATTAAGGTTTCCACTTGGTTAGTGATCGGAGTCAGGCCGAGGCCAGGTTTCTGTCCTTAGAGAGGTTTTTAAGGTTTCCAACTGGTCGGTGACTGAAGTCAGGTCGAGGCCAAGTTTTTTTTCTTGGAGAAATTTGTTAATGCTTATAAATAACTCAACTCATAGTAACTAAATTCTTTCCACATTCTCTATTCAAGCTTATCTACAACCTTAGACATATCTTACACATTTCACACTACACCCATGGATAATACTTTATTAGATTACAAATGTTCCATAGTTGGGGTAAAGGTCTTTCTTCCATATCTTCCAAGTGATAAGCTCATGCTTTAGCCATTGCTGGTACTCGGTAGGGTCCTTCCGAATTCAGAGCAAACTTACCTGTATTTTGATCCTTCATACTTCCCACTACTTTTCGCAAAACGAGGTCTCCTACCACAAATTCCCAAGGCCTCACCTTCTTGTTATATCCTCGGGCCAACTTCTATTGATAATTTGTAAGCTGAACATATACCATGTCTTGTCTTTCTTCCAAGGCATCTAAATTCCTAACCATTTGCACGTCATTATTCCTTCGTGCAAAATCAGCTACCCTTATGCTTGACAAGCCGACCTTTATTGGTATGACTGCCTTTACTTCGTACATCATGGAGAAGGGGGTTTCACTTGTTGACCTTCTAGGTGTTGTTCGGTAGGTCCACAAGACGTTTGGTAATTTCTCAACCCAATTTCCTTTCACCCCTTCTAATCTCTTCTTCAAACCATTAACTATTGTCTTGTTCATTGCCTCTGCCTGCCCATTGCTTTGGGGGTACGCCAGTGATGAATACCTATTGGTTATCTCGAGATTACTGCAATACTCCTAAAAGGCCTTACTATCAAACTAGAGCCCATTTTTCCAAATCAGCACTCGGGGAACCTCGAACCTCGTAACGATATTTTTCCATACAAATTTTGTTTCACATCCATATCCCTGATGTTTGCCAAGGCTTCGACTTCTACCCATTTGATAAAGTAATTTGTTGTGACCAAGACATATCTCCTGTTCCCCAGCGCATGAGGGAATGGTCCAATTACATCTAGCCCCCATTGAGTGAAGGGCCAAGAGATGATGAACGGGTTCAAGTTTCCGCCTGGTTGATGCAGGATTGGAGCATGTCTTTGTCATTGATCACACTTTTTTATGTAGTCAGCCACATCCCATTGCATATTCGGCCACCAAAATCCTTAAGACATGGCTCGGTGGGCTAGTGATCTTCCCCCCAAGTGTCCTTCACATATCCCTTCATGCAGCTCGGTTAGCAGCTCGACAGTCTTGCTCGGGTGGAGACATAACAAATATGGACCTCCAAATGAATGCTGATACAACTTTTTATCTTCAGATAACCAAAAATGAGTCGATGTTCTCCGCACCTTCTCTGCCTCTTTCGCATTAGTTGGCAAAGACCCATCAAATAAAAAAGCGATATAAGGATTCAACCAACTAGGCTCTAACATTGAAGTTGCCGCCACAACCGCCCATTGCTCAATACTCGGTTGCTCTAACAACTCCACAAAGATCATTCAGGGAATGCATTCATCTAAAGACGAAGCCAAAGTGGCTAATGAATCGGCATGACTATTCTGACTTCTCGGTACTCTAACCATGCTGACCTTTTGGAAGTTTGCTCGTAGTGATTTGAAAAATTTTAAATATCGTGACATGTGATAGTCCTTTACCTTAAAGCTCCCCTTTATTTGACTCACCACTAATATTGAATCTAAGAACACCTTTACTTTCTCAGCACCGAGCTTCTGCACTACTCAGAGTCTAGCAATGAGGGCTTCATATTCAACTTCATTATTCGAAGCATGGAAACCCAATCTGAGTGACTTTTTCAACCTCAATCCTTGGGGAGACACCATTACAAACCCGACCCTCGACCCTTTTGCATTAGACGCACTGTCCACATACACTTGCCAATGTTTAACTGTGACTTGGCATATTCCAACAGAGTCTTCTAGCATAGGAGTATATTCGGCCATAAAGTTTGCTAACATTGACCCTTAATGGAATTCCTTGGGTTGTATTGTATATCAAATGTTCCCAGTCTCATTCCCCATTTTGATATCTTCCTAATGAAATCCGACTTCCTTAAAAGCAATTGCAAGGGGTACTCGTTTAGCACTCATATCGTATGTGCTTGGAAATAATGCGGCAGTTTCCTCATAGAATGCACCAATGCCAGTGCCATTTTTTCAAGTGGCAAAACAGAGTCTCTACATTCGCCAATGTTTTATTGAGATAATATAATAGTCACTGGATTCCCTCCCTTTGTCTGGGTAACATCGAACAAATAGCATGGTTGGATACTGCCAAGTACATATATAAATCTTCTTCGGGCTTAGGTCGGGATAAAATAGATGGACTTGCTAGATAGCACTTTAAATCTCTAAATGCCATGTCACATTCCTTCTTCCATTGAAAACCCTTCCACTTCTTCAACAATTGATAGAACGGTCTACACCTATATGCTGATCTTGAGACAAACCTATTCAAGGCGACAATCATCCCAGTAAGTCTTTGCACTTCTCTAGGGTTGCTGGGTGGGTACAGCTGTTGAATCGCTATAATTTGGTCGAGGTTAACCTCTATGCCTCGTGTGGTTATCATGTAACCCAAGAATTTGCCTGATCCCACTCCAAAGGCATATTCATCTGCATTAAGGGGTAACTTATGCTGCCTCGGTATCTCAAAGACCTCAACCAGGTCACGCATATGCCCCTCACTCTTCCTACTCTTCACTACCATGTTGTTAATGTAAACTTCTATAGTTTTCTCGATTTGATCCTTGAATATCCGAGTAACCATTCATTGATACATCGCCCCAGCATTCTTTAGCCCAAAAGGCATCAAGAAGTTTTCTCCTAATCCTTGGGTGCCAAAGCAATCTGATGATAACCTTGAAAGGCATCTAAAACGCTCATTCTCTAGTGTTCAATCGTAGCATCCACCGACTGATCTATCTTCGGTACAAGGAAAGGGTCCTTTGGACATGCTCGTTTTAGGTTAATAAAGTCAATGCAAACTCTCCATTTTCCATGCTTCTTCTTCACCATCACCGTATTAGCTAACCATTCTGGGGAAAACACTTCCTTAATGGCTCTTGCCCATTTTAATTTCTCCATTTCCTCCTTCATTGCCTTCATGTGAGGCTTTGCTAACCTCTTCAGTCTCTGCTTCTTTGGTGGGACCAGAGGGTCTACGTTTAACTTGTGCATAATAAAAGCTGGGTCCACTTGGGAACCTCGTACCGATTCCATGCAAACATGTCCAAATTTTGTACTAACGACAGAAGAATCTCCACCCAATCTTTTATTGAAAAGCTCTTTCCTACCCGAAAATACTTGTCGAAGTAAGGCATAATTCGTACTTGAACCAATTCTTCCGCACTGTCTACCCCTGTCAAGCCCTTGGTATCCTGTAATTGCTATAACTGCTCCCGGTCAACTTGTTCCTTCTACTTGATCTTATGGTTTATTGCTGCTACTAAGCACTACCTTGCTACTTTTTAATAAGCCCGGACCACTGTGACCCCATCTTCAGTAGGGAATTTGATCTTCTGATGTAATGTAGATGGCATTGGCTTCATAGCATAAATCCAAGGCCATCCCAAAATCGTTATGTACAACGAAAAGGCATTTACTACAATTAAATTTACTTCAACTTCTTTTCCTTTGGTCACCACTAAGAGCTTTATCTGCCCCTCAAGTGTTACTACCTTCCTGTTAAATCCTACAAGTGATGTGTCATATTCAGTCAAATGTTTGGGTTTCAACCCTAGTCCCTTATATAGATTGGGGTTCATGATCTCAGCCCTACTCCCTTGGTCCACCATAATTCTCTTTACCAAGAATCCACCAATCCGAGAAGTCACCACCAAGGCATCATCATGTGGCTGGGAAGTTCCTTCTAAATATGTTTCACCAAAAGTGATTGAGACTGAAATCCTCCTAATCCTTATCTCAGGTCAGTCTATAACATCTGCCTCAAGCAGGGTCACTACACTCAATATGCTCCTCTAACGGCTCACACCTACTCCCATGGAAATTACATGAATGACCTCAATAACTCTAGGGGCGAGGGAAGTGCGTTGATACTTCGGTTTCCTGAGCCCTGGCCTACACTTACCCCTTCTTAGCCGACCACAAATTCCTTCAAATGTCCTGCTTTTATGAGTTGCTCTAAGTGGTCCTTCAACACACGACACTACTCGGTAGTATGACCTTTCTCTCTATGGTAAGTACAATACAAGCTCTGATTCCTTCTAGTTGGGTCCCTACCCATCTTCCTCGGCTATTGAGAGTAAGGTTCATTCTTAATGCGCCCAAGGATTTTATAGATAGGCTCTTTAAACGTCACATTAACTCTCTCGGTCCGTTGCATTAAGCCCATACTTGGGACTCTTGGCTCCTTCCTAGTTCTTTGCTAAAATCTCTCGGGACGATAGTCTTTGTTTTATTGTGAAGAGGCTGGGGCTTTGCCTTTGCCCTGTAGCCAGTCATCTTCTAACCTTTTATACTCTTCAATCCTTCTTATAAGTTTATGCATGTCCTTGGGGGGACATATAGATAAAGATTCCTTTAGCTCCAACTCCTACGGGAGCCTAAGTTAGAAGGTACTGGCAGCTACCCGCTCAATCCCTCCTCTTATCTCATTATATAACTCCCAGTACCTGTTTTCATAAGATCGGAGGGTTTCCTCACTCCTCATCCTCATGAATAACAATGCATCGATTAGTTGAGGAACCTTGCTACATGTTATAAATCTTGCCCCGAATGCCTGCATCAACTCCCCGAAATTGCAAATAGAACCTTTCCTTAAACCATTAAACCACCTTATTGCTGTCAGCTCAAGGCTGGACGGGAGCACCTCGCACATCAAACCAACGTTTTGGGAATAAAGTGACATCATCTGAATATAGTGACTTACATGCTCCATCGGATTGGTTTTTCCATCATAAATGGTAAACGGAGGATGGTGAATCACCTCGACATTTCCATGTGCTTAATTTAATTGGAAAATGGTGAACGGGCAGCCCTCTTCAATGGTTGGCTTATGGCATCCAACGCAACATTATGATGCCCATGCCTATCACGATAGGGGGATTCATGACGATGCCTTATGGTTTCGTGAGATCTGTCCCTCGACTGACGTGAACCGCCATCACGAGATGACTCTCCCTTTATGTAATCGGGTCATTAGACGAATCATCTTGGTCCCTCTTACAACGTTTCCCTTTCAGCTTTCAACTTAATCTCTAGATCCTTAGCTTGCTTTTGTAAATTCTCCAGCTCTCGTTCCCTATCGCTGTGATTAGATTGCTTGGGGATATAAGACACGGTTCGTTCCCCTTGCGATGAGCCCTCATCTGAATCATGTCTAGTCTGATATCCTTCTTGCACGTGTTGTTGTTCCCTTCTATGCTCCCTTTCCAACCTCCTACGACCCTTTGAGGAAGCCCTCGAATGATTTCCTCCAGTAGAGCCCTCTCCAACATGTAGACCTTCCATAGTTGGACGATGTTAAGCTAGCTCGAAGCCTTTGGTTGAGTAGGATTTTCACAGATGGCGCCAATTATGGTGCCCCAACCTTACTAACGTAAATAATTATGGAAGTGGATTTGGGCTCCAAATCTATTTCTTGGTGGGATTCCTTAAGATCCTACAGATTTAGCCTCAAACAAAGCCTAAACAACCTAACTACAAGTATCTTCGTGATTTCTAGCCCAAAAACCCTTTCCTTCTCAGAATTAATCCCTTACTATCTCTCATATATCTCCTTCAGTTCTTTTGTCCTCCCTATTTGTGTCTATTCTTCCCCTTTGTTCTTACTTCTTTCTTGCTTTTCTTCTTCTTTTATTTTTTTAGCAAGCCCTTCTCCCACTCCACTTATCTGCCCTTACTCCACTTATATAATCTCTTCTTAGTGGGGTTCCAATTATTACTGTTTTGCCAAGTTCCATGCAATCCCACTTTCACTAAGAATCCTAAGGAATCATCATGTCTTCTGAGGATTCTCTTGAAACTTGTTACAGATGCCAAATAGTGCTCAGCAAAGACTTCCCAAAAGCACTTCTAGCGGTCGGTGCCAATTTGAACTTCTCTACTTCCTTGTTAATTTTGTACTATCTTGATGGTTAGCAATGGGTCGAGATGTGACTGAACACTTAACAAGTTCACTGAACATTGCTCTCCAGTTCCTAATACACTTATTGTTGGGTTGGGCCCATCCCTACAAGATTTGGGCTAGCTCCAATCCCCTGGGCTAGTTTCGGCTTATGTATTTGGGCTTAAGCTTGGTGGGTCGATATCGATCACCTGACCCAAGTCCCCCACAATAATAATAAAATTCAATAGTTACAATGGGAGAATGAGGATATGAACTTTGGACATTGGAAACACTAATATGGTTTGTTAAGCTACAAGGCTCTTAGCCCAAAAAAAAAAAAAAAAAAATTTGATGTCACTTTTTAAACAAAAAACAAAAAATTAGTTAAAAATTTATTTATTTTATTGTTAATGTGGTACAAATGATAATTATTTTCACATCAATTTAAAAGCATTTTGTAGTAAAGTGAAGGCACAAAATAAAATCATAATCTTTTTACAAATGTTGACATGGCAAGTTGTGATTAAGGAAACATTATTTTCACAAGCTGCAATACCACTTTTATTAACACCAATCATTATATATCATTTCAATATTTATATTAAAAAAATTGTCCATAGACTGTTGGTGCAAACACAATAATAATGGAAAAACATTAACATAAACTGAATAATACTTCTAAATATTATTTATTTGAATTAGAAACTCCTTATCTCATTAGAACTTTCTCCTTTAACCTCCCTTTTGCGCACGTATCTGTTATATTATCTAAATCAATATATATCAACACATTAATCACTACAATTAAAAAGAATAAAAGAGTCTCTTATTTTCAACGTGAGATTAAACATTCCACTAACTTATCTTCTATATTAACTCTCATATTCTCCCCTCAAAAAAAAAAAAAAAAAAAAACTCATATCTTTATATTTATATTATCATATTTATTCATTTTAATTAATTAAAAACTATTAAAATGCTCTAACATAGACTTATTGTGAAGCAGAGTGAAATGGTGCTCTATTTTTTCATATTCATAGTAGACCCTACCATGAATTTAATGAGTAGACCTTAACATGAATGTGAGATGAGGGAATATCATTCACCATACTTTGAGGATACATAAGAATTATTTGTAAAACTAATGAGTCTTGTTATAGATAGGAAATTTTGAAAAATTAAAAAAAAAAAAAAAAAAAAATATATATATATATATATATATATATATATATATATATATATTATGGGAGTACTATAAATATGTACTTCTATCTTAAACATGAATTTTAAGTCACACCGTTTTTGGAGTATGTTCTATCATTACCCGGAAATTTCAGTAGTTCACAGACACTCATGCATTCACTCCACATGGGGGCCCGTCTCAATACAAAATTAAGAGTGAAAAATTTGGTGAAATTTTGGTGTCCATAGAGTTTCCGAAAAAGACTACTCTTCCTGCCTTTGTGTTGGATTTGGAGAATTCGACGGAGTTAAAAACATTTGCGAAATTATTAATTGGTGTCCCTAATAGAATCAATTTAAGACGGTGGGATGTGACTATGGCCTATAGGCCTATGGGATTGCACTATAGCGTTGTGGTGGATTCTTTGGAGGTACGTAAAGGGCCGTTTAATAATGTTGTTTTAGTAGCGTTGTTTGTATTTTTTAAAAATACGTGTGGATGAAAAAGTGAGTGGAAAGTTAACAGTGCTCCTAATATGCTTACTGTTGGAATCTCTCTTATTGGTTGGGATGTATAGTAGTAGAATTAATTCGATGGAGGTAATTATTAAAGCATATGAATGAATATGCTTCTAGTACAGCAAACTTACCCAGGTTGGTTATTGAATGAAATATGCTTGCGGCTTGGTTGAGAATTGAGATTGAGACCACATCAATTATATGTTTGAATGGTAAGAAACAAAAATGTTACAAGCTTTTCCTAAGCAATAAACTTACAGCTGGAGTAAAAAAAGAAAAAAGAAAAAAAAATAGGAATGTTTATCTCACATTGGTTGTGTGTGACTAGTGTCCGCTGTTTATAACCCCAGTCTACAACTACAAATGTTAGACCATTTTGTAGTTGTACTCTGGTTATGTAATGTATTATAAACCCGATTTAAAACACTATTATTATTTTCGTATATGTTCTAACTATTTACTCAAAAAAAAAAAAAAAAAAAAAAACTTACAGCTGGAGTAGTGTATTTTGTCTCTTACTGGTAGGGAAGTAAATTCCTTTGCTCAGTTTTGGGAGTTTGGCCAATACTGAGATGGCAGGGAAGAGATGGATACCTGTCTTCTTGTTCTTTTGTGTACTGGTTTTGTTCAACTCCCTGTCCTGGCACTGCATTTTATGTCTGTATGCTTGATGTTATTGTTTAGACCTTAAATTTAGTTTCCTTTTAATGAAAGATGTAGTACTAATTATTCAGGTTAAAAAGAAAAAAGAAAAAAATGGAAGACAATCAAGACACGCAATTACAATTTGCAAGTCGCTTTTGGGACGTGGTCGTGCCTCCTTTTTGTGATGGGAGACGTTTTCCATTTGAATTAGGCAATATATTATCATTATTAATGCATTAGGTGGTTGGCGGGAGTGGACACTAGTGAGCAGTAGTGGCCTCTTTATTTTTATTTTTTAATAGATTGGTATAATTTCAACTTATGGAATTTATTTAATGATAATTATTTTTTATTATCAGATTAAGATACTAATCATAAATTTGTGAGCAAAGTTTCTTTGTCGCTAGCGAAAGTTAGGGTTCCTAACTTCTCCTAGGCTGTAGAATTTTCTGTCCCTTCACTTTGAAGGCTAGTCAGTCCCTGTAGTCAACTCTTGTTTGCTATAGGCTAGTGGGGTTTTTTTTCGAGGGGTTTGGGAAACACTTTTCTTTCTTCATTCAAAAATGGAAGAAATCACTGAGGGCTGGAGCAGATTATCACTGCAAGGGTCGGAAGGTGATGGTTTCAGACTTCGATCAGAGATGGGGTCTGAAGAGTTTGTTTTGGCAGCAAAATTCTTTACAAAGAGAGTCCTAAATACAGACGCTATCGCAAGGAACTTTTCACAGCTTTGGCGCTCTCGGAATGGTTTTAAGATCAAAGATGTAGGAAACCACATTATCCTCTTCATCTTTGACAATAAACTTGACACTGACAGAATCCTAGCGAGCCAGCCATGGAGTTTCGATAAGTCCTTGGTGGCTATCAAACGCTATGACAAAAGTACACATGCACGTGATTTACGCTTTGATAGGGTTCCTTTTTGGGTGCAAGGGTATGATATCCCTATACAGTTTATGAACAAGGCTGTAGCTGAAGGAATATGCTTAGGTATTGGTGAAGTTTGTGCATCAGAATTCCCGACTATGGAGGGTGGTGATTTCCTAAGGGTTCGAGTTATACTTGATATCTTGAAACCTCTTAGTCGTGGACGAAAAATCACTTTAGACGACGGCTCAATGGGTTGGGTCTCGTTTAAATATGAGCGATTGCCAAACATCTGCTATTGGTGTGGGTGCTTGACACATGGGGATAAAGATTGTGATTTATGGATCGACAGTGAAGGTACTCTGCCTGTTGAAGCACGTCAGTATGGAATATGGTTGCGTGCACCACTGTTCAACCAAATTCAAAAATCCACGGTTGTTGTCCCTGGTTTTTACAAGCAACGAAAGGAGTCCTCGCATGCGAGGGCGACTGATGGCCCTACTTTCAAACCGCAAAATTCACCGGCATCCCTACCACCTCCGGTGGCTCCTATACGGAAGGTAACTCCTGTATCTTCGCCTATCATTATTACTAATCCCATATCAGATGATAGTGCCAAGAATTGCGAGGATTTTCCTTCGGGTTTTGAGGGTCAAATAGCAGAAAAAGGAAAGTTCACACGGCAACTACAAGAGATTGATGAGGAATTAGCAAAATTTGAAGATATGGAAGGGATTGACACCAGTGCAACATCCTCACCTTATAAGGACTCTGATATTTCAACTCCTCCAGATTTAGCGGAGAAGTATGTGACTCCAAATACCTCTTTTTCAGTAGACTGCGATTTCTCTACGTAAATAAATGAGTCCATGCTAGCTGCGTTTCCTACTAGGGAAATTCAAAACACACAGGAGACCTACCTCCAGGTCACTCATCTACCTGGACTAAAATGGACACGTGTTTCTAGGACTACCTCAGGGGTTTCTGAAGTTTTAGACGTGCATGTAGGGAACAAAAGTGTCTCACACTTGGCTCTCACTCATTTTGGGTTACCAAAAAAATCAAAGCTGGTTTCACAAGATGACAAGGAACACAATGTACGATTGGCGGAGGTTGGTTTCCAGCCCCGCCAGGGACAATGAGTCTTTTTTGTTGGAACTGTCGGGGGCTTAGGAACCACCAGACAGTTCAAGAGCTTGGAGATTTCATCCGAGTGCAAGATCCCTCAGTTGTGTTCTTGGCCGAAACATGGCTGGATGAAGCAAGGCTTGGTAGTATTCGGGATTCTCTTCAATTTGGTCATCATCATGGGGTTTCAAAAATAACACGTGGTGGTGGTTTAGCTCTTTTTTGGAAGAAAAATTTTTGTGTGTCTGATGAATCTTCGTCTTTAAATCACATTGATGTAGTGATAAATAAAGGTAAGGAAAATGCTTGGCGCTTCACTGGATTTTACGGGGCGTCGGAGACCCACCTTAGAGATGAGACGTGGAACTTGTTACGTGATTTGCACAGCCGGTATTCGCTGCCATGGTTGTGTGGGGAGGACTTTAATGAACTTCTAAAATCGCATGAGAAGCATGGAGGCCGTATTCGACCCTATGGACAGATGGAAAACTTCAAACAGGTTCTAGATGAGTGCAACTTGTTAGACTTGGGATATGCGGGAAACAAATTTACTTGGTCAAAGAGCTTCCCAAATGGTGGACTGGTATGGGAGATATTAGACAGGTTTATGAGCACGGTGGAATGGTTGGATCTCTTTCCGATGTCAAAAGTTCAGACTTTATCATGCGTAACCTCGGATCATAGCCTGATCTTAATTCTTCCAGATGGTTTTGGTGCGAAGTCAAAACGTCCTTGGCGCTTTAAACAGATGTGGTTAGAGAACAGGGGTTGTCATGATACTGTTAAGGGAGCATGGGAGTTGGCTGCCTCGGGTTCACCTATGGCAACAGTAGTGTTGAAGATTGAAGCATGCCAACGGAGCTTAACACAATGGAGTAAACAATCCTTCTGTAATGTATTAGTTGAGTTGAAGGAAAAAAAGAAACTGCTTTAGGTAGCTGAACTGGTTGTGGCACAAGGAAAAAATGTTGAACTCTTCATGCAACTCAAAACCGAGGTCAGAGACTTACTGAGTTTAGAGGAGAAAATGTGGCAACAGCGAAGTCATGTCCAATGGATGGTCTCTGGAGATAGAAATTCCAAGTACTTTCACAATAGGGCCACTCAACGATTCCGCCGCAACATAATTTCTGAACTCCGTAATGCTGAAGGTGTTCTAGTCTCAGGCGATAAGGATGTCTCGGCCATGGTGGTGGACTATTACTCAAGCTTGTACACGTCCTTAGAACCGGTTGAAATAGAGGAAGTGGTGCAATTCATTAAACCAGTCGTGATAGAGGAAATGAATAGAGACCTGATTGGGGTTTTTTCCAGGGACGAAGTGGAAGTGGCTGTGAAGCAAATGGCACCCCTCAAGGCACCTGGACCTGACGGCATGCCCCCCATTTTTTTCCAAAAATTTTGGAATATTATTGGGGATGATGTGGTCAAAGCAGTTCACTCTTGTCTTAATTCAGGAAATATCTAGATAGGTTTGAACCACACCTTTATTTCTCTTATTCCCAAAGTAAAAAGTCCTGAACTTGTTACTGAATTTCGCCCTATTGCTCTTTGTAATGTATTATATAAACTTGTGTCCAAAGTGCTAGCTAACAGATTAAAAAAGATTTTACCCCATGTAATATCAGATTCACAAAGTGTTTTTCAGTCAGATAAGGCGATTTTAGATAATATTCTTGTGGCTTTTAAGCTACTTCATCATATGAAGCGGAAGAAATCAGGGAAAATAGGACACATGGCTTTGAAATTGGATATGAACAAGGCGTATGACAGATTGGAGTGGCTTTTTCTCCAACGGACAATGGAAAAAATGGGGTTTCATTCGAGATGGGTTGGCTGGATTCTGGAGTGTATTAGATCGGTCACTTACTCAGTGTTGATCAATGGTGAGCCAAAAGGTCACATTGTGCCGACAAGAGGTATTCGCCAAGGGGATCCCTTATCCCCTTACCTCTTTCTATTATGCTCAGAAGGTTTGAATGGTCTCATTGAACAAGCTGTGCATGATAAGCATATTGAAGGCTTTTCCCTTTGTAAGCAAGGCCCAAAAATATCTCACTTATTTTTTGCAGATGACAGTCTCCTCTTCTGTCGAGCAAGAGTGGAGGAGGTTGAGAAAATACAGGAGCTTTTGAGGAAATATGAGGTGGCTTCGGGACAAAAAATAAATTCGGGAAAGACTACAATTTTCTTTAGCAAAAATGTTCCTATGAACACCAAGGAACTTATTCAGAATGCTTTGGGGGTCCCGGAAATTAAGGAATATGAGAAGTATTTAGGCTTACCAGCAATGGTTAGGTGAAATAAAAAGGCAAGCCTAAACTATATCAAAGATCGAGTTTGGGGAAAACTCCAAGGGTGGAAGGAGAAGTTATTGTCTCAGGCCGGGAAGGAGGTCTTATTGAAAGCAGTAGTTCAAGCTATCCCTATTTTTGCCATGAGTTGTTTTCGTTTGCCGGTTGATCTCTGCCAAGATATTGAGATGCTCATTCGCAAGTTTTGGTGGGGCCAAAGGGGGGAGAGGAGGAAAATCCATTGGAAGAAATGGGAGGTGATGTGTAAACCAAAAATGGAAGGAAGTTTGGGGTTCAAAGATTTGTGTAAGTTCAATGAAGCAATGCTTGCAAAGCATGTGTGGAGACTTATTCATGACACGGGCTCTTTATTCTACAGGGTGTTTAAGACAAAATGCTACCCAAATTGCTCAATTTTTGAAGCAAAATCATCCACAGGTTCATATGCTTGGAAGAGCATTCTAAGGTCTAGGCACTTGATTGACCGAGGAGCAAGATGGCGGGTGGGTGATGGGCAGACCATTAAGATCTTTCATGATGCCTGGCTACCAACTGAGGAAGGCCGAATCACAACACCTCAATCTGATCTAGGCGCAGAAGCAACAGTAGCCATGTTAATAAATCGGGCCTCGGGTTGGTGGAATGCCCACCTAATTGATCGCCATTTTTATCCACCGGATGCTAGGCTTATAAAGTCTCTGCCTTTGTGCTCGACCCCACAACCTGATTCTCTGACTTGGCCCAAGGAAAAATTTGGAAACTACTCTGTAAAATCCGGGTATAAGCTCCTGTGTGAATGGCAAAATGAAGAGCTGAATTGGAGCCAAGTTTCTGATGTTGAGAAGAGCTTCTGGATCAGCATTTGGAAGATTAAAGTTCCAGGAAAAATCAAGCACTTCATATGGAAAGCACGCTCAAACTCCTTACCAACAAAAGAAAACTTGATGAAGCGAAAAATTCTGCAAGAGGCAGTTTGTCAACGCTGCTCAAATGGTATGGAGGACGTTCTCTATTTGCTGTGGAGTTGTGACAAGTTGAAGGCGGTCTAGGAAAAGGATTTTGGTTGGGCGGTCAGGTCTAGAATTCCACTAAATTCTTTTCCTGAGCTACTGAAGTTGATCCAAAGCAAGCCTCACTCTGTGGCGCTGTTTGCAGCAACGGCTTGGTCGGTCTGGTACCATAGGAACTAGTCTCGCTTGAATGAAACCACTCTACCATTGGAAAAGATCACGGACTTTGCAAGAGATTATATCCGTGACTTCAAAAAGCTGATAAGCATCCCTCCTAGCTCACGTCCTGCAATTCAGAGGAGTTGGTGTCCTCCTGCATCAGATCACTGGAAGGTAAATTTTGATGGCGCAATGTTTGGAGAGTCTGATGAGGCTGGTATAGGCGTGGTCATTCGAAACTCTAGCGGCAAAGTGAGGTTTGCCCTGTCTGAAAAGGTTAAGAAGCCGCCTATTGTGGAAATCCTGGAGTTACTTGCTGCCAAGCGAGCAGTGCTATTCTCCCTTGAAACTGGCACTACAAAGTCAGTGATTGAAGGAGATTTTGAGACAGTGATCCGGGCACTTCAGCATGGTGGTTGGGAGAGAGCTCAGGGGGGTCACCTAATAATAGATATTTCTGATGTAAAAAACTCATTTCAGAGTATTTCCTTCTCTCATGTTGTTCGGCAAGGCAATGCAGTCGCTTATGCCTTAGCCCAGAGAGCAAGACATTCATTTCCTTTTTCTGTCTGGATGGAGCATGTTCCATGTGACATTGTATCTTTTCTTTCATCTGATTTCATATTCCTTGACTAATAAAAGCAATAGTACATTTCTTTCTCAAAAAAAAAAAAAAAAAAAGATTAAGATACTAATCGATTTTCAATATCAATATAGTTTGAATTCCAAATCTCTTATTGAATGACAAAAATCTTTATCAATTGAGTTAACTAAAAGTTCTAGTTTAGAACCTACCACTAGTGAGTCGTGACAACTTTTTTTTTTTGGTGGAGAAATAGTAGTGACTACTATTTTAATCATTCATTCTTCTTTATTATTTTTTTTTTCTTCATGTCATTCGTCCATTTTATTTTTAGATTTTTAAAATATGATATTTGACCATTCAAATACCTTATTTTTGTTTGTTTTATCTTAGTTTAAATTACAAAAGATAATTCTAAAAATCCATACCATTTGAAAAAGAAAAAAGAAAAGAAAATGTGGGGTTCAAAAACACAAAGCTAGAGAATTGGCCTGGTATTCAAGACCTACACAACTAATTTCTTAAAAATGGGAGATGGAAATCCATAATGGGAAGATAAAAAAGATGATTGGAGGCAAATATAATTGAACCAAGGCTTTATATGCATAGAAATCGTATTCCCAAGGTACAAATAGGGGCCATAATGGGAAGATCAAAAATATGATTGGAGGCAAATATAACTGAATCAAGGCTTTATATGCATAGAAATTGTATTCCCAAGGTATGAATAGGGGTTTCAAGGGTAAATACAGATAAAGACTATTCTCACTTTCTCTTTCTTGTTCTTCCTTAGGTTTTTTCTGGATCGCCTTTCTTGTTGCTCTCCTCTTCCTTTTATAGCCATCCTCCTCCTCTTCCAGCTGTCCTATTCTTAGCTAGATTTAGGGGGATACTTGTCTCATCAACACCTTCTCCTACCATTTTTTGATCATGAAGATAGACTTTTGGAGCTATTTTCACTGTTCAGGTTAATCATTTAGCATTCAACGTGGCTGACATTAGGTGAGAAAAGCCTTAAATACAAAGGTGACTATTACATTAGGCTCTGCATTCTCTTTAACGTGTTCCTAGGAAAAGTAGGTGAAATAGGGTGTCATTGGCTAAGAAAATGACCGCTTCTTTGTTGGGCCATGTTTTCTCAGCAAGATGGGTTTCATGGATACATCAAAGTGAAGACACATTGATGTAGTGGTGGAGCCTAAAGTTTTTTTCAACGAGCCAAGTTAAATATATCAAAATTTAAGATTCAAAGAATAACTCAATTTATAAAAGAAGGATTCTTCTAACTTCTATCCCCCCTAGTTCCTAGAGGTCTTGGAAAGTAGAAACTATCAACTCGCATTCATTTGTAAGATTCTAACCTCTTTGATTTGAATTTTTCAGATTGTGCATGTGATAGGGATTTTTTTTTTCATTTCCTTTCCTTTTTCTCTTTTTTAACTTCTTCCTATATTTGTCTTTTCCTCTAGTCCATCCATTCCTTTACATTCATCTTCTGTCTTTCAGTTTTAATAACACTTTATACCCCTCAAGAACGATGCATCT
Source organism: Quercus variabilis (assembly GCA_030445155.1). Classification (NCBI taxonomy): domain Eukaryota; kingdom Viridiplantae; phylum Streptophyta; class Magnoliopsida; order Fagales; family Fagaceae; genus Quercus; species Quercus variabilis. The sequence continues at coordinate 41,036,210 of CP129446.1, read as the reverse complement.
ATTGAAGAACTTTGAAAACGATTTTGCATTTCTGATGAAGAAAAAGGTGTTGGAAAATTACATGTTTGTATCACATACAAAACATATACAGCGAAAAATTAACTGATCTACTTCATTCGCAATTGATAACATGAACTATGTAAATTTCGGAATATAAGAAAAAGAGTGTACCTTGGTGAGTTGAATTTCAAAACAAAGATTAGAAACACTTGAGAACACTTTTAATTTTCACTCCAATTCCATTTGATGCCCAAGAAGTGTGGTCTCTCAATCAGTTATATGTGTATGTTCAAGAGAGTGTGAAAGAGTGTCCAACCCTCACATACATATTATTCCATTTTCTTACAAAAAAACTGTATGTTTCTCTTCTTATAACTGATTATCTAATTGGGCTAACCTTTTGGGCCTTTCCAATTGGGCTTAGTATGTGCCTTGGAGGGGGGACCAAAAGGGAACAAATAAGACACTAGTTTTAATGAGCCTTGCGCTTTTCTGTCAACTCATGATAAGTCCAAAATTGCCATTAATTATATTTAATACATTATATAAATATAATTATACTCTAAGTCTTATTAATAGATTATATCTCAAGACTTTATTATACATGCAATCCATTCATAAAATATTCGTAGTAATATAAAATCATAAATATAGACTGTCACTTTGAAGATTACATTTTAATTTTTGAGTACCCGATTTAACCCTTTAAAGTTATTCATCATATATTTACGAAATCCAATTTCATAAATATATACTTTAGTAATTTCTTACCAAAGTGGTTAAGCCTACCTCTCTGAATAACTAAATCCATTAAATTTATCTCAAGGAAATATTTTATATCTCCATTAAGAGATTATGAATTCCATCTTTAGAATATATGTTCCATCAACACCAAAAGTGGCTGCCCAACATACTGAGGTTTTGACCGTTACTTTAGATCTCACTCCCGATATATCAAAGTAACCTACATTTCATGATCAGGCCCATTATTCTCTCAGAATTAAGAGTTCATGTAAATAGAAATTGTGAGATTTATTATTCATTTGACAGTCATTAGGAGAATAATAAATCTCATAGCGGTTCAATTCAATATGTCTTAACTCTTAAAATATATCAACATATCAACTAGAAGTCTCCACTTCCACTAATCCTAACAAAAGGTATGATGATAATCAAATCACATGAATTAGCTCTCTCTAAATACATGCACAATTTAGTATTTTGTTCAAAATGTAGACCAACAAGAATTTTAACAAAGAAGCTTTCAAATCCACCATTCATCATCTTTTGTGTTGCTCTCATAGTGTAGTCATCCGAGAAGTTGGTATCATTTATTTTTGGCTATCTTTGATAAAGAGGAGAAATTGAGAGAAATCTAGGATAAAATTCCTTAAACTTTTGACAAAAAAACTTATTCTAATGAATCATTTTAGTGAAGACCCCAGCCCTGATAATGTTACATTCCAATATTCTCCATTTTAGATTTGAGTTTTCAGTATCCCCATTAAAAGCATGAACAAGGATACGAGACTCATATATTTTAATTATAAAAAAAAAAAAAAAAAACTTTGAGCTATGAATGATATAAGAGCCATAAGAGAAAAAAAAAAAATGCATTAATCATTTACATAAATATAATTTTTACCTTAAAATCTAATGGCCCATTAGCTAAATTTTTTATAAAACTTTTAGGTTTTTTATAAAAAATATTGGAGGGGGAATGTTGAAGTCTCAAAATAAATCTTTTTATTTTTATTTTTATTTTTTTATGGATTGGATAAATCACAACTCAATCATTTTCTAACTGCATTCAACATATTAAACTAATTTAGAATATTTATTCATTTGTACATAATTTGTTGTAATTCTTTTGACTTCTTTGAAATTATTTATTTATTTACTGAGATTGACTTCTTTGAATTCAATCATGACCATGAAGTGATCTTTTATGAGGAAATTACACTTTACCACTCTAAACTATGTCACAAATTATGCTTTGCACCCAATATTATTCGGATGCACAGTTTGCACCCTAAGGGTTCATTTGGTTGGAGGAGTGAAAAAGTGGGAGGATGGAAAATTGTTGGAGGATGGAAAGGTGGGAGGATAGAAAATATTTGGTTTTCCCTCTTGTGTGTTTGGTTGGAGGGATGGAAAAGTGGAATGGTGGAAAACTCTTTTGTTTGGTCGGAGAGAAAAAGGGAATAATGGAAAATGTAATTTACATAAATTGACTATTATACCCTTGTTACATAATATGTAAGAAACATATTTATTTGTACTCATTAAATAATATAAAATTTACCACATCATACATATAAATTTATATTATTATTTTTATTATTATAATGTTAAAATTATAATAGTGTACATATAAATTTAATTGGGCAAAAGATTTTGTAACCAGCAAAAACATGTTTAGCAAAAAAAAAAAAAAAAAAAAAAAAAAAAAAGAGAGAGAGAGAGAAGAGAACTCGGATGTTGATGTGCTGTGAAGGTAAAGTGATAAGGATGAGAAGAGGCAAAAGTTATCAGGTCATGAATAAAGTGAGGGGTAGGTGAGAGGGTATTCGTGTAAAATGCATTTCATAGCACTTTTCTCTCCCCATTTTCCTCATAATTTGGGAGGATAAAAAAAGTGGGCCCGGGACGTAAAACTTTCTCCCTTGTTTTCTGTCTCTCCTATTTTCTTTCCTTAACCAAACAGTGGAAAACATCATTTTTCACCCTATTTTCCTCTCCTTATTTTCCATCTTCTCTGTTTTCACCCCAACCAATCATACCCTAAACTATGACCATTATTACACTTTGCACCATGATATTCATTTTCCTGTTAAATTAAACGGAAATATGAAACATGTGACTTGCATATGTGTATTGTTTAAGTAGTACAAACTTAAAAGACCAAAACCCCCTCTTTCCAATTAATTAAAAAAAAAACTTTTTTTTCCAACTCTCTCTCTCTCTCTCTCTCTCTCTCTCTCTCTCTCTCTCTCTCGTGTTGCGTATCAGACCCTTGGCACACCATTGCTCCACCACTGTGTTAATTGATTTTTTTTTTCTTTTTTTTTTATTTGATTACCACTACTACTAGCATGCCTCATCCAAATTCCTTAACCTAAAGCCCCTTCTCATCACAAAAACAATGTTTATTTCTTTATTTGATTGCCACTAGCGTGGCTGACTGTGTTAAATTTTTTTTTTCCTTTCTGTATTTTAAGCAAGTCTACTTCTCACGTCCTTTTGTTGGCCTCATCAATTCTCTTCACAACTATCATTCACAACACCACCATGAGGACTATGACCAAACTATGACAACCTCATAACAATGTATACACATTCAAAACTACCAAATAGGATTTTGATTTGGGGATTTAGCAAATGATTTTGATTTTAGGAGAGGGGTTGATACATATGAGAGAGAACTGATTTTTTTTTAATTGATTGGGAAGAGGAGGGGTTTTGGTCTTTTAAGTTTGTGACACTTAAGCAATACATGTGTGCAGGTCACGACGTCACATGCTTTATATTTTTGTCTAACCTAACAGTAAAACTAACGTCAAGGTGCAAAGTGTAATAATGGTCATAGTCTAGGGTGCAAACTGTGTATTCAAATAGTTTATGGTGCAAAGTGTAATCTGATGCATAATTCAAGGTGGTAAAGTGTAATTTCCCCCCAAAAAAGAGATAAGTGTTTATTTTTTTACAAATAAGTATATCCAACATTTGTGCTTCATGATGCCATCTAACACCATTCACGGACCCATTTTTTTACCTTTGTATCAGTCTTTGAATTAAATCTTATACTTGTCGGCTATTGCCTTAACTTTTTTTTTTAAAGAGATAATTACAATATGCTACTAATCCCGCAACTCGAACTCTTTTCCCCTTAGACCCCCAAGAACTTTGTGCATAGGGAGGTGCCAATTCAGCTACAAGGCCTTACTTTGATTTAATTGTATCTATCCAATAATTTATAATTCCAATTTGGAGTGGGATATGATAGGTTGCAACTTCCTCTAATTCAACTTATGTGGTAATTTAGTTGACCGTTGTTGCTTCCGTTTAGAATTCTCCAACAAATGTAGTTCATCTATTACTACATATTTCGAAAATTTAACTGTTAGATTGCATGTTCTTTATGCTCTTAATACATATGGCAAATTTTGTGTCAATTGAATATTATTTGCTTCATAATTTATAAGATTATACTTTGTGCATAATTTTAAACTATAAAAACTTTCAATTTAAATAACTGATTGATGAAATAGTTATTAATCCTTAATTCTTTATAAATTTTACAAGCATGGAGGATATAAGAAGAAAATATTATCTAATGATGGATTTGTTAAAATTTACTTCCAATAAAAAAAAAAAAAATTAAGGTTGTAGCGTTAAGCTACAATTAATTTTGTAGTTAAACTTTATCCTTTTATTATCTTGTCGTTTTTATAAACAACAGGAAGTGCCTGGAAAATTACTCTGTACTCTCGGCTTATGCTCATTAGGGTCCTCGATGAGGCCTGCTGCATAGCTATGGCTTATCCAAATCCCTTGCTCTTGTTGGCCCGGGCTTAATGGGTAGAGTGTCACTATATTCACGCCCAGGTGAAAGACACTAACTTAGATCGCCCTTCTCTACCCATTTTTTTGTTCATCAAAAAAGGAAGAAAATTCAAAGTGATCAGTGTAGTCACCTCATTTTGAAATATATAAAAATCAAAGGCCAAGGATAAAATGGTCATTTCAAGCAATTAGTGAAGCAATAATTTGACTCAAGGCTAGGAGGTGATTTGAACTCTCGAGGGTAAGATGACTTTTGGGACAAAAGTCGCATCCCCTTTGGAATGTAGATCAAATTTTCAATGTAAACTTCTTGGAAATGAACATTTTCCTTGTATTATTTTCTTCAGTCAAAACCCAAGTCCTCAAAGTCAGTGGTAATCTAGTCAAAACACAAGTTCCCCCTCCCCAGTAGTAATATCACCAAAAGTAATTTTTCTTCAGCCAAAAAACGGAAAAACCCAAGTCCCTGGTGGTTTTCTCTTTGATCGGTCAAAAAAGCCGAAGTCCCCATGGTAATTTCTTCTGTCAAAACCCAACTCTCTAGTGGTAGGATTGACACCCGGTGCAATTGCAATTAACTCATCTCCCTCTCACACCATATTTGAACTATTTTTATTGAAAGCTCGAAAATGTGTTAAAACACAAGAGCTGTTTAGACCCCCAAATTAAATTACGGCTTGATTGATTTTACTTTAACTTAATACTAAGTGCGGAATAGAGTAAATGCAAGCGGATAAACAAACAAACTACTCTAACCCATAATCATAATAACACAACAGTAAAATGAAAGGTAAAAGAGTAGGGAAGAAGAATGCAAACACAAGATAACATGCCGATGCATTATCGAAGAGGAAACTAAAGAACTTGGTGAAAAACCTCTCTGCCGCCCTCCAAGCGGTAATCGATCCACTAGACAATCAGTTGGGATACATGGGTTAGTAAGAGACCATCCAAACCTAATCTACCCGATGCATATAAGCCCTCAAGCTCCTACTCCAACAAGGCTTCTCAGAATCGTGTCTTGTCTAGCTCTCCGGATCCTGCAATACGCCTAATTGCATCTGCCAAAACCTGGCTTCTTCCAATGCTTCCCAGCAACACCAAAATCTCATTGAACACTTTGAAAGGGTGTGGTAAGTGTTTGGGCTATCAACCTCTCAATGGTATGGAAATGGAGAGGTAGGAGTTGAGGAAAATCCACAAGCAATTGTGTAGAGAAATGTGGTATAACAATCTCTAACTTTCAAGATTTGTGACTAGGGTTTTTTCTCAGAAGCACACTTCAACATATGTGGGTAATGTGGGTATGTATAGTGTGAGTACATAAAGTGTGTATTAGATAGGACAATCTAGCAAAACAGAATGTCTCGCGGGAAGGCCTTACCTGCGAGATACTCGTGAAAACCAGTTGTCTCCATCCTGTCCTGACTCTTCGCATTCTAGTCATGTGTAGGGCACATGTTTCACTTTGTGGGATGCTTAGTCGTGAGCTACCCGTGAAAACAATTTTAGTCTTCATGCCTTGAGTCTTCACAAACTCTCTCTCTCTTTCTCTCACACACAATCCTTACAATGAAATTCCACAAATAATACAAGGTACAAAAGACTGAACATAATTACAATAAAATTTGGCACGGAATAAAAGTCAACAAAACACATAATTGTAAATTACAACTTTACACTTATCTTTTACTTTCACTTTTTTCTCTCATTTTTTTTTTATTTATTTTAGTGGTTGAGATTTAAAGTTGTAAAATACAACTTAAAATCTCAGCCATTCATAGTAATTACATCATGGGCAATATCTTCAGTCAAAAGCCAAACTCCTCTAAAAGGCAACCAGTCATGAATGATGAATGTCTAAAAGTCCTCCAAAAGTCCTCATAAAAAAAGAAGTCATCTAAGATTGTCCAAGTAAATTTCTTAAGGTTGCGATTGGAAACATAAATTTGAATTTATATAAAAGCGACCAGGAGATGTAGAACTGATCTATTGGTGGAGTTTGTTTAAAGAAAACCAGAATTGGCATGTAATAGACAATATTGTACGAAGAGGAGCCATGCATGATGTGAAAGAAAATTTGAAAATGGCAGTGGAAGCCCCTATACCTTTTCCCCAACCATCCAACTATATACATCTCTTTGTAATACATCCATATCCATAGTAAATATAAAGAACTAGTAATAACTTGACACTTAGTATTTATTGTGAAAATGTTGTGGACATACCACTTCTCTTCTCCTTAACCCATATGAACCACTTAGAGAAATACTAGCCCCTGATTAGAGGCTCTTCTATTTTTTGGGTAAAATTTAATAATTTGCATCAATTATAATTTGGGATTACTACATTTTCCAATCAATAAATATGTAGGGGTGTGATGAAAAAAATTATTTCACCCACAAAAGCATAAGTCATAATAGACCCTCTAAGCCTAATTTACCCAGGTACCTAAGCCCTTCAAGCTTCCTACTCTAACAAGGTTGCACCGAACCTTTTTCTTTTCTAGCTTACCGGATTCCGCTACTAAACGATAGCATCAACCAATGAATATTGGTTCCTTCCAAACTGCTTCCCTTAGCACCAAATGAACCTTCTCACAGACGTGGGTGTGATGATAAAAGGATTTGGTCAATGACCTCTCAAGGATGTATCAATGGAAAGGAAGAGAGTAGAGAAATTTGTAGAGTCTCTTAGTGAAGATTGGAGATGAGGCAATCTTATTTGTACTAGGGTTTCTCTCACAAAATTCTCTCTAGAATCTCTCTACATTTCGTGGGTATAAGGGTCTATATATAGTGGTGTGTGTTTGGAATATGAAGAGTCAGTTTTTGCCAAACAGGGCTGGTTGGCGGCTTGTCCAAGTCGCGAGTTCAAGTCGCGAGGTAACGGCCTGGCCAGCTTGGGACTTTTGTCTTGTAGTGCGACAGTTGATGTGACCCTTCACCTTCCCGCATGCTTCTCACGTGCATAGCATTTGGCGGCTTGCAAGCCGTGAGTCAGTCGCAAGTCCTAGCCGCGAGTCTCTACTTCTTTGCACAAGGATGGGCAATTCTTCACACTCTCTTTACACACTACCCTTACATAAATCTCACTTAAATACAAGGTTACTAAGTGCTAAATTACAAACAAATTGGCATGGAATAAAGTTAACAAGGTGGTTGATAAATTTCAACCTTACAATACTATACCCAAAAAATAAAAATAGAAAAAGAGCCTCATCGCATGGGCAAAGTGCGTGCAATGAGGATTTTTTTTTTTTTTTTTTTTTTTTTTATTGTCTTCTATATTTTTATTTCTCAAAAAAAAAAAAAAATTGTGAATTGTTTACACGTGACAACTCCATCTGAGAGGAAAAAAAAGAAGAAGGTGCATTTAGTTGGTAATCTAGTGGAGCCCTAACAATATTGCCAAATTCATATTGAAAGAAAAAATTTCAGATCGCTAGCATGTTGCCTTATTTTGAAAATTGAAATATATACACAGTTACAACTTGCAACCTTTACATCCCCAATCATTCTTCTTAATCTTCTAGATCAACCTGCTGAAAAAAAAAAAATAGTAAAAATTACAATTTTTTTCCCTTACGAAATCCAACAAATAAAAAATTAGATGCCTTATAGTCCTTTGCATTGTCTGGGCTCTTTAATAAGGGATTATGTAACATCGTGTCTCCGATTCATCACCATCGTTAACTATTCCACAATCAATCTAATCACTCAATGATAATCTCTTTTAAAATGCGTATTCTCTCTGTCAAAATACATAAATAAAAATAAACTTTAGAAAAATTATATCAATATGACTCACGAAATAAATAAAAAATGAAAATGAAATTAAAAGTAAGAGAGTGTAAGAGGAAAGAGAGTTACCTAATCATGATTTGTGAGTGGGTGGATTAAATGTAGAGTACCATTTAATCTCTTTCAAAATTTAATAATTTGCATGCATTATAATTTGGGATTATCACATTTTTCAATCACAAAAAATCTAGGGGTGTGATGAAAAAATTATTTCACCCACAAATACATTATAAGGGAAAAATGTAAAAAGTGTGTATAAATATATTCTTATATTGGTGGATAAGAATAAAAAATTAACCAATGTTTCATTTTTCTTCTATCATGCAGTCAAAACACAAAATAGTATATGTCAAGGCTAAAAAAAAAAAAAAAATTCAACCCAACTTTACCCATTATTAATCCACAAAAATATTGAGTTAAGTAAATTTTGTCAAGCTGTTTTCATTTTTCTTTTCTCATGCAGTAAAAACACATATCATATGCAAAAGTAGTATATGTCAAGGCTAAAAAAAAAAAAAAAAAAAAAAAAACAAACGAAAAATTCAACCCAACCTAACTTATCATTCCACAAAAAAAATTTAGTTTAGTAAATTTTGTCAAGTTGATTTCATTGTTATTTTCTCATGCAGTCAAAGCACATATCATATGCAGAAGTAGTATATGTCAAGGCTAAAAACAAAAAAAAAAAAAAAAAAAAATCAACCCATAAATAAAAATAAAAATAAAAGATTTAAGTCAATTTTGTGAAGTTGATGAGTTGGATGCAGTGGAAAAACTAACAACATGAATTCTCAATAAATTAGTTAGGGTCGATAACACGTAGTCTTTTATATTTGAAGTCATATTTTCAATTTGCATCTTTAATTCATCCACATGTATGTTACTTCTATTTCCAAAAAAAAAAAAAATGTACGGAGAAATAGAGTACCAAAATGTAGTTGGTAGAACTCCTAGCAACTTGGTTCTTGGCAACATCACCTATTAAGCACTCGTTGTCAGTGAAGGCAACATAGGAAGGTGTCATTCTGTTGCCCTGCTCATTGGTTATTATCTCCACACGATCACGGTGCCACACTGCCATGCATGAGTACGCCTTCCCGAGATCGATACCAATTGCAGGACCCTCTTCTTCTCTAGCCATTCTTATTTTTTATACGAACACCACACACACTTTGTCTCAATTATCACAAAAAGAGATGTAGATGCAAAAGAACAGTCAAGTCTTTTTTTTTTTCTACCTTTTTTATAGGAACAATTTGTGGTTTTGGTAAGCAGTAGAGTTAACATGGTCATATATGTAGTGTTTTTAGGAACTATCCCCACTTCCTAAAAAAGAGTAAAAAAACTATCTTCCACTAACCCTGTAGTTACACAGTTACTTTTTTGAAAAAACTCTTCCTCTAATTACTAAAACACAACCCTGCTACCTTAATATTAAGAAACGTTTTAAAGTTTTAATCCACCGCTTTGGCCACAAAAAGAAAACTAATACTCTAAATTACTACAAGTTTATCCATTTCCAATTGGCAAAATTTATCCATCAAATCCTACTCTCATTAAAAAAAAAAAAAAAACACAAAAAAAGAAAAAGAAAAGAAAACCATATACACCATGCCTATCAAAATTTTCATATGTAAAAGTTTCAAATTTATTACGTACTCCTTTTGTGGGTAACATTGAGTTTTTATTTTTTGAGAGAGGTGAAGGTGGTAAGATTGAATAACTGGTTGGTTGTATGTATTGAATCATACGTGGTTTGTTGCTTTTTTTTTTTTGAAATTATTTTTTTATGGGAAAGGTGGGTTGTTGGGGCGTTTCAATCCTATTTCATAGGCAATGTTTTTGAAAGAGTAAAAGATGTAGTTTTACAAAATTATCATTTACTTTTGTCTCTACTTAAACTTAGGGAAATAGGGGTATTTTCGAACAAAAAAAAAATCCAGTCCAAACAGGGAAAGCCCCTTAAATAGTAGTATAGATATAGAAAATAGACACACATTTGTTTGTAAAAATACATATGCTGATAAAAAAATAAGATAAAATAAAATAAATTCCTTGCACCCATAGTTTAGTCATACACACAAACACGAAACACACACTCTTTCTCTCTCTCTCTCACAGAGTTTCAGTATTGCATTTGCCTTTGTCAGTGCATCAATGTATGGTAGCTGAGGGGTCACTCTAAGCTTGGGCAAGTGTGTCGTCAATCGAATCCGAACTTCCAATTCTAACTCTCGCGATCCACCTTTTATCTGCATGATTTAATTTGCTCCTGCCCAACGGTATGTGTATTTCAATGTGCATTGGTCTTTTCTATTTTGGTTTTCTAATTCATGAACAACTTCTTATATTTCTAGAAACAAATCAAATATTTTTGTAAAACAACCCTTATATTTCAACTTCACCTTTAATTTCTTACACATATTTCTTCAAGGAATGTGCACCGAGTTGTCTATTAACAAGATTTTCGTATCTAAACTTCAAGGAATGTGCACTGGGGTGTTAATCTTCAAGATTTTTGTGTGCTATGTCCTCCAACTCCAACGGACTATTTGGACTTTGGACTTGAAGTGTAGTCAATCGCAAAAATGTAAGTATCTTTCATGACCTCCATTTAGAATGCCTCATGCGTGTTGGGTTTTCTGTACTACGTTTGCTTTTATGAGTTGCCATTTAGTATTTGTTTTCCTGTATTTGGTTTATATTTGGTTTCCTTGCTTTGTTATCATTATCTTTTCTTTTCCTTTTTTTTTTTTTGAATAACCACGTTTCTTACATTCCTGTGTTTTGTTCAAATATGAGTTCTTATCTTGTTACACTCTCACGTTTCTTATATTGTTTATTTATTTATTTATTTATTTTGATAACCACATTTCTTATATTCCTGTGTTTTGTTCAAATATAAATTCTTATATAATATATGAGTTCTATTTGAACTTAAATTTTATTATATTCACATTTTTAAATATGAGTTCTTATATTCCTAAATGTCTTTACATGCAATTCAATGGAACAATGCCATTAGTCTTAACATAACAGTATTTCCCTCAAAAAAACAAAAATGTAACGGTAAGGGAATGTTTGTGAAAGTTCAATATGTGTGTAAAACACTCTTAAACATTTAGACCCCAAATTACAAAAAATCAATTCAAGCTTAATGTCAAACAATTAATGTGCGGAATATGAACATAAACCAAACACAGAATTGATAAACAATCTAAACCAAATATAATCACATCCACAACATAAAATAAATGGCAAACACAATGACAACACTTGATGTGTTATCAAAGAGGAAGTCGAAGCCCTCGGCGTAAAACCTCTCCGCCGCCCTCCAAGCGGTAAATAATCCACTAAAGAATGTAGTTGGGATACATGAATAGTAGAATACCCTCTAAGCCTAATCTACCCAGTGTACCTAAGCCCTCCAAGCTTCTTGCTCCAACGAGGTTGCATTGAACCTATTTCTTCTTTAGCTTACCGAATTCCGCTATACACCATAGCATCAACCAATAGTCATTGGTCCCTTCTAAACTACTTCCTTTAGCACCAAATGAACCTTCTCACAGACGTGGGTGTGATGAGAAAAGGATTTGGTCAAGAACCTCTTAATGATGTATCAATGGAGAGGAAGAGAGTAGAGGAATTTGAAGAGTCTTTTAGTGAAGATTGGGGATGAGGCAATCTTGTTTTTTTCTAAGGTTTCTCTCACAAAATTCTCTCTGGAAGCTCTCTACATTTTGTGGGTATAAGGGTCTATATATAGTGGTGTGTGTTTGAAATACGAAGAGTCAGTTTTTGCTAAACAGGGCTAGTTGGCGGTTTGGCCTCGCGGCTTGTTCAAGTCGCGAGTTCAAGTCGCGAGGTAACGGCCTGGCCAGCCTGGGACTTTTGTCATGTAGTACGACAGCTGGCATGACCCTTTACCTTCTCGCATGCTTCTAACGTACACAGCATTTGGCGACTTGCAAGCCGCGAGTCCTAGCCGCGAGTTTCTGCTTCTTTGCACAAAGGTGAGCAATTCTTCACACTCTCTTTACACACTACCCTTACATGAATCCCACCTAAAGACAGGGTTACTTAGTGCTAAATTATAAGCAAATTGGCTTGGAATAAAGCTAACAAGATGGTTGATAAATTTCAACCTTACAATATCTCCCTTTGGCTATTCCATGACAAAATCCTATAACAAACTCTAGACTTAACACGTGAGTTGGGAATAGTTGGAAAACTCACTCACACCTAACTCTAGAATCTGTGAAGCTTTTGAACCATAAGAATAAGAACTCCTGAAACACAACAACACAATAAGTTCATTGTATGCAAAAAACTTGTAATGCATATGGAGCAAGCACAATGCGATCAAGCATAATGGAATAAAGCAATAAACCATGGCAAGACCAAAACAAGCAATCACTATAAACAAGTGATCACAATGCTTATTCACACTTGGAATGAACATCCGGATATTCAAGTTGACAAACACAAGGCAAATCACTTGAATGACCAACAGTCAACCAATGCATAGTACATGAAGTATATGCATCTAGGAATGAAGTCCTACAAGGGCACAAGAGTGACAGTACTTAGAAGGAAATGTGTAACATTTAGTTATAAATACTGATTTAGCAAAGCACACAAGCTGCATAAAGCAAGGTACAAACCATAAAGCAAGGTACAAACCATAAAGCCTACAAAGTGCAAAGAAACAAACCCTAAAAGCTTACAAAAGCAATATAGTTACAAACATAAACAGAAACCTTAAAAACCTACAAAGGTACCAGGTACAAACCAAAAAGTCATAAAGTAAATGCTGAATAAACATCATATTATATACTGAATAACTTCTGAAATAAAACTATCCAAGAGTTAAGAGTATTAGCCAAGCAAAAATAGAAATCATAGTGTAACAAACCTATACAAACAGGAGTTATCCAAAACAAAGTTTCAAAGTTAAAGACATAACAACATTTTAAGAAAAATAAGAACTCCCCCTCTAAAACTGCCCCAAAAATTCTCTCCCTTTTTGACTGGAATGGCCAAAGGGTCACTGCTCTTGGTTGGTGTGTATGCTGTCAAACTTAGCTGAAAGTACATCAAGCTAATCCTGCATTGCTGTCATCCTTTCAGTATGTTGATTTTGAACCTTTTTGAGTGTATCAAGCCTCTCCAGGATGATTTGAATGCATTAGGAGGTACATCTGATGAAGTAGAGGCTCTGCTCCTTTTGCTTCTACTTTTAGGAGTGGTTGTCTATCCTGCAGCTTTAGCTTCAGTCTCCATTGGATCACCTTCTTCTTGGACATCCTCCTCTTCTTCACCTGGAAGACAACTTTGTATCCTTGTGAGAGTAAATTTGTTTATGGCTAATAGAGGAGGCAAGAGACTGATATCCTAAGGGATTGCAACACCCTTTGCTTTGAAAAACCTCATAAGACTGGGGAAGATCAGCTTGGCCCTTGAGATGGTTTTAGTCTCATCCACAAGTGTGTCATATATGTAAGAACTTATGTCAATGAAGGTTTTCTCCTTGAGCTCCATGAGGAAAATAGCTCTAGCATTCGTAAGAGTAGTCATTTTTCTTATAGGATACAAGTTAAATATCATGATAGTGGTCAGACACCTCAATTCAGTAGAAAAGTCAGTAGTGTTGAGACATCTCTTTTCTTTAACACCACCAAGTCGAGACTGGACAACGTCCAGAGATAGCATCCTGTAGTCCCTTAAGCCCCAGAACCTTATCAATATCATGAGCATCTATGGTGAACTCACGTCCTCTAATCCAACAGTTCAGCTCATCCTTCTTTATAATAGCATTTGCATAGAATTCTCGTATCAAAGGTTGGCACACAAGGGGTAGGTCACCCAGCAACTTCTCCCATCCCCTGCCTTCAAAGCATTCTAGAATGAAAGTATCTTTCAAATCATTTAGATCAACAAATTCTTTCTTGAATGATGGTTCCTTTCAAGAAAAAATCCCTATATCTCTAAAAGTGTTGAACCGACCTAAAGAAGTTAGGATCCATTTTTAGCCTTTTGTTAGATTTCTTAGCAGCAGACTTCTTCTTTGTAGGAGATGCAGCCATCTGTAAACAAGCAGAAATGGCCACAACAAGAATAGAACACAAAATGTGGAAATGCACACACATTAGTAACAAGTTAGTTACAGAGAGAGTAATAGAGTGACCAGACAGAACATAGAACAAGCACAGTTGATAACCAAAAAATGGATTGATCAAGTCAAACAAGTTTAAACTGTATGTATTCAGATAGATGTGAGCAAATGTCAATGAGACATGACCTAATGAGTATGAATAGTGCAGAAAGGAAAACAAAGGCAGCAGCACATACAAGATATGGTGACTTAAAATCAAAACAACGCTAACCACAAACACCAAAAACTTAACCAAACTGATAACCTTAAAACCGCAATAAAAGAGAAGTACAAAAAACCCCAAACCCATATGCCCAAAGAGCAAAAACAATTTCTCAAATATTAATGCTTAGACCAAAGATTAGCAACCTAATGTAAACATATAACACTAAAACACCTCTGCAACAAGATAAAATAACCTCACACAATCATACCCAACATTTTAGGCAAACCCAAGATCGAAAACATTATTATGCAGAACACAGTTGTATCTCACAAAACAGGAAAATAAAGATCAAATCAGTAAGAATGAAGTGAGATATATAAAACCCATACCTTTTTCTTGATGTTTGAAGAAGACATGATGCAGAAAATGTAAGCTTTTTCAAAGAGTCACAGAGTGTTTGATAGATAGAAATGGGGAAGAAAATGAATAGTCATTGATATTCGAGGGAAAATTAAAAAACAATTTTAAAAACTGTTTTTAAAACGCAAAACACGCGTTTTTCGTGACTGGGTCAAGTTGCCAGTAAGTCGCTAGGTAAGTTGCGAAACACATAGTAGGTGAGAAACTTGAAAAATTTCTCTAAGTGTTTTTCACGACTGGAAGGTCTACTCGTGAGATAGTTGCCAGGTAAGCCGCGAAAATCTCTGTGTACCCCTCGTGATTGGACCTTCCACCCGCGAACAAGTCGCCACACTAAGCCGCGAACAACACAAAAACTCAAGTTTTGAAAATTTTTCTAAGTATTTTTCGCGACTGCAACCTTGACTCGCTAGTGAGCCGCGAAAAATCTCGGAGTAAGCTCGCGACTGGAGCATGCAACTAGACCTACCCGCGATTGAGTCGCCAAAACAGGGCAACACTGTTTTTGAAAATTTTGACAATTTTTGTAGAAACAAAATACCTTCCAAAAAAAAATTAAAACACTCAAAAATCTTTTTGTGTTTGATCAACAAAGATTGAGATTATGAAAACACATTTAAATACGTACAATCACAAAAATGAATATGGCATTTATTGAACATAGACTTGTGTGTGAAAATAAAAAATGAGATAGTCCTTAGTCTAATGTGAAGCTTCAATGATCAATTCAATCAAGGCATACACAACTAGCACTAGATAATGTGATCCATCTTAATTATAGAAATGTGCATATATGACCTCCCACATAAACTTGAGAACATTTCATTGAAACTTTTCATTTGGCTCCAATTTTAACATATCATTTGATCTTTTTGAATAAACATATCTCATTGTGAGATTGATGCCTGAAATTTTGAATATTTCAACTTAATGAGTTAGCCTTTGGCTTTTTGGGCATCCAACAATTTATTTTGGTCACTTTCCCTTTTTCCTAGTCAAATACTAGTATGTGCGACAGACTTTTGCAGCTCAATATCTCTTTTCATTTGGAGATTTACATTTGGTGAGCTCTTAAAAAAAAAAAAAAGTGGGAAGATATATAGGCACAAGTCTATGCATGTCTCAAGATCAACAAAATCATTCACTAATCATTCATGATAAGGTTGAAGATCTATTTACAACAATCACAAAGATTTCAAGATTTTTCCCACAAAGATATGAGTGCATAAGAGACAAGCTAAGCTCGTTAAATGCACGAAGCCATTAGTACAAAGGTACAAGGCAAAACATGCTTTGAGACAACACTCAGCAAATTTGATCAAACTTTTGGATTTTCTACTTTTTTTGTGTTTTTTGATTTTTGACGTAAAAGTAATAAAAGATTGATCAAAGACAATGTAAAAATATTTTAAAATGAAACAAATAAACAATCAACAAAACAAAACAAACAGAAGCATAAAGCATGCAACAAAACATATTCACAAAGTATAGGAAAAATTGATGCATAGGCATGTTATGATGCATAGGCATGAGTACCCTTTGTCACCCACACGTCACGTGCGTTTGGAGTGATATCCTTGACAGATTAGGTACGAAAGTTAGGACTGTCAAACCTCTTTGTGAAGCTTTCCAAGCAATTTGTAAAGGCACCAATCATCTTCATCATGTCCATCATTCCTAGATCACGGTTTTGACTTCTTAGTTGCTCACCACCCCAAGACCTCTCATCATATCTCCTTCCTCGTGATCGAGGTGCCCTTGCATTGTTCAATGCTCTCAGCTTATGGCAGTTGGGTCTATTATGTCCTTGCACTCCGCAATAGTAATAAAGATAGTTCGTTCTATGACCCTATTGTGATCTTGGAAGTGATCTTCCTCTAGCTCCATATTTGGATTCTGATTGATTATGGGATTTATTTAACACCCGTTGATCAGCCACATTCTTCTTCTTTTCAGCCTTAATTTTCTCAGGAATGGACCTATCCACAATCGTCTCTTTAGCCTTCACAAACTTCACTTCCTTGGTGACATTGGCTGATGAGCTACTCCCTCCGGTATATCCCAACCCGGACTTGTTAGAGGAAGGTTTTTGAGATTAAATAACATCTTCTAACTTCTTGGAGGAGACTCTCTCTATCTTGGCATGAGCTTGCACTACCTCTTGCTCAAGAAATCTCACTTTTGTGTAAGCTTATGATAGCTCTCCATTTAGTGTTTCAATCTCACACTTCGCTTCCTTGTATTGTGCTAGAAGACTTTTGTAATCTTCCTTAGCCCTCTTCATCTTCTTAATGGCTGCATTAGCCACCTTAGCATATTCACCGGTTTTCCCAAGAAGTGAGTTGTAAGTCTCTTGCAGTCTCACTGCTTCTCTAACTTCCTCATCTTTAGACTCCTCAACTATTCCAATAGACTCTAAATCTAAATGTACACCAAGCTCCTTCACAAGTGTATCCAAATCATTTGAGGACTCCACATGTGCAATGGTCATGAATGCAGAGTAGTTTCCTTCTCTGTCACAACTCTCTTTAGAATCAGAACTTGAAGACTCTGAATCACTCAGCGTTGTGGCATACGCCTTGCCTTTCCCTCTTAAGAAATTGGGACACTCCTTCTTGAGATGTCCATGGCCATTGCATTCATAACACACAATGTTCGAAGGAGATTGAGAATCCTTCCCTTCTTTCCTCTTAAACTCTCGTCTATCACCTCTTGATGATGAAAACTTCCCTCTGTTGAATGGTTTCCCACTGTTTTTCATCTTCAGAAATTTGCGAAAGTTTTTCACAAGATATGCTACTTCCTTCTCCACTCCATCTTCTTCACAGGAATCATCCATTCTTTCGGTGATGGTTTTGAGAGTAAGCGATTTACTCGTCTTGTGGGAAGACAGTACCAATTCATATGTTTGGAGAGACCCAATTAGCTCTTGAATTTTGATCTCATCCAAGTCTTTACTCTCTTCTATGGTTGTGACTTTTGCTCTAAAGCTTTCAGGCAAGGACCTCAAGTTTTTTCTCACTACCTTAGTATCTTCAATCTTCTCACCAAGATTGAGCTTAGCGATGACAATTTCGTTGAGCTTCCCATAGAACGAATCAAAAGATTCATCTTCACCCATCTTGAGCTCTTTAAATTTGGTGGTAAGCATTTGGAGCTTTGTGTCCTTCACCTTCTTAGTCCCCTTATAAGTTGTCTCCAAAATCTCCTAAGCTTCCTTGACAACTGTCATGTGAGATATCCTATGGAATTCATCTGGAAACACACCATAGAATATAGCATTTAAAGTTTTACTATTAACATTGGTTGCCGCAAGAGCTACCTTATCCCAAGTGGATTTAGTAGCCTCCGGCTTTGTCCACCCTACTTCAACCACATCCCAAACGGTGTCATCAATAGAGTATAAGAATGCCCTCATTCTGACTTTCCAGAAAGCATAATTGTTACTATCAAAAAATGGTGGAACATTTAAGGATTGAGACATATCCATCTCAAAAAGGGTTAAGGATCACACTCAGGTATTTAAACCACAGAGAGTGTACCTGCTTTGATACCCATTGAAAGTTTAATATGTGTGTAAAACACCCTTGAATATTTAGACCCCAAATTACAAAATATCAATTCAAGCTTAATGTCAAACAATTAATGTGCCGAATATGAACATAAGCCAAACACAGAATTGATAAACAATCTAAGCCAAATATAATCACATCCACAACATAAAATAAATGGCAAAGATAAAGGAAGAGAGATGCAAACACAAGGACAACACTCAATGTGTTATCGAAGAGGAAACATCAGCCCTTGGCGTAAAACCTCTCCGCCACCCTCCAAGCGGTAAATAATCCACTAAAGAATGTAGTTGGGATACATGAATAGCAGAAGACCCTCTAAGCCTAATCGACTCAATGTACCTAAGTCCTCCAAGCTTTTTGCTCCAATGAGGTTGCGCCAAACTTATTTCTTCTTTAACTTACCGGATTCCGCTATACATCATAGCATCAATCAATAGTCATTGGTCCCTTCCAAACTGCTTCCCTTAGTACTAAATGAACCTTCTCATAGACGTGGGTGTGATGAGAAAAGGATTTGGTCAAGAACCTCTCAAGGATGTATCAATGGAGAGGAAGAGAGTAGAGGAATTTGAAGAGTCTCTTAGTGAAGATTGGGAATTAGGCAATCTTGTTTTTTTTTTCTAAGGTTTCTCTCACAAAATTCTCTCTAGAATCTCTCTATATTTTGTGGGTATAAGGGTCTATGTATAGTGGTTTGTGTTTGGAATACGAAGAGTCAGTTTTTGCCAAACAGGACTGGTTGGCGGCTTGGCCTCGCGGCTTGTCCAAGTCGTGAGTTCAAGTTGCGAGGTAATGGCCTGGCCAGCCTGAGACTTTTTTCCTGTAGTGCGACAACTAGCGTGATCCTTCACTTTCCTGTATGCTTCTCACGTAGCATTTGGCGGCTTGCAAGCCACGAGTCAGTCGTGAGTCCTAACCGCGAGTCTCTGCTTCTTTGCACAAAGGTGAGCAATTCCTCACACTCTCTTCACACACTACCCTTACATGAATCTCACCTAAATACAAGGTTACTAAGTGCTAAATTACAAGCAAATTGGCACGAAATAAAACTAATAAGATGGTTGATAAATTTCAACCTTACAGTTTGTTTTTCAGCCTTTATACTGTTAACTTTCATAAACTAATAGTCATGTTTATTTGAGTTCTCATCATATGCTTGTGGTTTTCTTATATTCACATTTTCAAATATGAGTTCTATTTGAACTCAAATTAGTTTTTTAAAACTCAAATATATATATATATATATATATATATATTTTTTTTAATATTTAGTTCATCGCTGACTTAGAGTTTAGAAAAAAAAAAAAAGAAAAAACTTATTCTTTTATCATGATTTAAATTCTGGAAAAAAAAAAAAAAATCTTTTAACTCTCACGTAAAATACTGCCCACATAATATGACCACACTTTGTTATCATTATTCTTTCTATATCATTATCTTATCTTTTTTAATCTTTTCTATTATTTTATTTGGTCAGTTTGATGGGTGTTTAATATTTTCTCTAATCAATTAGTATTTTTTTAAAGTGTGAGAATGAAATATATTTTTGTCTATCTTCAAGATTTTCGTATCTGAACTTCAAGGAATGTGCACTTGGGTATGGATCTTCAATATTTTCGTAGCTAAAATGTAAGTATCTTGGATGACCTCTATTTAGATGCCTCATGAGTGTTGGTTCTTTGTATTACAGCAAATTAAGTTTGCTTTTATGAGTTGTCATTCAATATTTGATTTCCTGTATTTGGTTTATATTTGATTTCCTTACTTTGTTATCATTATCCTTCTCCTTAATTTCGTCTCACATTGATTTTTATTTATTTATTCAAATATCTTTGTTTTGAATTTGAAAAAAAGAATCAAACTATACGATTGGGTCTTCTTCATTTTCTTATTTCCTTATGATTATCCTCTTCTTCTTTTTTTTTTTTTTTTTTTACTATGTGTAAGCCTTTTCTTTTTTGTGTTAAGAAATGCATTTTCTATGGGGCTATATTTGGAAGTTTAGCTCCTAACAGTTTCTCTTCCTTATTTTATGGACGCCAAGGTGAGGATAAATCCCTCAAGATGTTGGAAATCAATTTTAACCATGGTTTTCAAACCCAGACTATTCATAGAACCAGTAAGGGGAGAAGTTCAAGGTTTTTAAGGTCGGACCAAGGTCGAACCATGATGATGTCGTAATTACTTTATTAATTAATTAAATACAAATATAGATATTAAATTTATAAAATTAGCATAATTGACTTATATATATATGGGGAAAATTAAATGATTTTCAAGCATATTTTAAAGAAAGTTAATAAAAGTAAAATAATAAAGCATGAAAAAATACATTAAAAGTTATAATTAATTTTATAGTAAAAAAGTATGAATATATTTATATACTCCCTTTTAGAGATGGCTAATTAAAATATGGCTAATTAAAATATACTAGCCTCTGAGCATGCGCTCATGCACATGCTCAGATGCTCTTCTATTTTTTTGATAAAAGTTAATAATTTACATCCATTACAATTTGGAATTACTACATTTTTTACACACAAAAACATCTAGGGGTGTGATGAGTATTATGACTTATGCTTTTGTGGGTGAAATAATTTTTTTTCATCACACCCCTACATATTTATTGATTGGAAAATGCAGTAATCTCAAATTATAATTGATGCAAATTATTAAATTTTACCCAAAAAATAGAAGAGCCTCTAATCAGGGGCTAGTATTTCTCTAAGTGGTTCATATAGGTTAAGGAGAAGAGAAGTGGTATGTTTATAACATTTCCACAATAAATACTAAGTGTCAAGTTATTACTGGTTCTTTATATTTACTATGGATATGGATGTATTACAAAGAGATGTATATAGTTGGATGGTTGGGGAAAAGGTATAGGGGCTTCCACTGCCATTTTCAGATTTTCTTTCACATCATCCATGGCTCCTCTTCGTACAATATTGTCTATTACATGCCAATTCCGGTTTTATTTAAACAAACTCCACCAATAGCTCAGTTCTACATCTCCTGGTCGCTTTTATATAAATTCAAATTTATGTTTCCAATCGCAACCTTAAGAAATTTACTTGGACAATCTTAGATGACTTCTTTTTTTATGAGGACTTTTAGAGGACTTTTAGACATTCATCATTCATGACTGGTTGCCTTTTAGAGGAGTTTGGCTTTTGACTGAAGATATTGCCCATGATGTAATTACTATGAATGGCTGAGATTTTAAGTTGTACTTTACAACTTTAAATCTCAACCACTAAAATAAAAAAAAATGAGAGAAAAAAAGTGAAAGTAAAAGATAAGTGTAAAGTTGTAATTTACAATTATGTGTTTTGTTGACTTTTATTCCGTGCCAAATTTTATTGTAATTATGTTCAGTCTTTTGTACCTTGTATTATTTGTGGGATTTCATTGTAAGGATTGTGTGTGAGAGAAAGAGAGAGAGAGTGTGTGAAGACTCAAGGCATGAAGACTAAAACTGTTTTCGTGGGTAGCTCACGACTAAGCATCCCACAAAGTGAAGCATGTGCCCTACACATGACTGGAATGCGAAGAGTTAGGACAGGATGGAAACAACTGGTTTTCACGAGTATCTCGCAGGTAAGGCCTTCCCGCGAGACATTTTGTTTTGCTAGATTGTCCCATCTAATACACACTTTCTGTACTCACACTATACATACCTACATTACCCACATATGTTGAAGTGTGCTTTTGAGAGAAAACCCTAGTCACAAATCTTGAGAGTTAGAAATTGTTATACCACATTTCTCTACACAATTACTTGTGGATTTTCTTCAACTCCTACCTCTCCATTTCCATACTATTGAGAGGTTGATAGCCCAAACACTTACCACACCCTTTCAGATTGTTCAATGAGGTTTTGGTGTTGCTAGGAAGCATTGGAAGAAGCCAGGTTTTGGTGGATGCAATTAGGCGTATTGTGGGATCCGGAGAGCTAGACAAGACACGATTCTGAGAAGCCTTGTTGGAGTAGGAGCTTGGAGGGCTTATATTCATTGGGTAGATTAGGTTTGAACGGTCTCTTACTAACCCATGTATCCCAACTGATTGTCTAGTGGATTGATTACCGCTTGGAGGGCGGCAGAGAGGTTTTTCACCAAGTTCTTTAGTTTCCTCTTCGACAACACATCGGCGTGTTATCTTGTGTTTGCATTCTTCTTCCCTACTCTTTTACCTTTCATTTTACTGCTGTGTTATTATGATTATGGGTTAGAGTAGTTTGTTTGTTTATCCGCTTGCATTTACTCTATTCCGCACTTAATATTAAGTTAGAGTAAAATCAATCGAGCCGTAATTTAATTTGGGGGTCTAAATAGCTCTTGTGTTTTAATACATTTTTGAGCTTTCAATAAAAATAGTTAAAATATGGTGTGAGAAGGAGATGAGGTAATTGCAATTGCACTGGATGTCAATCCTACCACTAGAGAGTTGGGTTTTGACAGAAGAAATTACCATGGGTACTTCGGCTTTTTTGACCGATCGAAGAGAAAACCACTTGGGACTTGGGTTTTTCCATTTTTTGGCTGAAGAAAAATTACTTTTGGTGATATTACTACTGGGGAGGGGGAACTTGTGTTTTGACTAGATTACCACTGGCTTTGAGGACTTGGGTTTTGACTGAAGAAAATAATACAAGGAAAATGTTCATTTCCAAGAAGTGTACATTTAAAATTTGATCTATATTCCAAAGGGGATGCCATTTTTTTCCCAAAAGTCGTCTTACCCTTGGGAGTTCAAATCGCCTCCTAGCCTTGAGTCAAATTATTGATTCACTAATTGCATGAAATGACCATTTTATCCTTGGCCTTTGATATTTATATATTTCAAAATGAGGTGACTACACTGATCACTTTGAATTTTCTTTCTTTTTTGATGAACAAAAAAATGGGTAGAGAAGGGCGATCTAAGTTAGTGTCTTTTACCTAGGCTTGACTATAGTGACACTCTACTAGTTAAGCCCGGGTCAACAAGAGCAAGGGATTTGGATAAGCCATAGCTATGCACCAGGCCTCATTGAGGACCCTAATGAGCATAAGCCGAGAGTACAGAGTAATTTTCCAGGCACTTCCTATTGTTTATAAAAACGACAAGATAATAAAAGGATAAAGTTTAACTACAAAATTAATTGTAACTTAACGCTACAACCTTACTCAATATTTTTTTTATTGGAAGTAAATTTTAACAAATC
This sequence comes from Quercus variabilis, assembly GCA_030445155.1. Classification (NCBI taxonomy): domain Eukaryota; kingdom Viridiplantae; phylum Streptophyta; class Magnoliopsida; order Fagales; family Fagaceae; genus Quercus; species Quercus variabilis. Next base: position 41,012,317 of record CP129446.1, on the reverse strand, counting down.
CATCATTGGATAATATTTTCTTATATCCTCCATGCTTGTAAAATTTATAGAGAATTAAGGATTAATAACTATTTCATCAATCAATTATTTAAATTGAAAGTTTTTATAGTTTAAAATTATGCACAAAATATAATCTTATAAATTATGAAGCAAATAATATTCAATTGACACAAAATTTGACATATTTATTAAGAGCAAAAAGAACATGCAATCTAACAATTAAATTTTTGAAATATGTAGTAATAGATGAACTACATTTGTTGGAGAATTCTAAACGGAAGGAACAACAGTCAACTAAATTACCACATAAGTTGAATTAGAGGAAGTTGCAACCTATCATATCCCACTCCAAATTGGAATTATAAATTATTGGATAGATACAATTAAATCAAAGTAAGGCCTTGTAGCTGAATTGGCATCTCCCCATGCCCAAAGTTCTTGGGGGTCTAGGGGGGAAAGAGTTCGAGTTGCGGGATTAGCAGCATATTGTAATTATCTCTTTAAAAAAAAAAAAAAAGGTTAAGGCAATAGCCAACAAGTATAAGATTTAATTCAAAGACCGATAGAAAGGTAAAAAAATGGGTCCGTGAATGGTGTTAGATGACATCATGAAGCACAAATGTTGGATATACTTATTTGTAAAAAAAAAAACCCTTATCCATTTTTTGGGGGGAAATTACACTTTACCATCTTGAATTATGCATCAGATTACACTTTGCACCCTAAACTATTTGAATACACAGTTTGCACCCTAGACTATGACCATTATTACACTTTGCACTTTGACATTAGTTTTACTGTTAGGTTAGACAAAAATATAAAGCATGTGACGTCGTGACCTGCACACATGTATTGCTTAAGTGTCACAAACTTAAAAGACCAAAACCCCCCTCTTCCCAATCAATTAAAAAAAAAATCAGTTCTCTCTCATGTGTATCAACCCCTCTCCTAAAATCAAAATCATTTGCTAAATCCCCATATGAAAATCCTATTTGGTAGTTTTGAGTGTGTATACATTGTTATGAGGTTGTCATAGTTTGGTCATAGTCCTCATGGTGGTGTTGTGAATGATACTAGTGAAGAGAATTGATGAGGCCAACAAAAGGACGTGAGAAGTAGACTTGCTTAAAATACAGAAAGGAAAAAAAAATTAACACAGTCAACCATGCTAGTGGCAATCAAATAAAGAAATAGACACTGTTTGTGATGAGAAGGGGCTTTAGGTTAAGGAATTTGGATGAGGCATGCTAGTAGTAGTGGTAATCAAATAAAAACAAAGGAAAAAAAAAAATCAATTGACGCAGTGGTGGAGCAATGGTGTGCCAAGGGTCTGATATGCAGCACGAGAGAGAGAGAGAGAGAGAGAGAGAGAGAGAGAGAGAGAGAGAGAGAGAGAGAGAGAGAGAGAGAGAGAGAGAGAGAGAGAGAGAGAGAGAGAGAGAGAGAGAGAGAGAGAGAGAGAGAGGAGAGCTGGAAAAAAAAGTTTTTTTTTTTTAATTAATTGGAAAGAGGGGGTTTTGGTCTTTTAAGTTTGTACTACTTTAGCAATACACATATGCAAGTCACATGTTTCATATTTTCGTTTAATTTAACAGGAAAACGAATATCAGGATGCAAAGTGTAACAATGGTCATAGTTTAAGGTATGCTTGGTTGGGGTGAAAACAGAGAAGATGGAAAATAGGGAGAGGAAAATAGGGTGAAAAATGATGTTTTCTACTGTTTGGTTAAGGAAAGAAAATAAGAGAGACAGAAAACAGGGGAGAAAATTTTACCTCCCGGGCCCACTTTTTTTATCCTCTCAAATTATGAGGAAAATGGGGAGAGAAAAGTGCTATGAAATGCATTTTACACAAATACTCTCTCACCTACCCCTCAATTTATTCATGACCTGATAACTTTTGTCTCTTCTCATCCTTATCACTTTACCTTCACAGCACATCAACATCTAGGTTCTCTTCTCTCTCTCTCTCTCTCTCTCTCTCTTTTTTTTTTTTTTTTTTTTTTGTTGACCACGTTTTTGCTGGTTACAAAATCTTTTTCCTAAATAAATTTATACGTACACTATTGTAATTTTTACATTATAATAATAAAAATAATAATATAAATTTATATGTATGATGTGGTAAATTTTATATTATTTAATGAGTACAAATAAATATGTTTCTTACATATTAGTAACCCTGTATTTAGGTGGGATTCATGTAAGGGTAGTGTGTGAAAAGAGTGTAAATAATTTCTCATCTTTGTGCAAAGAAGCAGAAACTCGCAGCTAGGACTTGCAATTGACTCTTGGCTTGCAAGCTGCTAAATGTTGTGCACGTGAGAAGCATACGGGAATGTGAAGGGTCATACCAGCTATTGCACTATAAGACAAAAGTCCTAGGCTGGCCAGGCCGTTACCTCGCGACTTGAACTCGCGACTTGGACAAGCTGCGAGGCCAAGCCGCCAATCAGTCCTGTTTGGCAAAAACTGACTCTTCGTATTTCAAACACACACCACTATATATAGACCCTTATACCCACAAAATGTAGAGAGCTTCCAGATAGAATTTTGCGAGAGAAACCGTAGAGAAAAACAAGACTGCTTCATCCCCAATCTTTACTAAGAGACTCTACAAATTCCTCTACTCTCTTCCTCTCCATTGATACATCCTTGAGAGGTTATTGACCAAATCCTTTTCTCATCACACCCACGTCTGTGAGAAGGTTCATTTGGTGCTAAGGGAAGCAGTTTGGAAGAAACCAATATTCATTGGTTGATGCTATCGTTTAGTAGCGGAATCCAATAAGCTAGAAAAGAAAAAGGTTCGGCGCAACCTCGTTAGAGCAGGAAGCTTAGAGGGCTTAGGTACCCAGGTAGATTAGGCTTGGAGGGTCTATTGCTGTTCATGTATCCCAACTACATTTTCTAGTGGATTATTGACCGCTTGGAGGGCGGCGGAGAGGTTTTACGCTGAGGGCTTCGGTTTCCTCTTCGATAACACATCGCGTGTTGTCCTTGTGTTTGCATCTCTCTTCCTTTATCTTTTCCTTTTATTTTCTGCTGTGGATGTAATTATAATTGGCTTAGATTGTTTATCAATTCTGTGTTTGGCTTATGTTCATGTTCCACATATTAATTGTTTGATAATAAGCTTGGATTGATATTTTGTAAGTTGGGGTCTAAACGTTCAAGGGTGTTTTACACACATTTTGAACTTTCAAGCATAATAATTTTTTATTCATTCATCTCTTCTAATTTATTAAATTTTAGAGGCTCATCAATCAAAGAGTTTCCAATGGTGAAAATTTAACAATTTAGGATGTACATTTGAGGTAAAAAAATTTGTAAGTAAATAAGATGAAAACTCACTTAGTGTATAAAACACTTGTGAATGTTTAGACCCCCGAATACAAATTTTCCAATATAAGCTTATATTCACACAATATATGTGCAGAATATGAAATATAAGCAATACCCAAATTATCAAACTACTCTAGGCCATTAATTAATCACAACCAGTAGAAATTAAAAGCTAAGAGTAAGAGAAAGAGAGATGTAAACACAAGATAAAACTGGCACGTGTTATCAAAGAGGAAATTGAAGAACTTGGCGATAAACCTCTCCGTCGCCCTCTAAGCGGTAAATGATCCACTAGAAAATCAATTGGGATATATGAATAGCAATAGACTCTCCAAGCCTAATCTACCCAATGCATCTAAGCCCTCCAAACTTCTTGCTCCAACAAGGTTATGCCGAACCGTGTCTTCTCTACCTTTTCGGATCTTGCAATTAGCCTATTGTATCAACCAATATGAATTGGTTCTCTCTTGAATTACTTCCCAAACACCAAGAACCTTCTCATTACTCTGAATTTGGTGAGGTAAGAATTTGGTTTATGATCCTTTCATGGGTATGATAATGGAGAGAGTGAGAGTAGAGGAATTTGGAGAATCAAATGTATAAGATTGTGGATGAATTAATCTTATTTTTCTATATGGTTTCTCTCTCAAAATTCTCTCTGGAAACTCTTTACATTTCATGGGTATAAGAGCATCTCCAATACCTTAGGTAAAAGCAAAATAATCTCTATAATAGAGAATGAGACCCAAAAAATGGTCTCCAATGGATTCTCTAAATCATGATTTTTTTTTGGCTCATAAACAGTAACTCATCAAATCTGATTGGCTACTGTACATTAGCAAAAGAATAAAACTAAATAAAAAATTAGCAAAGAAAGGAGTGGGGATGGGGTATGGGAATATGTGTGTTAAAAAATGAATAAATAATGAATGAAGAAATAATATTTAAATGAGATAGAGAATGGATAGTGAATCTATTAGAAGATGTATTTGAAAAAGTAAGTAGATAAAAGGTAAATATCACTATTCATTGTCCAAACAATTCAAAAATATAGAGAAGTTGCTGGAGATGCTCCAAGAGTATTTATAGTAGGGTATGAGTTGGAATGTGAAAAATCATTTTCAGCAAAACAGGGTGCACTAGCGAGTCATTTCGCAATTGGGATGAGTTGCGAGTTCCAGTCTCCAGTTACTGGACTAGGTTAGACTGTACTTTTTGTCTTGTAGTGATCCAGCTGGCTTGACTCTTCATCTTCCTGCATGCTTCACACGTGTGCTTTATTTTGGAAAGTCACCACTCGCGAGTCACCTTTTTGTTGCACACTCTTGATTATACTGTCTCACACACAAATCTTCATCTTCCTGCATGCTTCACACGTGTGCTTTATTTTGGCAAGTCACCACTCGCGAGTCACCTTTTTGTTGCACACTCTTGATTATATTGTCTCACACACAACCCTTACACTATTCCCACCTAAATACAGGGTTTCTAAATGCTGAATTACAAGAAAATTTGGCACAGAATAAAGTTAGCACATAGTTGAATAAATTCAACTGTACATAATAATTGAAGCAAATACTCATAGAGACTCAAACAATAGCAATATATATATTACTATAGTAATCCCAAATTATATGTTACAAATCCATAGGTAGAATTCATCCTTGAAAACTATCTTACAAGAGAAGGGTGCCCAAGGGCTCATAAACACATGGTTAAGTTTATACTTAATCCATGTGGGACATTAGGATCATAACATACAACCACACTCTGCAGCCGACATCCACGATGACTCACTTTAGTGACACTGACTCGGTGGTAGCCCTTTCTCTTTTTGGTGGCTCCACTCACCTATTAGTAATTTTAATCTAGCCTCTAGGTCATCCCCTTAAAGATCCGATCGCAAAGTCGCAACTCATTTGATCTCATACTTAATGAGCTACGTTCGATTGCTTGAAGTGGTGGTTGGCTCTGATACCAAATGTTACAAACCTATGGGTAGAACTCACCCTTGAAAATAGGCTTACAAGTAGAGGGTGCCCAAGAGCTTATAAGTACATGGTTAAGCTTATATTTAATCCACGTGGGACATTAGGATCATAAAATTATAATAGATGCAAATTAGGATCACTCTCCCACTAACCCACTTCTTCAAAGCAACTATACATTTACTTTTTTTTTTTGGTAAAGGTTAATAATTTGAATTTATTATAATTTGGGATTACTACATTTTCAATCACAAAATACCTAGGGGTGTGATGAAAAATTATTTCATCCAAAACGCATAACACTCATCACACTCCTAGGTATTTTTGTATTTGGAAAATGTAGTAATCCCAAATTATAATGGATTCAAATTATTAACCTTTAACAAAAGAATAGAAGAGCCTTTGAGCACGCGCTCATGCGCATGCTTAGAGGCTAGTTACTTTTGAAGGGGCTTTGCCTGTTTGGATTGGATTTTTTTTGTTCCAAAATACCCCTACAACCTATGTTTTAGTAGAGGCAACTCAGGTAAAATACATCTTTAACTCCCACTAAAATATTACCTATAAAATTGGACCACTTTCCTATTGGTTTTTAAATTACTTTATCCATTTATAAAATAAATAAATAAATAAATAAACGGACACACGTTTGTTTATAAAAATACATCTGCTGATTAAAAAAAAAAGCATATGCCTTTACTGCCAAAAAAAAAAAAAAAACTTGCTTGCACCCATAGTTTAGTCATGCAAACAAACACGAAACACACACACTCTCTCTCACAGAGTTTTAGTACTGCATTTGCCTTTGTTAGTGCATCAATGTATGGCAGCCAATTTGAATAGCTGACGGGTCACTCTAAGCTTGGGCAAGCGTGTCGTCAATCGGATCTTGGACTTCCAACTCTAACTCTTACGATCCATCTCCTACTCTCAGGTCAGTTTTTCCACTCTTTCATCTATGTGATTTAATTTGCTCTTTTCAATGTGCATTGGTCTTTTCTATTTTGGTTTTCTAATTCATTAACAACTTCTTATATTTCTAGAAACAAATCAAATATTTTTGTAAAACTGCCCTTATATTTCAACTTCACCTTTAATTTCTTTCACATATTTCTTCAAGGAATGTGCGCTGAGGTGTCTATCAACAAGATTTTTGTATTTAAACTTCAAGGAACGTGCACTGGGGTGTTGAACTTCAAGATTTTTGTGTGCTATGTCCTCCAACTCCAATGGACTATTTGGACTTTGGACTTGTAGTGTAGTCAACAGCAAAAATGTAAGTATCTTTCATGGCCTCCATTTAGAATACCTCATGCGTGTAAGGTTTTTTGTATTACATTTGCTTTTATGAGTTGCCTTTCAATATTTGTTTTCCTGTATTTGGTTTATATTTGGTTTCCTTACTTTGTTATCATTATCTTTTTTTTTTTTTTTTTTGGTTGAATAACCACGTTTCTTATATTCCTGTGTTTTGTTCAAATATGAGTTCTTATCCTATTACACTCTCATGTTTCTTATATTCTTTATTTTTTTTTTGATAACCACGTTTCTTATATTCCTGTGTTTCTCATGTTTCTTATATTCTTTATTTTTTTTTTGATAACCACGTTTCTTATATTCCTGTGTTTTGTTGAAATATAAGTTCATATCTAATATATGAGTTCTATTTGAGCTTAAATTTTCTTATATTCACATTTTTAAATATGAGTTCTTCTATTCCTAAATGTCTTTACATGCAATTCAATGGATCAATGCCATTAGTCTTAACATAATGGTATTTCCCTCAAAAAAAAAAAAAAAAAATGTAATGGTAAGGGAATGTTTGCTTTTCAGCCTTTATACAATTAACTTTCATAAACTAATAGTCATGTTTATTTGAGTTCTCATCATATGCATGTGGTTTTCTGATATTCACATTTTCGAATATGAGTTCTATTTGAACTCAAATTAGTTTTTTAAAACTCAAATTGATTTTTTTTTTTTTTTTTTAAATTTAGTTCATCGCTAACTTAAAGTTTAGGAAAAAAAAAAAAAAAAACCTTATTTTTTTTATTGTGATTTAAAGTCTGAAAGAAAAAAAAAAATTCTTTTAACTCTCTCGTAAAATACTGCCTACAAAATATGACCACACTTTGTTATCATTATCCTTTCTATATTATTACCTTATTTTATCTTATCTTATCTTTTTTAATCTTTTCTTTTATTTTATTTGGTAAGTTTGATGGGTGTATAATATTTTCTCTAATCAATTGGTATTTTTTTAAAGAGTGAGAATGAAATATATTTTTGTCTATTTCCAAGATTTTCGTATCTAAACTTCAAGGAACGTGTACTCGGGAATGGATCTTCAAGATTTTCATAGCAAAAATGTAAGTATTTTTGATAACCTCTATTTAGATGCCTCATGAGTATTGGTTCTTTGTATTACAACAAATAAAGTTTGCTTTTATGAGTTGTCATTCAGTATTTGATTTCTTGCATTTGGTTTATATTTGGTTTTCTTACTTTGTTATCATTATCCTTCTCCGTAATCTCATCTCACATTGGTTTTTATTTATTTATTCAAATATCTTTGTTTGAATTTGAAAAAAAAAATTATATATATATATATATACACGATTTGGTCTTCTTCTTTTTCTTATTTTCTAATGATTATCCTTTTTTTTTTTTTTTTTAATTTTTTAATTTTTTAACTATGTGTAAGCCTTTTCTTTTTTGTGTTAAGAAATGTATTTTCTATGGGGCTATATTTGGAAGTTTAAGTCCTAACAATTTCTCTTCCTTACTTTATGGACGCCAAGGTGAGGATAAATCCCTCAAGATGTTGGAAATCAATTTTAACCATGGTTTTTAGATCCAGACTGTTCATAGAACCATTAAGGGGAGAAGTTCAAGATTTTTAAGGTCGAATCGAGGTTGAACCGCGATGATGTCATAATTACTTTATTAATTAATTAAATATAAATATAGATATTAAATTTATAAAATCAGCATAATTGACTTATATATATATATATATATATATATGGGGAAAAATAAATGATTTTCTAGCATATTTTAAAGAAAGTTAATAAAAGTAAAACAATAAAGCATGAAAAAATACATTAAAAGTTATAATTAATTTTTGAAGTAAAAAAGTATGAATATATTTATATACTCCCTTTTAGAGATGGCTAATTAAAATATACTAGCCTCTGAGTGTTATGACTTTTGCTTTTATGGGTGAAATAAATTTTTTCATCGCACCTCTACATATTTTGTGATTAGAAAATATAGTAATTTCAAATTATAATTGATGCAAATTATTAAATTTTATCCAAAAATAGAAGAGTATTTGAACACGCACTCACGTGCCTGTTCCAACCTTAGCTTAAGGCTAAAATGGGAAATTAGCCATAATTTTTAAACATTATAATTAGTAGGCTAAGTTTTCAAACTATATTTTTTACTAGCATCTCGAGTCTAAGAGACTCGATTTAGGGCCTATAAATCGAGTCTTTGAAATTCGATTTTCATGGGTTGATCACGTCTGATGTGATATTTTTTTTCACGTGGTGTTTACCTGAAAATCGAGTTTCTAAGACTCGATTTATAACCCAAAAATAATTACAAAATATACTTAGAAGACCCAAAATACAGAAACAGCAAAAACGCGGAAAGAAAGAAAAAGAAAAAAGAAAGAAAGAAAGAGATAGAGAAGAAGAAGAAGAAGAAGAAGAAGAAATGGAGATGCAAGCTCAAGCCGACCCAGGAAGTGCGAGTCCCAGGCCTCTCTCACTACAACCCATGTTTCTATTTCTGGTTTTTTTTTTTTTTTCCCTCTCTTTGATGAACACATATTTTCAGAGTAACTGAAGTCGCTGAAGAACTCGAAGAAATCATTGTTGTTGTCATTGTGGTTGTTGTTGTTGTCAAAAATAATATTTTCTTTGTTGTTAAGGTCAGAAGGTGAAAAGACCAAAATCTTTTCATTTTATTGTAAATGTAAATATGGATGTAAATCGAGTCTTAAAGACTCGATTTACAGGTGGACGCTATGTGGAAAAAGTGCCAACTCAGACCTAATCAGAACATAAAAATCAACCCTCAAAGACTCGAGATGATAATAAAAAATATAGTTTGAAAATTTAGCCCACTAATTATGATGTTTAAAAATTATGGCTAATTTCCCATTTTGGCCTTAGTTTAAAGTTTTGTTAATATAAATGGGAGGTGATAATAAAGTTGGCATTACACGTGTCGAACATCCAGATCAATAATCATCTCTTACGTCAGAGTTCAGAATAACCATAACCTTGTTTCATGCCGCCACCCAACTAATCAACTACACCTACTAAATCACATTTATGTCCTTTCAAGAGTTGAATTTAAATTATTTTTAAAAGATTTGTTTTTCAAATAAATAAATATACTCAATAATAAATCTAATTCAAACACATTTAACGTCTTATGATGTAATTTTTTTATTAAATAATTGTTAGGTTGATATATTGTGATTGACATACAATAGTAATAGTATGAATAAAAAGTCCATATCAAAATAATTTTATATATTAATAAATTATTAAAAAATGTATCCTTATTGTATGTTTTTTTTTTTTTTTTAAATGTAAAAAATATTTAGTTTTGATTTGGCTTTTTCACAAATGATATGTTGATGTAATGGAACCATGACAAAGCCTTGCTTCAATATTGTTACAATGTCTACCATGTCAGCATTGATATAACTCCTATTTGTACATTAAATTATTAAAAACATATTTAATTTCGCTTATGTTTTCCATTCGTGTTTTGAAAAGTTATTCATTTATTTTATGTAAAATTTCAAAGGTTGATAAGCACAATTCTACTTTGAACATAATTAAATTCATTTTTATATGCTAAATTGGCATTAGTAGAATATTCTTTTGAGAAAAGAGTAGAAAACCATTATGTAATTGTGCTATCCTATGTAAGTTTACCAATTTTTATAAAATTATTTTTCTTAGATGACAAAGTAACCCTTCCCAATCTCAGAAGGCAACATTATTAGATGTTGATTAATGATTATATTAATCTATTATATTATATCTTATGAAGGAACATCGTGATGCACAAAAAAAGAAGAAGACATCTAATTCTATTGTAGTTATATTATTGTTCCTTAAAATAATAAATAAAAGTTTTATAAAAAATTGAGGAATATATTCAATTATGTATTAGAATGTATACTTTACTTTTCACTTAGAGTTATTGGTAATGTCTCTTGTATCTTGGTTTGATGCTCCTTCAAATCTTGCTACACACATCTAACAATTTATTCAATCAAATTCAAAAATAAAAGAAGTCTTCAAGGATGCAAAACTTGTTAATGGGGTTAACATCATTTATTTAATGTTAAATTATATATTATACCCTCTAAACTTGACATATTTTCAATTTCATTTTTGAAATTTCATTTCCCTTTAACTCATTTTGTTTTTAATACAATCCTTACATCCAATATGCATCATTAAGTTCACCAAATCAACATTGTTACGAAAATGAATAATACTATACCTAACAACAAGATTTGGCAAAGCAAGAAAAAAAAAATGATTAAGGGTCTGTTTGAGATCCGCTTATTTTGCTGAAACTAAAAACTTTTTACTGAAAGTATTATAAATAAAGGTAAAAGTTAGCTGAAATAGTATAGTGGGACGCATGAATAATACCAAAAAGTGCAGTGTGACTTATGAATAGTAGCAAAAATAAGTTGAATAGTAAAATAAGTTGGCAAAAATAATCTTTGCCAATTAATGGACACTAGGGTTTGTTTGCGATTTACTTATTTTGCTAAAACTAAAAACTTTTTGCTGAAAGTATTGTAGATAAAGGTAAAATTTAGCTGAAATAGTACAGTGGGACCCATTAATAGTATCAAAAAGTGTAGTGGACCCATGAATAGTAGCAAAAATATGCTGTGTTTTTATTTTATATATATAATTTTTATTTTGAGAATATAATTTATAATTAGATAAAGTAATTTGAAAATCAACAGGAGAGTGAGCCCTATTTTTTAGACAATATTTTAGTGGGAGTTAAAGTTGTATTTTTACCAGATTGTTCTTTAATTTTGTTTTTACTTAAATATAGGAGTGTAGGAGCATTTTTGGAAAAAAAAAAAAAAATCCTAAAAGAAACTCCTTAAACAGTACTATAGATAAATACATAGAAACCAAGTCCAACAAAATATATGAAATGATGTGTTAGAAATGTGTATAGGCCCAACAGGCTTAGGCCCAATGAACTTTACTTTTACCGCAAACATATTACTTGTACAACAGATACTTTTTTTTTTTTTTTTTTTTTTTTTTTTTTTTTTATAAATAGCACAAAAGAGCTTTTCATTGATCTAAAACAACATTCATATTGATTACATCATTTTGAATTTGGTTTTCAATAACTGAGGGGGTATCCTCAACCCAAACCAAACACTCATCTACCCGTCTAGCATATTGTGCCAATAAGTGAGCAGCCATGTTGCTGCCCCTACTGATGTGAGAAGCCTTCCATGATCTGAACTGCCTTAGAGTCATTTCAATGCCTTCAACAACCTTCTTGATGGAGCTAGGAGAAGGACCCAGCCCCCTTAGTACATTCACCATACTCAGCGAGTCACTCTCAACTATAACATCTTTGTGTCCAAGATCCCAAGCCAATTGTATCCCATCTTCTACGGCTTTAGCTTCAGCCTCCAACGCACCCAGTGGCTGCATCATTTTTTTGCTCATCAAACCCATCAGCTGGCCTTTTTCATTTCTAATCACCACTCCCATGCCGTTGCATCCAATGTTCCCAAAAATAGCCCCATCTGCATTAATTTTATACCAACTCGGACTTGGGGGAGACCACGAGAGCTTACCAAGAGGGGAGGGACGGGTTTGGACATGATGAAGTTGCCTGACTTCCTTTGCATATTCTGCGGCCATCCGAACCATTTTAGCAGTGGTTTTACCTCTTCCCTTCATGCCTTAATGTATTCCGATTATTCCACAAGCTCCACACCGTAATTGCAAACAATTCCCAATCTACCACCGAGCATCTCTCCTTTATTTCCCATACTATATCTGTAAACTCCAAATGAGTATCAGGCAAATAAGGAAGCTTCAATTTTGTTGCACTCCAAACCTTTGTTGCTGTTTTACAGCCCCACAAAATATGACTTGTATTTCTCTCCCTTCCACAAACATCACAGTTGATTTCCACATCCAAACCCTTTGACTTAAGGCGACACTTTGATGGCAGAATGTTTCTACATGCCATCCACATAAAGTGTTTTATCTTGTTTGGGCAATCCAGATTCTAGATAAGCTTCCACATGGCTTTAGACTTAGACCCATTTGAACATTCCTTTCTTTCACCATGCTGATTTAACTTCGGTGACAGCTTCTGGGCTGCTTTGTAGGCGCTTTTGACTGAGAATCGGCCATTTGGAGTCCAAGCCTAAATCAGGGTGTCCTCAGGAAGCCTAGGACTAATTGGGATTCCCAACACAATTTCAGCTTCATGGGGAGGAAGGTATTCCTTACCAAATTAACATCCCAACCCTAGTCTCCCTGTTGATGAGGCTTGATACCAATACAAAATTTGTAGATAGACCCCTTGGGCTAACCACTTTGAAGGAATTTGGACTTGGGATCCATCTATCCTTCCAAATGTAAACCCTCTCACCATTTCCAATAGCCCACCTAGACCCCCTCACGATTAAGTCCTTGGCAGCCATGATACTTCTCCACACATAGGCTGGTCTATAACCCAATTGCGCCTCCCTAAAAGAGCTTCCCGCAAATTACTTTGCCTTAAAGACTCTATGGACAAGGGAGTTTGGATTTTGTTAGATCCTCCAACCTTGCTTTGCTAAGAGCGCTAGGTTCAAGGTATTTAAGTCTCTAAAGCCCATACCCTCATCCATCTTTGGCATACAAAGTTTTTCCCAAGAGATCCATGCCAATTTTCATTCCTTATCCTTTTACCCCTGCCAAAATTTGCTAACCATGGAATTCAACTCTTTGCATAAAGTCACCGAGAGTTTGAAGCAACTCATAATGTAAGTAGGTGTGGCTTGGGCCACAACTTTAATAAGAATCTCCCTCCCTGCATTGGAAAGGAGCTTTCCTTTTCAACTCGCAATTTTTCTACCCACCATATCTTTAATATAGTTAAAAGCCTTCCTTTTTCCCTTTCCCATGAGTGGCGGCAGCCTAAGGTACCTTTCATGGTGTCTTATAATTTGGGCTCCAAACAAAGTCTTCACTTGGTCTTGGACTTCTCTACTTGTATTCTTGCTAAAGAATAGGGAAGTTTTCTCCTTATTAAGCCTTTGCCCCGAATCACCTTCATAATCCTCAAGCACCTTCATAACTCGACTAGCTTCTTCAAAGGAGGCCTTACAAAATACAATATTGTCATCTGCAAATAGAAGATGGGAGATTCTTGGAGCACCCCTACACACCGCCACCCCTTTTATGTGACCATATAACTCTTCCCTTTTCAACATAGCCATCAACCCCTTTGCACAAAGAAGGAAGAGATATGGGGATATTGGGTCACCTTGTCTAAGCCCTCTAGATGGAATGATTTTACCTTTAGGTTCACCATTAAGCAAAATCGAGTATGTCACCAAGGTCACACACATCATCATAAGAGACACCCACCTATCATGAAACCCCATCCTTCTCATCATAGCTTCCAAATAGACCCATTCTACCCTATCATAGGCTTTGCTCATATTGAGTGTTATAGCCTTAAGCCTTCATTTCCTTTCTTTCTTTGGTCTATGTAATGCATTGTTTCAAAAGCCATTAGAACGTTGTCAGTGATGAGTCTTCCTAGAACAAAAGCATTCTGAGATTCATCGATCACCACAGCTGGGACTTTTTTCAGCCAGTTAGCTAGAACCTTCGCAATTATTTTGTAGAGAACATTGCAAAGACTTATCGGTCTAAATTCAGTGATTTTTTAAGGGTGTTTTTGACTTTTGGGATAGGACAAATATAAGTTTCATTAAGACCACTAGGCAGTACACCAACATTCACCACATTCAGGACACAATTTATAGCATTAGACCCAACCAAATCCCAATATTTTTTATAGAAAATCGGGGACATGTTGTCAAGGCCTGGAGATTTTGTTGGGTGCATCTGATTGATTGCTTGCGTCACCTCTTCTGCCTGGAACTCTGCTAGTAGCTCATCGTTCATTTTAGGAGTAACTCGGGAATTTATTGCACTTAAACTGGCTTCAAAGGAAGTTAGGAAATTTGACTTGAAGATAGTAGCAAAATACTCCAAAATTAGACCCTTAATCCTCCCTTGGTCCTCTTGCCACATGCCATCCGAGTCAAGCAGCCCCACTATCCTATTTCGTCTTCGTCTTTGGCTAGTTGTGGCATGAAAGAATTTTGTATTCCGGTCTCCCCACTTGATCCAGAGAGCTTTAGACCTTTGATTCCATATCATCTCCTCCCTAAGTAATGGCTCATTTATTTTTGCCCTTAACTTCCTAATCTCCTCCGCCTTCTCATTCCTGTGTTCCGTGGCTTCAAGCTGTTGAAGTTTTGATTGTTTCTGCCTCAGAACCTTATTCACATGCCCAAAGACTTTCCAATTCCAACTCTGCAAATGATCCTGACATTGCCTCAGTTTATCCATGATTGTTAGCCCCATATCACAGCTGAGGGGATCCCATATTGATGCTATAATTTCCCTACAACCTTCCTCCCTTGTCCACATGGCCTCGAAGATAAACCTTTTTTTCACTAGCTTTCTTGGCTAATTACTTTTCAGGGCTAATACCAACATACAATGATCTTAATAGGACATTGAGAAATGGTGCACACTTGCCTCAGGAAACAGCCTCAACCAGTCTTCATTTGCTACCATTCTGTCAAGCTTGAGTTTGGTTCTCTGATCACCATGCCGCCCGTTGCACCAAGTGAGGTGCTGACCCACAAAGCCTAAATCAAATAAACCACACTTGTCTAAGCAGTCCCTGAACTTTGCCATCCATTTACCATCTCTTTCCAAACCCCCCTGATTTCTCATATGAGTATACAATCTCATTAAAGTCACCAAATACAATCCATGGCATTTCGCACTAATCTCGTAAAGCTTCCAATAATTGCCACAATATATACATCTTCTCAGATTTCGGTTGACCGTAAAAACCCGTGGCTCTCTAAGGAGGAGATGATGAACTCTCTTGAACAACCATGTCGATGTGCGCATTTGAACAACTTTTAAAGCTCACATCCACACCCTTCTTCCACAATAGAGCAAGGTCGCCGCTTCTACCATCACTAGGAACGATGATACCCCGCGTGTAGTTCAGCTTCGCTTGAATCCCTTGTATTCTACTTACTCTGGCCTTAGTTTCAACTAGAAAGACCAGTAGGGGTTCACGAGTTCTCACCTCGTCAGTGAGGTTTCGAACCGCCAAGGTAGACCCCATACCTCGGCAGTTCCAAGCTATCACGTTCATTGGGCTCAGCGGGGCTACGTCGCAGCCTCCGCCTCTTCGCCAACCATCTCTTTTTCATTTTCTGGTTTAAGCTTACTCTAGTTCGTCCCTTTTTTTTTTTTTTGGATGATCAATTACATTCGGGTCCAGCTCTTGTACAGGAGTTGGTCCAATTTGTTTTTTACTTTCTGGGCCGAGGCCTTCACTTTCAATCTTGCCCTTTGATTCCCTTGCCAGACGTTTCCAATGTTTGCTATTTGGGCCTAGGTACTGACTCATTTTTTATCTCCATTTTATGCTCTACTAGTTATCATACTTTTAACTTTAATAGAATTACTTATTGAGAAAACTTTCAGTCAGGTCCTGGCACAAAGAAGGCATTTTATGCCACCAATGATGTGCCGCCACGTCATATTTCCATTGATCTTACAATACACTCTTGCACACACAAGTATAACTCAATTAAACACAAAATTCTCAAACACCTACTAGACCTGAGAAGCTCCAACGCCTCTCATCTCTCTGTACCACTGGATCCCACTGCTGGAGTTGTCGTCCACATCGGTCAAGAGCTGGCACTGTCGCATCGGTTCCTCCTTGTTGGTCAAGGTTTGAGCTTTGAAACTGAATTCATTTTTCCACTCCTCGTCAAATGTTTGAGCTCTTAAAAGAGTTCTTGTTGGAGATGGTTCTTTAGTGGCTGGTAGTTCTGTAGGGATGTGTTTGATGAAGGACAGTGAAACATTGGGTGTTAAATTGAAGAGCAAGAATACTAAAACATTGGGTTTTGAATACGTATTAATGATAATGACTATCACATTTAAGGAAAAGAGGATTAAGAAAAAAAATGACACGGAGGTGGGTTTGCAGCAAAAGCTTTAAGAACTTTGTTTTTTGTGCTTAAAATCACAAAACCTATGTCATAAAAATTCTGTGGAAAAATAAAGAAAGAAAAAAAAAAATTAAAGATTGAAACTTTGAGGTGGGAATTAGCTTAAGATTGATAAAAATCTAATAGGCTTGTTTCAAAAGCTTTGAAGACTTTTGCGGACACAACAAAGAAAGACTTTCTCTTTCTTCCTTGTGCTAAAAATCAAATGGGTTTATCGGAAAAACCTTAAAGACTCTCTCTTTTGAGCTTAAAATCACAAACCCATGTCTCAAAAAAAATAGGAGAGAATGAGAAGGAAGCTGGACCCAAAATTCCATTAAATTTGTGATACCTTGATGAGAATCCGGTGCGGCGACACTAGCCCTTGACCGATGTGTGCGGCGGCTCCAACGTCGGGGTGGAGGTCCGGCGGTACAAGCAGAGGAGGAGATGAGAGGCGTCGGAGCTTCTCAGGTCTGATAGGTGTTTGAGAATTTTGTGTTTAATTGAGTTATACTTGTGTGTGCTCTGTATTGTAAGATCAATGGAAATATGACGTGGCGGTACAACATTGGTGACGTAAAATGTCTTCTTTACACCAGGACCTGACTGAAGGTTTTCTCTTATTTATTAGTGAGTTTTTTCTGTTGCAGAAGTTTTGCCACAATAATAAATTTGTGTTCGAGAAGAAAAAATCTTATCAAATACTTAGTAAAAAGTTTCACCCCGCCCGTAACATGAATTCTCAATAAGCAAGAAGTTTTACTGATATTATAACACTGCATTTTATTACACGTTCCACACACCACTATTGCTTATTTCTTTCACTTGCTTTCTTACACTTATTGAGTACTCATGCTTTCTTAGACTTATTGGATACTCATGCAAACGATGAAAATAGCTATATATAGAACACAAAGGAGACAAATGCTTGAAGAAGAAATCCCCGGCCTATTGCTAGAGTCGGTGATGATGACTCTTACATCTCCCATACATCTTCTGCGGCAAGATTTAATTTTGAGGTTTGTTGTATGTGCTCCGATCAATATGAGTGTCATTATAACGTTGGCTCAAGTAAGTCCCACATAAAATTGGCGGAACCTGGAAAACAGAGAAATGCGCACTGTCTAATATTTCCAAGTCCATCCATATGATTATACTTTTATAATAGCTAGCCACGTACGTAATTATCCACATAAATTTGGGGTGATTTAGATCTTTAATACCCTTGACAAATGGTGAACATGTACAAGAGGCATTAACTTACTTGGGAGGATTATTTTCTGAATTGCAGGTTGGCAAGCTAGCACTCAACAAGACAATTATGACTTGGTTCCACGAAATATGCAATCTGCCGCGGGGGAAAAAAAAAGGTTATGCATGAACCATTATAAATTTCAAAATGTGTACATGAAAGTAATAGACCCAATTTTATGCAAATTATGATACCAAGGGCTTGGGAGAATAATTTATCTTAGATTTCCAAACAACCCAGTGCCCACAACTAAGTTTAACTCTAATTTTTGGATGTACACCGGAGTAAAGTGCCACATTAAATTATGATGAGAATAATAAGTTGTTAATATAATATGATTTAGCACATATACTAATTGAGTTTAGGCATTTTAGGTTAAAGCGTGTCTTTAAATGTTATATTAATTACTCAAAGAGTCTTTCATAATTGAAGTGAGAACGGTGTATTGCACACAAGGGAAAGCCAATGAGGGGGAGGCTGTTGTGAACCTTACAACATATTCACTAAAAAAAAAAAAAAAAAAAAAACAGAAACAAGAGGTTACTGAATATCTTTCTTGACCATTCACCAAAACTCTGTGCAATGTGGACCTGAGTAGAAATCATGTAAAGCAAAATTTTAATTACAGAATTATCTCTTATTCAGGACAAAAGACGTACATTACTTGAAAATACAGTTGCTCCAACGCTCCAGCATGTCACCAAGATTCACAATAAAGTAACATGCATCAGCATGCATGCTATTGCTACTACACAATGTGACATAATATATGTATACTAAACAAACGTTACAACTGATGTCTCAATTTATTTCCGTAAATATTACATTTACTCACCCTTTTAGTGGTGGTACATCTTCCCATATCTGAGGTTTAGCATCCCTATCCTTGCATATCTGCGAGTAATTAACAAAATTGCAACAACTAATTAGTGCTTTACACAGTTATTTGAGTTTTACTTCACCCAAATTAAAATAAAAAATAAAAAAAAAATGTTCATTTTTAGAGCAGTCTTCTTACTTGGAGACCTGAGACGCCATCTGTTGCCAAGAGGGTAATCAAGCCATAGTCAAAATGAGCTCCAGCTCCAAATATTCCCTTTTGATGGATCAGAAATTCCACCTAATAAAAAAACCCCTCCCTGTATTACTAACGATACAACAATTAAGCAGGCCAAAAAATTCAAAATATTGTTCCTAAAACAAAAATTAATTGTAAGTTCAACCTTCATAGTGTAGTAAGCGCAAGATTGCAATTGGCTCGCCAAGCATTTCTGGCTGGTCAAAGAAATCAACCTTCAGATCAAGTGCAAGAGCTATTATCCTGGCAACTGCCCTTGCCACCTCTCTGAATGCACAAAAAGGAATAGATAGTTGGTAATTTACCCTATTTGAATTCATTATACAGAAAATTGATTCATGGGAATAATTATGACAACTGATGGAATAACAAAGTTTAAACACACGAATTAATACAGTTAAAAAAAAATTACATGAAGAGACTCCTTAAGAAACTGCCAATTACTATCCTACCGGCATGTACATGTGTGTGCATACAAGACCTTGCTAATAGTTCCATTATACAAACTATTACGTTTGCTAAAACTTACAGAGCCTCTCGATGAAACTTCTCCATTGTCTCCCCCCATCCAGGCCGTAGTTCTAAAAAGACAGCAACCAAAAGACAAAAGAAATAAAAAAGTGACCTACTTTAACTGCCTATAGAATCATAAGAAAGAGAGAGCACCAAACATTTGAAAAAAAAAAAAAAAGGCTTGAACTTGGTTTTCATGGTCCTATTATCCTATCGTTACCTCGTTCAGGCCAAACATTTGGAACATAAAATGGTTTTTCTGCTTTTGGGTCACCTTCAGCTACTTCCTCTCCAATATAATACCCTTCCTTATAGCCTCCTGCAATTACAATACAAACAAATTATATATGAAATAAGGATAGACCCAGTTGAAAAAAAAAGGAGAAACTTGGTGGCAAAAAACAAACCTTTTAAGTTGGTTTTCAGGGTCCAAAAGCTCGTCAAGAATAGGGGTATAACCCCTATGTTTCTCATTCCTTAAATGCTTCATTTTCTCGCTTAATGGTTGTTCGAACATCCTTCTGCTCTAAGCAAAAACCTCGTCCATAAACTCCTGGCTTATCCCGTGGTTTACGATGTAGAAAAATCCCGAATCCAAACAGGCCTTCGCAAGAAATTATCACAAACAAAAATGCTTTAAAATATAGGTAATATTGTTATTAAAAAGAAGAAGAAGCTAGTAATAGAATAGTTTCTTTCTTTATAGTATGAAATTGAACCCGACCTGCTTGAGTAATGAAAAAGATCGATGAACGTCGGCATTGGAGAGATCAATACAATTGAGGACTGAAGTTTTCTTGGCTCCTTGGACGCTGACTTTGCTTGGAACTACCATTTTTCTTTAGCAAACTGAGCAAGAAGAGCTATTCCGTTTCTCTTGATTCTTTGCTGCAACATAAGTCGGCTATTTATATTGTAAGCCATATATGATGGGACAGGAATCTTTCCGATCCCTTTGAAAGTTTACGAATCTAGACAAGACGAAGAGCTTGTAGCTGTCCCATCAATCTGTAACTTTCGAACTAAAAAAAAAAAAGTTTACGAATCTAACACAGTTACTATAAATTTTCCCGTATACTTTTTTACACGTTCATTCACCATTGATGTATCACTTTTTAAATTATGAGTAATTAAAAATTTTATTTTTTATTTTATTGTTATGACATCCATCATATTTATTATCATTTTAATTTATTTGTGATAATAGTGTACTGCAATTATTCTTATTATTTTCTAAACTAAAAATATGATATCACATATACTGTTAAAAATATAGAAAATATAGTCTTAACTCTTGACTATCAAATTCTTTCCATTTTCCCTAAATTGAAAAAAGAAAAAGAAAAAGTGATACATGTTGTTAGGTCATTTTTTACAGTGACATAAGTATGCAGAGTGAGATGTTAAACGAATAAATGAAATGACATAATATTCAGAATCATATGATTAGGTATATTCATATCTAATATATTTTAAAGTGTTTTATTTTCGAAAAAATAAATATTCGAAAGTGTATAAATAATCAACATGTTTACATCTTTTTGATTGTAACGGTAGAATCATCCTGTTTACATGAATATCAATTAACGATTAAGATTAAAATATTTGAAGTAAGCATTTTCATAAGATACAAACTAGAAGCATCATCCAAAATTTTATATCTTTCAACTTGTCGAAAGGTAACTCTTACACAGTAAAATCTAAAAGTTTCTTTCATTTTTTATGAGGTTGTATTTTTTGTTTTTAATTCGTCAGTTGCAATAATATTAGAGAGGGGATTCAAAAACTGATTCTCCTTACGATCCCCTCTCGCTAACTCTCCTTATAGGAAAAAAAAAAAAAAAATGAGATAATACCAATGAATTACAAAATCCTTGACTATTGCTAGCTACTGATGAAACCAAATTCGTCAGTTGATAGGTTTGTCCAGACGGAGTCTGACCACAAGGATCTGTAGTCTTGCACAAAAATAAAGAAGGATGTTTTTCTTTAAAAAGGTCACTGGCGTGGTGCTAGCCAATAAGCCTTTGACGATAAAATCAAACGCTGGGAAAAGAATATTAATCGATTTGTAAGGTTATGAAAGATGATATCTCGTACTTTTGCTTGAGGTCTAATGCAGTTTATATAGGACTTTGCCTTTCTAGTAGTTGGAGGCTTTCAATGGTAGCTTAAATGCCTTATTGTAACGCTTCTGGCAATTTGATTGGGTGACGATCCTTCCAACGGTCATATCTTTACGACCGTCTATGTGTAACGGATCATGCCGTAAATGTTCATTTATGGAGCTTTGGTCGTCCAACAGTTCCTTTGGACGATGGGAATTTTCTGGTTCATCATTTGTCCCTTATTCTGTAATCATCATTACGTGTACTGGTAGTCTTAGGAATATGAGAGGTCATTCCATTCCAGTTGTGTCTTTTGAGATCCTATTTCCTTTGTATTTAATGTGTGTGACGATGTTGCGCGCATCATGGCCACGTGTTAGGTGTTGGTTGGTTAGACGTGGGCACGTCCCTCGACGAGACCCTTGGTTTTCCCGTGCTTCAGTTTTGCTTCTGTGAATGTTTTAAAAGCTTTTCTTTTCCTCTTTCTTCTTCTTCTTCATGTTATTTTCTTTCACTTCCTTCCAGCAAATCTCTCCTTTGAGCTAGAGCTTCCTAGGCCTTTTTCTTTTTCAGGTAGGATCCTTTCTAACCCTTTCTGCTTTCTTTTCAATGTGTTAATGGTAGAATTTTCTGAGGTTAGGAATCTTTTCCCCTCCGTCTCTTTCTTTTTTGCTTGCCTAGGAGCTTTTCTCGAAGCTTTGAGTGGCCATCACCCCCAAGTTGGTCTTTTTGTCTCTAGGGATAGTGCCTTTAGACTAGTTTTAATTAGCTTGTACCCCCTTTTGTATCAATATTTAAATTGGTATCGTCTGTTGTGTGCAATGTCTACAGAGAGGGGCCGAGGTTTGTAGTTAGGTCTACCGAGTTGGAGACGGGTTTATCTTCTAGTGATAAACCAGCATAAATGGAGATAGATACTGATAGGGTAGCCAAAATGGCCGTCTCCTAGTCGTCCAGAGTAGTCGTCCAAGAACATGCAGTTTGCCTAGCAACTATTCTCTCTTATTCGTCCAGGCCTCTCTTCCTTGAGGCGTCGACCAATTGTGCAAGTTTTGTTATCAAGGATAGAGGGTCGTCCATGGGTGAATCACTTGGACGACCAGAGAACAGCATGATAAAAGGTCGTCCATAGGAATTGCACCTGGACGACCATATGATACATAGCAAATTCTGGAGTGGCTCACCAAC
Source organism: Quercus variabilis (assembly GCA_030445155.1). NCBI lineage: Eukaryota > Viridiplantae > Streptophyta > Magnoliopsida > Fagales > Fagaceae > Quercus > Quercus variabilis. Next base: position 40,989,492 of record CP129446.1, on the reverse strand, counting down.
CCGTGATCATCGCCGCCAACTTCTCCCAAGTATGTAACTTCCAGCAGCGGTTATGATCTCTATAGCCGTTGAAGAAGTTACATCCGGGTTCCACAAATCTGGGGGAAGTTATTAAACCAGTAACTGCCCCAGAGTATCTTATATAAGGACCGGTCCAAATTATGTAAAGGTAGGAGATTCTGAGTTTTTTTCACTTACAGTACAGTTCGAACTTCATACGAGAGAAGATACTAACTTCACCATCGGAGGGCATTTGGCCGGTCCATCCCGGTCATCCTTTGATTTTCTTCTTCTTTTGCAGGCCTCTGCAGGCGTAGCAACCCACCGAAGCCGAAGTGTTCAACCAAACTGATCTTACGCACCATCAGTTTGGCGCCGTCTGTGGGAAGCGATCGTAAACTGGTTTGCGATTTGGCTTTCTGAGAAAAAGGTTGAATGGTTCGGACTAGGTCTAGGGCTACAAGCCCAGGCCATCAGGGAAGCAGAGATGCTTCAAGTAACCCCCATCGCGATCGCCAGTCAGCGCCTGTCATGCAGTCGCCTTCCATCCAGCACATGCAATCTATGGCGGCCGCGATGGCAGAGTTGACTCGCCAAAATCAAGAATTGACTAGGGAGATGGAGCGACAGCGCCGTGAAGGACAGGCTGAAAGACAGTCCCAAAGTCAAGAAGTTAGAGGAAATGTTGAGCCTGAGGCTCAGTCAAGAGGCACCACGTCACGAAGGGTGCCACATTTGGAGAAGGAAATGGATCAAATGAGGAAGGCTATGGACGAGATGAGGGAAAACATGAGAAGAGCAAATCCCGTTGAGGATTTGGTTCACCGGACAGATTCCCCTTTCACGGCTTCCATCAATGGGCATCCCTTGCCACCGAAGTTCAAAATGCCTTCCCTGGATTCATATGATGGAGCACGTGATCCTTTTGACCACATTGCTACTTTCAAGACCACAATGCATCTTCAAGGGGTTCCAGATGAGATTATGTGCAGAGCCTTCCCTACCACCCTGAAGGGACCAGCGCGAGTATGGTTCAGCAAAATACCCCCAAATTCTGTAAGTTCTTTCGAGGACTTAAGCAAATTATTTGTCAATAATTTTATTGGGGGACAGAGACACAAACGTTCCTCGTCCAGTTTGCTGACCATAGAACAAGGAGAGAACGAGAGCCTGCGTTCCTTCATCACCCGTTTCAACAGGGAAGCCCTGACAGTAGACGAGGTGGACGACAAGCTCCTTTTGGCAGCCTTCCACAACGGGGTTAACTCAGAATCTCAGTTATAGGACTTGGATGACAAAGAAGGCAATAAAAGATGGGTCGTCCATGTAGATGGATCATCTACGCTGTATGCAGGAGGTATAAGAGTGGTTTTACAATCGCCAGAAGGAGATAAGTTAAATCACAAGGTTCGCTTGCAGTATCAAACAACTAACAATGAAGCAGAGTATGAAGCCCTTCTTAAGGGGTTGGAATTAGCTAAATCTGTAGAGGCAGACTCTGTACTCGTCCTGGGAGATTCACAGTTGGTTATAGGTCAAGTAAATGGAACGTGTGAAGCCAAGGAAGATAGAATGAAGAGGTATCTGAAGAAGGTTTTACGCCTTATGAAGAAATTCAGAGAAGCTAATTTCGTGCAGATCCCGAGGGAAGAGAACATGGAAGCAGACACTCTAGCGAAGGAAGCCTCCGCCAATGAAGCAATGGACAAATTAGATGAAATACAGTACATGCCGAGCATAGACCTTCCAGAAATGTTGCAAATAGAAGGTGAAGAGAATTGGATGACCCCAATAGTCTCATACCTGAAGGATGGAAGGCTTCCAGAAGGGAAGGACGAAGCCAGGAAGCTAAGAGTCAAATCAGCCAGATACATCCTTATAGACGAGATCTTATACAAAAGAGGTTTTTCACAACCCTATCTGAGGTGCTTGGCTCCAGACGAAGCGAACTATGTGCTGAGGGAAGTTCATGAAGGGGCATGTGGAAATCACTCAGGAGCCAGATCACTCGTCCATAAGGCCATCCGTGCAGGGTACTACTGGCCAACCATCCAAGCTGATGCCAAGGCATATGTAAAGGTATGTGATCAATGTCAACGATTCAGCAATATTCCTAGAATTCCTTCAGAATACCTCACCCCAATGATGGCCCCTTGGCCTTTTGCTCAGTGGGGTTTGGATATTTTAGGCCCCTTCCCAACTGGAACCAGACAGATGAAGTTTTTGATAGTGGGAATAGACTACTTCACTAAATGGGTGGAAGCTGAGCCCTTGGTGAAAATTACACAACAAAATGTCAAAAATTTCGTCTGGAAGGACATTGTATGCAGGTTTGGTGTGCCAAGAGTGCTCGTATCTGACAACGGACGACAGTTTGACAACACCCCCTTCAGAGAATTTTGTGAACAGCTTGGAATCAAAAATCACTATTCCTCACCCTCCCACCCACAAGCTAACGGACAAGCAGAAGTAGCAAACCGATCCTTGTTGAAAATCATCAAGACTCGGCTTGAAGGGGCAAAGGGAGTATGGCCGGATGAATTACCAGGTGTTTTGTGGGCTTACAGGACGACAGCGAGGACTCCCACAGGAGAGACTCCTTTCAAATTGGCTTATGGGAGCGAAGCGGTCATACCTGCAGAAGTGCATATGGCCAGCCACAGAGTGCTGAAGTATCAGGATGAGGAAAACGAAGAGCAGCTTCGTCTTAACCTTGATCTCATAGACGAGGTAAGAATAGACGCAGAGCAAAGAACAGCAAGGTACAAGAATCTCATGGCGAAGCGGCATGATGCTATGGTGAAACCCAGGCGCTTCAGTGTTGGGGATCTCGTCCTTAAAAGGGTTTCTTTGGCCACCAAAAACCCAGCCCATGGGAAGCTAGGACCAAACTGGGAAGGACCTTATAGAGTTATCAACTTTAAAAGACAAGGATCCTACTATTTAGAAGCCCTGGATGGACGAAGGTTAGAGCACCCGTGGAATGTTGAACACCTAAGGAGGTACTATCAATGAAAGGTGATCACGGACGAGTCTAGGCATGGACGAGACCTTTGGAAGTTTAAAGTAACGCTTAGTATTATTTTCCAGTGTTTGTTTATTACTATTATGTTTCTAAGTGTATAAGTATTTTATGCTGCTCATGGACGAATTTGTGTCTATTATGTGTTTTTAATTCTCTAAAAAGCACAAGCTCTTAAGCATGTGCCATGATTGTGGACGAATGATTACATAGTATGGATTTCTGAATATACATATGGTGTTTTAAGTATGTATGGTGGTATGAAAATCCTTTGTTTTCTATGATTCAAAATGGTCCACGGAAGGCGAATCGCCAAAGACGAGTAGAATCCTTGGACGCAAGGAAGTATCGTCTGAAAGCTTCCAAGGAAGCATTGTCTAGAAGCTTTCCTTGAAACAAGGATAAAGCAACAAAAATGAAGATATGTCCGTCTAAGTTTTAGGCAGGACGAACACGAAGTATAATCGTCTACACCATGGACAAACAATGTGCGTGTTAAAACACCACAAGCCCATAGACGAGTCTAACCAACGTAACAATCCAGCCCATGGACGAGAATTTGTAGGAAAAAGTTCAGTGTTAAGGACGGACAAATAATCGTCCTAAATCTGGATAACGAATTTGGTCATGGACGATAAGACATGATCATGGACGAATATTACTCGTTTAACTTCATAATGTTATAAATGAAGGAACTCGTCCATATATTCAAGACGAGATAATATTACTTGTCTAACTTCATAATGTTATAAATGAAGGAACTCGTCCATATATTCAAGACGAGATAATATTACTTGTCTAACTTCATAATGTTATAAGTGAAGGAACTCGTCCATATATTCAAGACGAGATGAATAAGGAAAATCTTACATCAACCAAAACTGGTACGAACGAAGAAATTGAAATTTTGCTCACAAAACCTAAAAAAAAAAAAAAAAAAAACATTCAAGCACAAGAAACAATGAAGAGTAAAAACATTCATATGGGATTCATAGGGTGGACGACCACCGTCCAAAAAACCCTTAAACAGTAATAAGTGCATGTTCATAAAACTCGTCCATAGACTTGGACGAAAAAATTGTACTTGAATAAAAAAAAAGGGATAAAAAGTAAAAGCCCAAAACACTAGGGCACTCTAAACAATTTGTAAAAGCTTTGAATGAACTTAATTAGTTGGGTTCTTTGGATCGTCCTGCTCCACCTCGTTAGTGGCATCGTCCTCCACATTCACATCCTCAGAACCCGTCGCAAGCAAGGAACTTTCTGTGGCTTGAGGAATCTTGAAGGCATCAAAATCCAAGTCAGGGAATGCGTCCTTGGCATCAGCACGGAAGTCCTCATACCCCGCAGCGTAATGACTGTCTAGACGATTCTTGTATTCGCCAGACTTCTTGAAAGCTGATATGGCTTCTTCACGTGCTTTCTCCAAGGACGAGTTATACTCAGAGACTTGTCCCTCCAAGTAGGCGATGCGAGTATCTTTTTCAACAGCATCTGCCTTAAGTTCCTCAACCTCGTCCTTCAATCTCGTCTCAGTTCCGAGCAAGCGATTGATTTCCTCTGTCAGCCTGATTACCTCCCCCTTCTTCAACAAGACCTCGTTGCCCAACTCTTTGGCCTTCTCGTTTGCCGTCTTGGCCTCCTCAGCTAGTTCCTTAGCCTGGCACGTCGCTGTATAGAACTTTGACATGGCCTGTTTGCATGGACGAATAAGAGTTGGTCAGATATGTATAAAAAGAAAAAGAGAGAGAAAAAGAAATAGAGCAAGGACGAGTTAAAACACACCTTAAAGAGGTCGTGGATGCCAGAGCGTTCAAATTCTTTCACTGACATGTTGTAACATTCATTAACCTCATTGTCAGTGACGATCCCTTTGAACGTCCTCCACGCGTACCCCTCGTCCAGGACTAAGTTGGAGGGACGATCTGATGAGTCTGTTGGATGAGGCTTCCTAGAAGTCTTGATAGAAGGTGTAGGGTCAGTCTGAACAGGATGTACTGTTTGGACGGGCTCCACTTCAGTAGGAGACTCGTCCAAATTCACTGTGTGTGGAGGATTGAATTTGGGGACCTTGGGAAGAGGGGTTTGACTGGTTTTGGGTTTTTTAGGACCTCGACGACTCGGAAGGGCGTCCAGGTCCACAGAACTTGAAATCTTTTTGGATTTCCTCTTCCCAAGCTGGACGGTAGCCTTCTGGACGATTGGAGGTGGAGCATCCTCGTCCCCACTAGTTACTGTTTTATCTTTATTTTCTCTCATTGTCATTATTCCTATGACGAGGAAAATCAGTTAAAAAAAAAAAGAAAGAAAAAGAGGATCGAAATAAATATTGTAGAATAGACGATACTTACTTCGTCGAGTGGTCTCCTCGTGACTCAAATTTTCAGGAGTAGGTTCTGGGCCAAGTCCCCACGTAGCCAAACTACTGAAAGTGACCAAATCGTGAAAAGTCCTTCCAGGGAAGGCACGGACTTGGTCAATACGATCTAAATAAAACTTGTCCAAACGTGGACGAGTAACAGCTGCACCAGTAAAAGAAAAATGGTTAGACGATTGATAGCAGGAAAAAATGTAAGAAAGTGAAGTAACATGGAAAGGAAACATACCCTCAGGACGAAGACGACCTATGGGGCTGGTAAAAGGAGGGAAGGGGGCTTTACTAACTTCTGTTGGGTCCCCAGCCCAGTTTCCAGAAATGATAAAAAATTCTTGTTTCCAGAGCCTATCAGACGAGCTACGGCCCTTTATTAAACTATACTGAGAGCCTCTGGACGAGAACTGGTAAAAACCAGCTGATTGTTTTATTTCTGAGGGCTTGTAACAAAAAAGGAACTCGTCCACTGTTATAGGACGATCCCCTTCTAGTGCCTCACGCCATAACACTTGCATGGCAACTATTGTCCTCCAACCATTAGGATTAAGCTGGTTGGGACCAATACCTAGTCTATGAAGAAGACCTCTACAAAATGAATTTAGGGGAAACCTAAGACCAGCTAGCAAATAAGACGAGTATACCCCCAGACCCGAAGAAGGTGAACAACACCATTCTCCTTCCCTGGGTAGACGAGGTCCAAATTCAATAGGAATTTGGTATCTATCTATTAAAGTTTTTAACTTAGGAGCGTCTAAAATGGACACAACCTCAGGTGCACAGCTATATATAATATTTTCTTCCTCCTCCTCGTCCTGAGAAGGGCTAGGTGGCACTCTGGACGAGCTAGCCCCAGTTCCAGAGGCCATCCTACGTTGTATTTCCTGAAACTCTTCTAGGGAAATGCCAGGTACCCCAGACGAATACTGCTCGTCCGAGGAACTACTACTAGAGCTAGTGCTACCCTCACCACTCTCATAACTTCCAGACGAGACGTCCTGATATTCGTCTATCTCCCTCTCTATGCTACTAGACGAAGACATAACTACAATAACGATCAAAATGAAAACCTAAGGGAAGAGGAAGTACCTGAGGACTAAGACGAATGCTAGACGACAGTCTCGGACGAGGAAGCAGAAGGAAGTTTTTGAGAAAGGTGAGGGGGCAGGAAAGAGAATATACCTATTTATAGGGCCCAGAGGTAGGGTCAGCGAAGCGACACCATCCGCTAAGAGAACGACACGTGGCAATCGCGTGGAAAAATGTAATCGATTTTATTCCTCTACGAGTTAAATCATGACATGTGGCCGTATAAAAGGAATAAAATCCCAATAATATCCTTGGACGACACCCTAGACAAGGGGGCAACTGATAGGGTAGCCAAAATGGCCGTCTCCTAGTCGTCCAGAGTAGTCGTCCAAGAACATGCAGTTTGCCTAGCAACTATTCTCTCTTATTCGTCCAGGCCTCTCTTCCTTGAGGCGTCGACCAATTGTGCAAGTTTTGTTATCAAGGATAGAGGGTCGTCCATGGGTGAATCACTTGGACGACCAGAGAACAGCATGATAAAAGGTCGTCCATAGGAATTGCACCTGGACGACCATATGATACATAGCAAATTCTGGAGTGGCTCACCAACCCGTGATCATCGCCGCCAACTTCTCCCAAGTATGTAACTTCCAGCAGCGGTTATGATCTCTATAGCCGTTGAAGAAGTTACATCCGGGTTCCACAAATCTGGGGGAAGTTATTAAACCAGTAACTGCCCCAGAGTATCTTATATAAGGACCGGTCCAAATTATGTAAAGGTAGGAGATTCTGAGTTTTTTTCACTTACAGTACAGTTCGAACTTCATACGAGAGAAGATACTAACTTCACCATCGGAGGGCATTTGGCCGGTCCATCCCGGTCATCCTTTGATTTTCTTCTTCTTTTGCAGGCCTCTGCAGGCGTAGCAACCCACCGAAGCCGAAGTGTTCAACCAAACTGATCTTACGCACCATCAGATACCACTGCTTCAAAACCCTTGTCCTCTAGACCTTCTTCTTTAAAACCCCCATCCTCTAAAAACCCTAGGTCCTTCCATACTCTCAACGAACCGTGTGGTATAGACGAGGATAAGCTCTTTAGATTTAGAGATAGGTTTCAATTTCCCAATGAAACTAGGATTCGTCTTCCTCGTGAGAATGAGAGAGCCTTTGCCTTTTCTCATGGCGAGGTTTGCTTTTACGAGGCTCCTTTTTTGTGTGGCCTTAGATTGCCTGTTCATCCTTTCATTATGGAGCTTTTTCACCGTCTTAACATTGCGCCGGGACAACTTATGCCGAACTTGTGGCAGATTGTCATTAGTTGCATGACCATTTGGTTGATTGCAAACAATGGGGATATGATTTGGATGGACGAGCTTTTATACTTGTGTCGTCTTAAGGAGTCCAAGTAGTTTGGTTATTATGAACTCATACCTTAGGATAATAAATTTAGGCTCATAGTTGATTTCCCTTCGTCCTTTCAACATTGGAAATGTAGGTTTTATGGTAGTGGTTGGGAGACTCCATCTGATGATTTCTAGTGTGATATTCCTAGATCGTAGGTGGGAGGTCCCTAAACTTGGTGCATTTGTTTTTGCGAAAAACTTTTGATAATAAATATTTTTTCCTTTGTCTTGTATGTTTTTTCTTTAGTTACCGTTCGTCCGAAGTTGAAGAGCAAATATAAGGGGCGTGTTGAGGTGACTTTTGACTACACTAAGACTATTGATGATTTCAAAAATCTTGTTGACACTCGTACTTTGTATCGTCATTTCTTGGGGCCTAAACCTTCTCCCTACATCTTGAGATCTTTGTTGAGAGACGAGCGAAGTAAGTATTTGCCTTGAAAATTTGTCATGCTTATATGTGGCTCACCTATGCTTTATTTGTAATTCTTGTTGGTGTTGTAGAAATGGCGACCAAGTTTAGCCAGGAGATGTATGCTAAGATGAAGGCTAATAAGAAAGCCTTTGTCTAGCATTAGCCAAAAAAGGCCAAGAGCAGCTGAGAAGGAGCCCGTTGAGAAGGCTTCGTCTGCTCTCGTCATTCAAGAGCCTAGGACTTCGTCTCCTACAGTTTCTCTTGAAGAGCTTACTCCTCATCCAAAGAAAAGCAAGAACAAGGAGATAGAAGTTGACGAAATTGTTACTGTTATTACTGAAGGCAACACACCTGAGGCTGAAGATGAAGCCCCTCAATTTGCTGCTTGATATTTTCCTTTGTTTCTTTTTATTTATTTATTTATTTTTATTTTTATGGTGCTCTGCTTGTTTTTGGGCTTTAATAATCAGACAATTTACTTGCTTTGCCCCCTTAGGGCTTTTAACTCAAACAATATTACTTTTTATGTCGAAGTTAATTTATGTTTTGCTTGTATGTTTGTCATTTGGTTTGCTACCATAACCCCTGCTTTATGCTTGTTTAATTTCTATTTCTCTGTGATGTATGAAAACTTATGAGCTTCTGCCTGTTGGAGCTTGCTTTGTTTATGGATCGTCAGATGACTTGCATTCTCCTTAGGTGGGATTCGTGTCATTTTGGGTCGTCCTGAACCTTAAAAGAATTTTCATCACTTTGTTTTATTTGTATGACTTGTGCTCTCCTGAAGAGAATTTGTATTGTTTTTAGCTTGTTTACGTGATCCTCTTTGGTTAAGGATTTTGTCATTGGTCTTCATCATGTGATTCACATCCTTTTTGGTAATGTTTTTTATCACTAGCCTCGCCAATGTGATTTATATCCTTTTTTTTTATAATTTTTTTAATTTTTTTTAAGGATTTTATCACTGGCCTAATCAAGTGATTTATATCCTTCTTTTTGTTTAAGGATTTTTATCACCGGCCTCGTCGGTGTGATTTATATCCTTTTTTGCATAAAGATTTTATCACTGGCCTCGTCAAGTGATTTACATCCTTTTTTTGATAAGGATTTTTATCACTGGCCTTGTCGGTGTGATTTATATCTTTTTTTGTTTAAGGATTTTATCACTGGCCTTGTCAAGTGATTTATATCCTTTTTGGTTAAGGATATTTATCACTAGCCTCATCAATGTGATTTATATCCTTTTTTGTTGAAGGATTTTATCACTGGCCTTGTCAAGTTATTTACTTCCTGTTTTTGGTTACGGATTTTATCATTGGCCCACTGGTTTTTCCTTGGAACATATTTGCGAAGACAGTTATCGAACAATTCTTTTAATGAATTGTTTTTAAAACATAAGCGAAGACTGTTAATGATTACAAAACTTGATATCTACTGATAATACTTCTTAAGGTGCTCAATGTTCCATCGACGAGATAATTTTTTACCGTCCATGGATTCCAGATGGTAGCTTCCTTGTCTTGAGTAATGGATGATCTTGTACAGGCCTTCCCAAGTTGGTCCTACTTTGCCTTGCATTGGGTCTTTGGTCGTTGGTATGACTTTTCATAGGATGAGGTTTTTGATGCTGAATCTTCTAAGCTTCACTCTTTGGTTATAGTAACCGGCCATCTTCTGCTTGTACCTTGCTATTCTTTGGGACACCTTAGTTCTTATTTTGTCCAAGCAATCCAAGTTTACCTTCAGTTGATCGTCATTGCCTTTTTTTGTCAAAGAACTCTCTTCTCATGCTAGTGACCCCTACTTTGACAGGGTTATTGCTTCAGTGCTATAGGTGAGTTTGAATAGTGTTTCTCCTTTTGGGGTTTTGGCCATGGTTCGATAGGCCCATAGGACATTGGATAGTTCATTAGGCCATGCGCCCTTCGCTCCCTCTAGTTGAACTTTGATGATCTTTAGCAGGGTTCGATTAATTACCTCTATCTGTCCATTAGCTTGAGGGTCTCCTAGTGAAGAAAATTGGTTCTTGACGTCAAGGTTTGAGTAGAAAAATCTGAATCCTTGGCTATTAAATTGGCGGCCATTATTTGAGATGATCGTCCTTGGTATGCTGAACCTGCAAACTATGTTCTTCCACACAAAGTTCTATATTCATGCTTCTGTGATGGTTGCTAGTGCTTCTACTTCTATCCATTTTGTGAAATAATCGATTGCTTCAAGTAAAAATTTTACTTGCTTCTTACCTTAGGGTAAGGGGCCCACCATATTGATTCCCCATTGCGCAAATGGCCATGGTAACATTATGGTTGTCATCTTCTCCCTAGGTATTTGTTGGACGTTTCCGTACCTTTGGCATATGTCGCATCTCCTGATGAACTTTTTCGCTTCTTCCAACATCGTGGGCTAAAAGTAACTAGCCTTAACGATTGTTCTTGATTGTACCTTGAGAGTGCATCCATGAACGTCAGGAGCTTGTGTCCCATTGTGGAGTTAACGAGTTGGTCAATTCTTGGCAAAGGAAAGCTGTCCTTTGGGCAGGTGCTATTCAGATCCGTGAAATCCACAAATATCCTCCATTTTCCATTTGCCTTTTTTACCATAACGACGTTAGCTAACTAGTTCGAGTAGCAGACTTCTTTGATAAAATTGGCTGCCAGCAATTTGTCTACCTTGTCCATTATGCCTCTGTTTCGTTCGGGAGTGAAAACCCTCATTCTTTGCTTGACGGGCTTCCTTTCGGGATTTATATTCAGGTGATGCAAGATGATGTCTTTAGGTATGCCAGGCATGTCTTCGTGACTCCAGGCAAAGATGTCTAGATTTTCCTTTAAGAACTTGGCTATCTCTTCCTTTGTCTTAGGACTAAGGCTCATCTCCACTTTCATTACCTTCATTGTCTTCCATTCTACCAACCCAACGGTTTCCAAGGCCTCTACTAGTTCTGAATTTTTCTCCTCGATCATCCATGTGTGGTTCTCTTTTGAAGCCAGCATTGCTTGATAGCATTTGTGGGCTAAGACTTGGTCTCCTTTTATTACTCCCACCCCATGTTTTGTCAGGAATTTCACCTTCAGGTAGTATGTTGACGTTGCAACTTTCCAGCGGTTGAGTGTTGGTCGTCCTATGATCACATTATAGGATGAGGGGTAGTCAACAACCAAAAAGTTAAGTTGTTTGGTTACTTGGAAGGGATATGAGCCAGCTGTGATAGTCAATGTTACTATTCTCTTCGGGTATACTCTATCTCCACTGAAATTGACTAGGGGGGATTTGAAAGGACGAAACTTCTATGGATCTACTTTTAGCTACTGGAAAGCTGAAAGGTAAATGATGTCAGCAGAGCTCCCATTACCTACTAGGACTTTCCTAGTATTGAACCATTCTATCATGAGTATGATAACCAATGGGTCGTCATATGGTTGTTTCATCCCCTTGGCATCTTCTTTTGAAAAAACCATGTCCATGGTTTCTCTTTGTTTATGTTTTGATTGTGGTGTAGTGTGGATGCTATTGACCTGCCTTTGCTGTAATTTTTTAAGAGACTTGAAAGAGCCCCCTGTTGTTGGACCTCCATTGATCATCCTTATCTCTCCTACAACGCTCTTTGGATGGTCTTGCTTTTTTCCTTCGTCCTTGGGTTTATCTTCCAATCTTGCCCTTTGTTTGTGCTTGTATCTTCCTGGCGTGTTTTTCTTCACAAACTTCTATAGCCTTCCCTTCTAGATCAGTTCTTCTATTTGTTCTTTTAGGTCTCTACACTTGTTTGTGTAATGTCTGTGATCTTGGTGGATTCAACAATACTTTTTTTTATTGCATGCATTAGGCAAGGAGTTCAACGGCTTTGACCACTTGAGTGGGTGATTGTCCTTAATCTGTATCAATATTTTATCGACAGGCATCACTAGGGGTGTGAAATTTACCTTCCTTCTTGTCTTGTCATTCCTTGATCCAATGTTGTCATTGTTGGATGAACGATTTCCTCTTTCCCTCTTCTTTCCTTTCGAGTCTTCTTGAGTTTTTTTCTTTTCTTTCCGCATCTCCCCCATTCTAATCGTGGCTAAAGCATTTTTCGTGTTCATGTACTTCTGAGCCTTTAATAGCATTTCCGTCATTGATTCTGGAGGACTCTTTGCCAGTGCTACCATGAACTCTTTGGACTTTAACCTAGCCTTGAAAGAGGTTAGTTGCATTTTGTTTTCTGCTTCGTCCAATTCTAGTACTTCTCTATTGAATCGTTTAACGTATGATCTCAATGAGTCCCCTTCTTCTTGCCTGATCGTGAGCAGATGATCTGTCGGTCCTTTTGGCGTTGTCCTCCAACAAAGTGTCGCATAAACGAATTACTCAGATGTTCGAAGTCATCTATGGATGATTGGGCTAGTTTGCTAAACTATACCCATGCTACTCCCTTAAGAATCGTCGGGAAAGACGACATAAGATCTCGTCTGGGGTTTTTTGTAGGCTCAAGGTCATCTTGAAGGTGGTTATGTGATCTAATAGATTCTTAAGACCATCATACAACTCAAGCTGGGGGAGGCGGAACTTAGGTGGCAACAGACACTCCAAGACCTTTGCTATGAAAGGGGAATTAGTCATTTTCACCATTCCATCCAAATTTCTATTCGTTTTTTGCTTCATTGCATTCTTGAATTCGTCCATCTCCTTTCTCATACTTTTAAGGAGGTTGTTACTCGCCCCGTCGGATGGGTCTATCATTCTTAATCCATCTTTCCTGTGGTTTTTCTCCTTGTCTTCATTCCTGTTGACGTCGTTCCTAGCCAATGAATGGTTTCCCTCTTGCTGTATTTGCTGTCGCATCTCTTGATTATGTCTAGTGAGTTCTTCTATGTTGGTTGTAAGCGTTTGAACCTACAGAGCTAACGCCATTGGATCTTGTGGTACATTAGATTCCATCTAGATAGCAAAAATGGTAAAGCTATGTTTTCAAATTAGAGTTTGAAAGTCCCCACAGACGATGCCAAACTAATGAATCCATATTCGTCAGTTTATAGGTTTGTCCAGACGGACAAGATCTATAGTCCTGCACAAAAATAAAGAAGGATGTTTCTCTTCGAAAAGGTCACCGGCGTGGTGCCAGCCAATGAGCCTCCGATGATAAAATCAAATGTTGGGAAAAGAATGTTAATCGATTCCTAAGGTTATGAAAGATGATATCTTGTACCTTTGCTTGAGGTCTAATGTAGTTTATATAGGACTTTACCTTTCTAGCCGTTGGAGTCTTTCAATGGTTGCTTAAATGCCTTATTATAATGCTTCTGGCAATTTAATTGGGTGAAGATCCTTCCAATGGTCATATCTTTACGACCGTATATGTTTAACGGATCATGCCATAAATGTTCATTTATGGAGCTTTGGTCGTCCAACGGTTCCTTTGGACAACGGGAATTTTCTAGTTCATCAGCAACATTTTTTTTTAATTGTAAGTCAAGTGAGGTGTTTTTTTTTTTTTTTGGTTTTTGTGATGTCCCTGCCACACCGGTATTTGTGTTTGATATATTTATGCCATCCAGGTTAATCTAATTTAGTAATTTAAACTCAATATATATATAGGTTGGGTCCAAGTTACACCTGGTGTAACTTTAAACAATGTTACACCACTCAATATTTTTTAATTGGATGCGGATATTGACAAATCCATCATTAGATTACATTATCTTTGTATATTCTTTATGCTTACAAAATTTCAAGGTGATCAAAAATTAATATCCATGTCATCAATCAATTGTTAAAATTCAAATTTTTGTAGTTTAAAATAATGTATAAAATATGAGTTTATGGATCAAATAGTAAATAGTATTTGATTGATATGAAAATTGGCATTTATGTTAAGAATATATAGAGCATGTAATTCAACAGTTGGATTTTCAAAATATTAATTCAATAACAAGTTATTGGATGGTGTAATATTACTTAGAGTTACATCAAGTGTAACTTGAACCCAACTCTCTCCCTCTCTCTCTCTCTCTCTATATATATATTATAGAATTTATAAACCATAACAAGTAGAGTAAGGTTATAACAAAGAGATTAAATTCTTTAAAGATTTGGTATAACCCTTTGGTTTATATCCTCCAATAAAGATATGTCCAATCATCATATATTACTAAAATATAAATACACATTGCAGGTTTTAAGTAAAAGGCTTTTGTGGTGTTATTTAGTAGAGAAGTGCTAAGTCAACAATATTTTCACAACAAATCATAAATGCCAAATTATTATTGGTTCTAATTTAAACTTACCATTAAAATTACGTTTTTGCCCACCAATAAAAATCCGTAACAATTTTCTACTTATGATTTGTTTTGAAAAAGTTGTGAACATAGCATTTCTCTATTAAAAGAAGCTTTTTAACTTGGGACATAAACTTAATAAGAGGAGACTTCTTTTTAGGCACCATTGCACCACTAAGACAAAGTAAGCATGTCCCTACCTCAAATTGGGCTTGACAAAGTGACAGAATACGTTTGACCAAGGTTGATACGGTACCTTAAGAAGAAATGGTCACTTCAAGTGACATCACACTCGCAGATAAGATATATAAGATGGTAGATGATCAAAAAGCTAGGTAGTTGAGAAGATGGGGGCTCACCTCGCTAAGTTGGAGGAAGGTAAGCAAGAATCCCATAGTGGTAGAAGAGAATGAGGAAGAGGAAAAAGAAGATTGGGATGAGAAGGATAAGACCGATTATGAGAGAAACAAGAAATTCAAGAAGCTTACCTTAGAAACCGTTGCATGAAAGAGAAAATGGAAAAGATGCAATTGGCCTTTCACAAGGCTCAAGGGATGGATGATTGTCTCTACAACATGGATGGCTTGGGGTCCAAGGCCCCTATCTCTTTGCCTCTCAAGTTCAATATTTTTGATGCGGAAAAGGTTAATAGCATTCGGGATCTTAAGCAACACGTTAGGAGATATATAAGCATAGCCGATGTATTACCACGTATAATTTGTTGCAAAAGTGTTGTGAAAATGTTGTTGATGTAGCACTTCTCATTTTTTTAATAAATAAAAAGCAGATATGACAATCTCCTAATAGATGGTATAAAACATGAATTTTACATCCTATATTCACCAAATTTGGATTATAATAAATGACATAAACGTGTGTATTTGATGAATTTGGCATATTATACTTATTAACAATGTAATAGTTTAAATGCTTGTGAGGTGTGGGAGGTAATGGTTGAAGTTCAAGTTTTTAGGAGGGAGCTTCACACACATGTACATTTAGATTAGACTATAGTAGAATTTCTATCATGTGAAAAATAAAAAAAAAATAAAAAAAATAACAGTTACAATCACTAAAAAATGGTTTTTAAAATAAATTTTTATAAAAATATCATGCATGATGTCAAAAAATCGCAGTCACATTAAAAAACGAATATACTTAGACATTAAAAATTGCCTCTAATCATGGAGCATATCTTGGAATAGATTTTGACATAAAAAAATTGCATTAACCTCTATTTTTTTTTTTTTTTTTTTTTTTTTTTGAGAAACGCATTAACCTTATTCTCTAAAATTTATTCCGATAAATATACAGTCCACGTCAATTTCTTTTTTCTTTTTCTTTTTTCTCTCAAATTTGAAGGAAATTCTTATGAGTTTTTATTTTCCCCTGCTAAATGATGCAAAATGTTAATGTCTTGCCTAGTTAAAATTCATAGAGACATTGAAATCTATGTTATGTGATTATGTGACTCTATAATGAAATGTGAATTTTTTGAACACAAAACAAAAAAATAGTTAATAATTTATTTTTTATATTGTTAATGTTGCACAAATCAAAATCAATGTTACATCAATTTATAAGCATTTTGTAGTAAAAGAATGAAAAATGTTAGGAACACAAAAAATTTCACAAATGTCAATGATGCAAGTTATGATTGGACGACATTTTGTCATGCATCAATACTATTTTTATTTGCACCAATCATAATATTTCACCTCAATACTTTAAAAGAATATAATTTTTAAAAAAATATTAATTTCCTTAAACATATAGTAAAACTAATGAATCTGGGAACCGATACCAAAAGCATTCTCTCTTTATATATAAATCCACTACAATATAAAATTCTCTTTATATATGGGTCCACTACAATATAAAATGAAGAAGAAAAATATAAAATTATCTTTATATATGGATCCACTACAATATAAAATCAAGAGGAAAAATGAAAGATTTAGTGTTGTTAGACATTTCAGAACTAATAGTAGCAGACTTAATTAATATTTAATTATTTTAGGATTACAATCTTTGTCACAGTTCTTCCTACAACAATCTTATCTTAACCACTATTTTTTCTGACCTGTCACAAGAAGGGGTGCTGATTACGTCCAATACCTGAAATGTACTAGACTTGTAAATATGATAACACGTGTCTCAAAATAGACACATGTTTTAATCGCAGCAAGTTCCTTGAACGTAACGCGCTCCCCCCACAAGAAACTACAATAACGGTAGGAAAAGAAGTTAAAGTTATGGTGATAGACTTTTTGCTTAACTTTTTCTCTGTTACTCTACGATTGATATAAGTCTATCCAAACCTAAAATATCACCAATATTTTCATATTTACTCCTGTATTTATGATTGGTGGACTGCATCGAGGTAAAACCTTTAGTAAAAGAGATTCTGACAAAAGCTTGGAATATTGTAAACGATATTGAGGTATCAGTGGCGGACAAAAATGTGTTCATATTCTCCTTTGTGCACGAAGCTGAACTGAGAAGAGCATGGGATAGAAGGCCTTGGACTGTGAAAGGAGATCCTTTAATACTCAAACGCTTCAATTCGGATCTAAGCATCTCGGAGGTAGATTTCTCAACAACAGAATTTTGGATTCAGGTGCACGATCTTCCGTTAAACCGGGTAAGTACAGAAAATCTCTTGAAAATCGGTAGTTTAGTAGGCAGAGCATTAGATACTGATGTAGTGAGCCCAGGCCAAGGGATCTGGCGTAGAAGTGTTAAAGTAAGAGTGGAGTTTGATACAAGTGGTCCTCTTACCCCTGGGTTCCCCCTTGAAAGAGATGGACAGCCAGATCTTTGGATCCCCTTTAAATATGAAAAATTGGGAAATTTTTGCTTCAGGTGTGGAATGCTGGGGCATGATCTTAAGGATTGCCCAGGTAGTGGGCTTCAACCGATAAGGAAGGACAGAGAGGAAACTGGAATGTATGGGAAGTGGCTAAGAGCGGATAATAATGAATTCCAACCAGGGTTGAATATAGAGGAGCTCTTGCATTCAGACCGCACAAAATGTAGCCCTTCTTCAACAAGGTGGCAGAGAGCCTTGGATGGCCGGCTTGCCATGCCGGAAATGGAAAAACGCCCAATAGAGGTACAGGTGGATGAATTAGTGCCGTGTGATGCTGGGTTTGGGTCAATCAATCAAGGTGAACTGTCAGAAGTTGTACAGGAAAGTGATAAGAATGGAACGAATGATGTGACCGGGGCCTTGAAAAAATCGTTGGTAAGTCCTAACTTTACACCTTTTCAACCAAATTCAAACCACACTCAAACTAATCCCTCACATGTCCTAGCTTCGGCATAATCCAGCTACTTTGATAACAGAACTGAGGCCCATCCACACATTATAAAGTCTCAAGCCCAAAGTAGCTGGCCCGTTCAAGCCTGTATAAACAATACCCTACCCAAATCACATTCCCAACCTAGCCTTATTTCCCTGACACATGATCAACTAAATCCCATGATTCCCAGTCCCAAAAGAAAGTTTAGCCTAACTCAGACACTAGCAAACCCAATCCAGGACTTTAAAAGAATCAAAATCAACCCACCTTTTATTAATATTGGCGGTGCATTTCTTTCATAGGACACACCTCCCTCAACTCTAAACACCACACAATCACAAGAAACCTCAACCAAAAATTCCATAACAATACCCACCCAAACCAAGAAAAAATCTCTGAAAACACTAGCCAGAACAAAGACAAGTCACATTGTTTGCGCTAAAAAACAACATATCACATGTTCCCCAGAAGCTAATTCTGAGCCTATCCACAACACATGTGTGAAGTCTCTTACTTCTTCTCCTGAAAGCATGGCCGAGGAGGTGGGCCTTATCATGCCCCCCAATTCGCCATGAGGACACTAGCATGGAACTGTCGGGGTGCTGGTAGAGCCCCGACAGTTAGATCTCTAAGAAGCCTCATTTGTAACTCCAATTCAGATTTAGTCTTTTTATCTGAAACGAAAATAAAGGCTCTTAGAGTAGAGAAAATTAGGGTGAAGTTAAATTTTGTTGATTCCTTTTGTGTGGATGCCAATGGCTGGTCTGGCAGTCTGGCCATTTTGTGGAGATAGGGCATGGAGTTAGAGGTAGTTTATTCAAGTAGATATGTGATAGCAGGTCTAATATATTCTGACCCTCCAAGGTCCCCATGGCTCTTCTTTTTTGTCTACGGGCCGTCTTATAGAGCAAAAATAAAACAGTTCTGGGAATTAATGGAATCCATGGTTAGCTCCTTCTCTAGTCCTTAGGCAATGATTGGAGATTTTAACAGCATTAAAAATGAGGGAGAAAAGAGTGGAGGAAAACCAGTTGCCGAAAGCTCAGTTAACAGCCTTAGAACCTTCATCACAAATTCCGCAGCAATTGACTTGGGTTTTAAAGGACCACCCTTCACTTGGACTAACAAAAGGGAGGGTCTGGCTAATATAAAAGAAAGACTGGATCAATGCATGTGTAATTAGGAGTGGCAATTGCTATTCCCAAAAGCAGGGGTCACTCACCTTTGTGCAACTAATTCAAACCATTCTCCCATCCTCTTGGACACAAACTTTGAAGATGAAAAGATAATTCGGCCATTTAGATTTGAAGCTATGTGGACAAAAGATGAAATAAGCAGAGAAGTTGTGGATAAAGCTTGGCAATTACAAGTGGGGGGTTCGCAAGATTTTAAGCTGGCAAGGAAGCAATCAAACACTAAAAAGGAGATGAAAAAATGGAACAAGGAGCATTTTGGCAATGTCAGAGAAAGGATCAAAGAGTTGGAAAAAAATATTGAAGAAGTCCAAGGTACAGAGCCTACCAAGGAGAATTTGGAATTAGAAGTTGCCCTTAGCCTTGAGTTAGATGACTGGTTGGCCAAAGAGAGTCTTAAATGGCATCAAAAATCTAGGGAGATTTGGCTCAATGATGGGGATAGGAATTCAAGATTCTTTCATCTGACCACTTTGGTAAGAAGGAGGAGAAACTTCATATCTGATATCAAACAGGAGGACAGTACATGGATTTCAGGAAGGAATGCCATCCAAGAGTACTTTAACACCAACTTTCAATCATTATACCAGTCAAGCAAACCTCAAATCCCAGATAACTTGGAAAACCTCATTGATGCTTGTGTCTCTGCGGAAGAGAATGATGAGTTGTGCAGAATCTCTTCTAGAGAAGAAGTAAAGAAGGCGATTTTTGGGATTAAGTCACTTAAATCTCCTAGACTAGATGGCCTGCCAGCCCTCTTCTATAAGCACTATTGAGAAATTGTTGGGGACCAAGTTACATTAGCAGTTTAAGGCTTTTTCAGGTATGGGAAACTTCTTCAAGAATTTAACAGCACCTTCATTGTGTTAATTCCAAAGAAAAATGGAGCATGTAATTTTACTCAATTCCGTCCTATTAGTTTATGCAACGTGGTATACAAAGCAATTTCAAAAATTCTAGTTGACAGATTGAGACCTCTTCTGGATAAAATGGTAGACTCAGCTCAGGTTGCATTTGTTCCAAGAAGATGCATAACAGAAAATATAGTGTTGGCACAGGAGATAGTTCACAGCTTTAGACACATGAAGAGAAAGAAAGGATTCCTAGGAGTGAAGATAGGATTTCAAAAAGCTTATGATAGGATGGAATGGGGATTTATTCTTAGGGTCCTGAAGGTTTTTGGGTTCAATGAGCAGTTTACAAAACTAATTCAGCAATGCTTATCTACGGTTCATTACTCTTTGCTCTTAAATGGAGGAATTTGCCCTGCTTTTCAGCCGGAACGAGGATTAAGGCAAGGGGATCCTTTATCCCCTTATCTTTTTATTCTGGGTAGTGAAGTGCTGATGCGCTTGATTAATAGAGATATAATTCAGCTCAAGTTGTCTGGAGTAAAGCTCACAAGAACAGCGCCCCCCATATCTAAACTTTGTTATGCTGATGACATAATTTTATTCTGCAAAGCATCTTTGGTTGAGTTCTCTTCCTTAAAGGAGTGCTTGGGGAAATATTGCCAATGGTCGGGTCAAATAATAAACGTGGAAAAGTCCAAGATTCTCCCTTCCAAAGGGGTCATTCCTCATTTCCTTAATCAAATTAAAGCTCATTGGGGACTACGCAAACTCTCTCATTCAGCAAAATATTTGGGAATCCCATTATTCCTCACCCCCCATAGAAAAAAGGATCTCTATGATATTAAGGAGTAGATCGAGAACAAGCTGAGTAGTTGGAAAAGTAAGAATCTGTCTTGGGCGGGCCGCGCTACTCTTATCAAATCTATGGCCCAAGCAATACCATCTTATTCCATGTCAGTCCTCCAATTCCCTAAGGGGCTCTGTGATCAATTGGATGCTATAATGAGGCGTTTTTGGTGGAATCCAAAATCTGATAAGGGGTCTTTTTCTGCTCCTATTGCTTGGGATTCGTTGTGCTGGACACTCAAAAAGGGTGGATTGGGATTTAGAAAGCTTTGGGAATTTAATCAAGCTTTGCTAGCTAAACTTGCATGGCGGCTCCTAGAAGGTAAAGATTGCTTATGTATAAATCTACTCCGAGCAAAATATAAAGTTAGAAGCAATTGGCTTAATCATAAAGCCTCTGGTAGTATTTCTCCGGTTTGGAAAAGCTTAGAGGGTATAAAAAAACTCATCGCTTAAGGTGCATGTATATCAATTGGTAGTGGGGATTCTGTTCGTATATGGGAAGACCCTTGGATTCCAAATCTCCCTCACTTTCAGCCAATTTTGCGGGAGAATGCATCTATGGATGGAGCGATGGTTGTAACTCAGCTACTGGATCACAGCAAGACACGGTGGGATTTCTCCAAGTTGAGGACTATTTTTGATGATGCAACGGTAGCCTCAATTTGTTGAATAACTTTACCTCTTAACGTCCACTCCGATAAATGGATATGGACCAAAATTGTTGCTGGAGAGCTGTCTGTTAAGTCAGCCTATTGGCTTGGTAGAAGCTTTAACCCTCCTCCAAACCAAGACTTGCTGCGAGGCCAGATTTGGAAGACCAGAATTCATGAAAGGTTGAAGATGGTTCTATGGAGAATAGCTGCAAATTGTCTCCCCATGAAGGATCAAAGGCTCAGGTACGATGCCAATGCTGACACTACTTGCCACCTATGTAATGCTGGTCTAGAGTCAACAATACATCTTTTTATCAATTGCCATCTAGCTAGAGCTTTGTGGTTCAGTAGTCAATGGGGAATAAGAATTGATAATTGTGAGTTGCCCACTCCAGCCCATTTCATTCAGTTTCTACTTGACCCTCCTTTACAAGAGGCAAGGGAGGACCTGCTTCTTTTTGGGGCCTTACTTTGTGATTTGATTTGGAGACTAAGGAATGAGGCGCTATTTAAGGGAAGAGTAGCAAATTATGAAGATTTACGGGCCAAAATTGTCAGATTGTTTGTGGAGCACCGTAGAGCCAGATCTTCTTCTCAAATTAGAGGCAGTGGAGTTCGAGCTAAATGGTCGAAACCTGGGATAGGCTCTTTTAAATTAAATGTTGATGTTGCTGTTGGTGCCCATCACTCTGCTATTGCAGCCATAGCTAGGGATTGGAGAGGGGAGTTGGTATTTGCTTGCTCCAAAAAAGTGAACACCACCCTCCCTCTCCAGGCAGAAGCAGAGGCTATTTTATGGGCTGTGCAGCTTGCTGAGCCATTAAGTACAGCTCCAGTAATGGTTGAAGGTGACTCTCAGGTTTGCTATAAATCTATCACAGTGCACAGCATGGCCATTCCATGGGCTATTGAGTATGTTATTCAAAATGTAAAGCATTTGGCCTCCAATCTTCCATTTTTGTCTTTTAGGTGGGTCCCTAGAGAAGCCAATGTGGCCGCCCACTCTCTTGTTAAATGGAGTTTAATGTATAGTGTGTATGGTTATTTTAACTTAGC
This sequence comes from Quercus variabilis, assembly GCA_030445155.1. Taxonomy (NCBI): domain Eukaryota; kingdom Viridiplantae; phylum Streptophyta; class Magnoliopsida; order Fagales; family Fagaceae; genus Quercus; species Quercus variabilis. Next base: position 40,967,088 of record CP129446.1, on the reverse strand, counting down.
CCTTCCTGTTTTGTTAAGGTGATCAGGGAGGACGCAATGTGTCTTGAAAGTTTGTAGCCTTTTTTTGTTTTTGAATAAAATTAATCATTCAGCAAAAAAAAAAAAAAAAAAAAAAAGGATTGCACTTCCCTATGAATGAATATGCTTATTGAAATTAGCAATAAAAAAAAAAAAAAAAGAAGAAGAAGAAGAATATGCTTGGTTGAAGCCACATCAATAAGTATGACAAAAACACATGAATGGAAGCAAGAGCATCCGTAGCAGCTGTTGCAAAAATTATGCTATTTTGTCATATCAAAAGCTTACTTTATTATTTTATCACATTATTTTACAACATTCCATTTATCAAATGTTTTGTCATTCAATACTATACATTAAAATAATATTTACTACACATTAAAATAATATATTATCCCCTCCCCCACTATCATCAACAACAGCAACAGCACAACCACCAGCCACCAATATCCACTGTTGCAACAACACCTCTACTGCAAACCAACCACCACAATTACTCACCAATATCAGATCAACCTAAATTGCAGGAAAAAAAAAAAAAAAAACCCACAACTAGAGAGAGGCCGAGTGAAAGGCGGACAGAAAGGAGAGGGAAGAGGGTGAGATCAATGGCGGCCTCGGGGTGAGATTACCTGCCAAACCTAAACCTATCACCAGCTAAACCCACTTTCAAGCTCACACCATGGCCAACCCATCTACCACCATCGATGAACCCATCTGCCACTGTCGATGAACCCAAGAGAGGCAATCTTAGCAGTTCACCACCATGGCAAACCCAACAAATCAAGCTAATTAGTCATCATCATCATACAACTGTGACCTACAACCCAACAAATCAAGCTAAAGAGAGAGATCAGAAATCAGAAGTGCCTCAACCCCATTTGCCAACTTCTCTGCTCCGTTCTGCAAATTTGACGCCGCCGTCATCGCCATTGATTTTGACAAAGTCATGGCTGCCTTTCCTCCTCTCTTGGCCGCTGCTGCTGCCTTCTTCTGCGCCATAGATGGGCTTCTTGCTTGCGTTTGATTGTGAGAAGAGGAAGAACACGGGTTGGGAACTTGGGAGAGAGACAGATTCTGAGAAAAGAGAGAGAGAAAAAATCAAATAAAGAATTGAGAGGAGAGAGAAAAATCGAATAAAATATTATTTTTACCATTTATGTCCGAACCGTTGCAAATTTGCAACGGTACGGACACAAATGGTAAAAATTTGGCACATATAAAACATTTGTTGTGAGGTGTTTTTTAGTGTTTGGTGTGCCAAGTGTGCCAAATATTTGGCATTTGGCACATTTGGCACATCTGCTACAGGTGCTCTAAGAAACAAAATTGTTGCAATCTTTTCCTAAGCAAGCTTTAACGTTTGGACTCTGTCTCTTATTGGTAGGGATGTGAATTCCTTGCTCAGTTTTGGGAGTTTTTTAATCAACATTTTAGTATCTGGATTGGATATTTGTTTGGTGGGGCGACATGGATACTGGTTTTGTTTAATTAGTCTCTCCTCTGCATCTTATGCTAAAGAAGTTTAGAATCTCCAAATTTTATATATAAAATTTTACTCTCACACAGCAAAGTTCTTTTTATTCTTGTATGCTGTATATTTTTTAATATTCAATAATTGTAATGGAGAAGAGTGGTTTGAACACCACAAGTTCTCAATTGAGTTATAAGAAAAATTGATCTTAATTTTCCTTTTAGTAAAATATGTATGTATGTGTGTGTGTGTTTTTTTAATAGGGCATCAAGTGCTCAACCAAATAGTTTTTTTTTTTCTTTAGAAACCATCCAAAGCAATTTTAAATATTTTGCTAGGTTCTAAGACTTTAGGAACAAAATGTATTAGAACTTCAATTTGTAATGTGTTGGCAAACCATGATCAAAACTTAGAGTCTAGAGTTAGGATGCTCAAAGTGTGTTTATTTGTAAAGTTGGAATCGAGTGATTGTAGGATTTATTGGTCTAAATCTGCAAGGATCGATTGATTGAAAATTAGGCTTAATCGATCGAACCTCGTGTAGATTAATTTTTTGCAGAATTTTCCAACTCAGCCCAAGCTCGGTTTGACGTGTATGGTTATATGTTTTACTCCAAGTATAAAAGGAAAAAACCTAGCTATATTTTAGAGGTCTTTTGATGTGTTGTGTGTTGAATCTCTTGTAAGATCTAGAAGTGTTTACCTTCATACACACTTAGGGTTATAAAGATTAAGATTCATGCTAAGAACTTAGTGATCACTTTAGTTGCTGCATAAAGAATTTAAAGAAGATCTGAAACCTTTGAGTGGAGTCTCAAAGTCATAAGTGGGAGTACTTGTGGTTGCAGTGGATTAAGGAAAGAAGTAGTCCATGGACTCAGAGATGTCACATGGTCATGGTAGTAAGTTTTCCACTCGAGATAGCAGTAGGATGTTAGTGGTCTAAGTCTTATTGTACAAATTTCAATTCTTTCATAGTGGATTTGTTTTACCTTGAGGATAGCTAGGTTAAATCCTCCCTAGGTTTTTTATTGGTTTGGTTTTCATGGGTTATCATATTGTGTGTTCCTTATTTTTTCGCATTATTTAGATGATATGATTTATTGTGTTAACCTAGATCTCAATAATTTATCTAAGTAATCACTTGGCTAAATAACTAGGTTAACCAACTTGTGTTTTAAGGGGTTTAAAAACATACAAGTGGTATCAAAGCAAATCAATTCTTGTATTCAGATCTTTTGATCTAAGAGTTGGTCCTTGACCCTTGTTGTCATGGATTCTTTGAAGTTTTATCACGTGGTTGTGGTAGTAAGTTTTCTACTTGAGATAGCAATAGTATTTTAGTGATCTAAGTCTTATTGTACAAATTTCAATTCTTTCATAGTGGATTTGTTTTACCTTGAGGATAGCTAGGTTAAATCCTCCTAGGTTTTTTATCGGTTTGGTTTTCATGGGTTATCATATCGTGTGTTCTTTATATTTTTGCATTACTTACATGATACGATTTAATGCGTTAACCTAGATCTCAATAATTTATCTTAAATAACTAGCTTAAACAACTTGTGTTTTAAGGGGTCTAAAAACGTACAAGTAGTAACAAAGTAGGTTAGCTCTTGTATTTAGATCTTTTGATCTAAGAGTTGATCCTTGACCCTTGTTGTCATGGATTCTTTGAAGTTCTTATTGCTAAATTTCCAACTTGTCTACTTTTGGTTTGTGTCACTTGTTGCATGTGTTAAGTCTTTCCTTGAGTATCTTGTTATAATTACATGTGATGATAATTATGTGTGTTATACTGCTTTAATTGCCTTAAAGGCACATGGATCTTGGCTTTGGTATTTGGATAGTGGTTGTTCCAGGCATATGATAAGAAATAAAGTTTCATTCAAGACACTTTTTGAAGGAAAGATTGTGATAGTCACGTTTGAGATGGAAGCAAATCTGTGATCAGAGGCATTAGAACTGTGGATATTCTAAGGTTGTCGGTTTTTGAAGATGTCTGGTATATTGATGGGCTGAAGGCTAACTTAGTTAGCATCAGTCAGATTTGTGACAATGGATTGAATGTTCTCTTTACTAAGTATGAATGTGAGATACTTGATGGAAGAGGTGATTGCATGAGTTAGGACAGCTGACAACTATTATGGTATAACACCAAGTATAAGCAACAAGAGTTTCAGTGCAAAGATCAAGCAAGTAGACTTATGGTATCAACAGTTAGGACATGTAAGTCACAAGCAATTAGAGAAGATTTCCAAGTGTGATGTAGTAATTGGTTTGCCCAAGTTTGAAAAGATAGAGAAGTGCATATGTGGACCATGTCAGATGGGTAAACAAGTGAATTCCAAGCATCCGTCTGTAACTGAAGTTCAAACTTCAAGACCTCTAGAATTGTTGCACATTGATCTCATGGGTCTTGCCAGAGTTCAGAGTTTAGGTGGAAAGAAGTATATTTTAGTTGTTGTGGATGATTTCACTAGATATACTTAGGTTGTACTTTTAAGAGATAAGGCTGAGGCTCTAGAAAAGATGATACACTTGTGCAAGAAATTGCAAGTTGAAAAAGGTATTGTGATAGCTAGAATTAGAAGTGATCATAGGAGAGAATTTGAAAATACAAAACTGGCTACTTTCTGCAATGATCCAGGCACACATCTAAAGTTCTCATCACCCAAGACACCACAACAGAATAGAATAGTGGAATGGAAGAATAGGGGAATGGAAGAATAGGGTTATTCAAGAGATGGCTAGAGTCATGCTACATAACAAGAAGATGCCTAAGTCCTTCTGGGGAGAAGCAGTTAACACTGCTTGCCATACACTTAACCGAGTGTATTTTAGACCTGACTCTAAGAAAACTCCTTATGAACTTTGGACAGGAAAGAAGCCTGTTGTCAAATACTTCAAGACATTTGGCAGTGACTATTATATTCTACGTGATAGGGAGAACCTAGAAAAATTTGATGCAAAGAGCGATAAGGGATACTTTCCGGGATACTCTTCTACTTGTAGAGCATATAGAGTGTACAATATGAGAACTAAAGCAGTCATGGAGTCTTCAAATGTGGTGATCAATGATGAATTATGTTCAGAAACTCATTCAGAAAACACTCCTTCGGTTCAAGAAAAGACTATTGAGGTTGATGATTCTATTTCTGAAGATTATGTTGGGAAGCATAGTGATGAAGAACTACAGTTACTGAATGATGTTGTTTCAGTATCATCGAGTTCAGAACCATCCATACTTGTTCATGAAATTCAACAAGAACAAAGTAAGCCTAGTTCTTCACTTGAACAAAAAGGCACCTCCACATCTCTAGTTAAAGGTTCATCATCTAAAGTAAAGTTAAATCACCCTGTCACAAACATATTGGGTACTCTGATGATAACATGAGATTGAGATCCAAATCCTTGAATGTAATTACTCACTCATGCTATCTATCCCAATTTGAACCGAAGAAAGTGGATGAAACACTTCAAGATGCAGATTGTGTTAATTCTATGCATGAAGAACTTCATCAATTTGTTTGGAATGATGTGTGGGAATTATTTCCTAGACTAAAGAGAGTAAATGTGATTGGAACTAAGTGGATTTTTAAGAACAAGTCAGATGAACATAGTATAGTTATTAGAAATAAATCAAGACTTGTTGCTCAATGATACACACAAGTGGAAGGGATTGATTTTGATGAGACATTTGCACCGGTAGCAAGATTGGAATCCATTAGGATACTCTTGGCCATAACCAGTCATTTGAATTTCAAGTTGTATCAAATGGATGTCAAGAGTGCGTTTTTGAATGGGATATTGCAAGAAGAGGTGTATGTTGAACAACCAAAGGGTTTTGTTAGTCCTCATAGATTGGATGATGTCTACAAGTTGAAGAGAGCGCACTACGGTTTGAAACAAGCTCCCAGGGCATGGTATGATAGGTTAACTACATATCTCATTGAGGATGTATTCAAAAAAGGATTCGTAGATACTACTCTCTTCATATGAAAGGAGTAAAATTATTTTGTAATAGCTCAAATTTATGTTGATGATATTGTTTTTAGTGCTACTAATGATTTTCTTGCTCAATCTTTTGCAGAAGAAATGAAGAAGATGTTTGAAATGAGTATGTTTGGTGAACTAACTTATTTCTTGGGATTGTAGGGGAAGCAAACGGATTTTGGAATTTACATCAACCAAGCAAAGTATGCTAGAAATCTAGTCAAGAGATTTAGACTTGAAAAAGATGCACATGCTAGAACACGAATGGCTACTAATGCAAAGTTAACCAATGATCCTTCGAGTGAGTCTGTTGATGTTACATTATATAGAAGCATGATTGGTTGTCTTTTGTATTTAACTGTGAGTCATCTTGATATTGCCTTCAATGTTGGTGTATGTTTTAGGTTTCAATCTAATCCTAAGGTTTCACATTTGAATTCTATTAAAAAAATCATAAAATATGTTAGTGGAACCTTTGATTATGGATTGTTTTATAGCAAAGAATCAAATTTGTCTCTTGTTGGATTCTCAGATTCAGATTGGGCTGGTAATGCCAATGATAGAAAAAGCACCACTGGTGGCTGTTTTTATGTAGAGGCCAATCTTGTTGCTTGGATGAGTAAAAGGCAAAACTCTATCTCTCTGCCTATTGCGGAAGTAGAATATATTGTGCTGGAAGTTGCTGTTCATAGCTTCTTTGGATGAAAAAGCTTTTGAGTAATTATAGGATATCACAAGACACCATGGTTGTCTATTGTGATAATTCTAGTGCTATCGATATCTTTAAAAACCCTGTTCAACATTCTAAGACTAAGCATATGGAGATTAGATATCACTTTATTAGGGATCTAGTTGAAAGAAAGATTGTGACTCTTGAATATATCCATACTGAACGTTAGAATGCTGACATCTTTACCAAATCTCTTGATAGAAGTAAGTTTGAGACACTTCGTCAAGTAATTGGTTCTATGTCCCTAGTCATCTTTGGCTTTCATGGTCCTTGTGCTTCATCTCATTATTCTTTGTGACCATTCCTCTTATATTGTTTTGGTTTCCTTTTGTTTTTTAGGATTTGCATTGCATTACATTCATGCATTTCACAATAGGTTTTTTTTTTTTGGTTCAATAATTATTTTTTAAAAAAGAAGGAAAAATGTGTTTTGTATCATTTATCTTGGATATATAATCAAGATTGACCATATTATCTTTACATAACATGTTTGTGTACCTTGTTTAGATTGGATGAGCTTATTTTACTGTACTTTGCTAGTTTAACTATGTAGTACATGTTGTGTGGGAGTTGTTTATAGTTTTTGATCACTTGATCTTACTTTTGAAGTTACATGCTTTTGATTTTTTGGACTTGAACTTAATGAGAAAGGTATAAATAACCATCTCACCACTGTTTACTAGCTAATCATTAACATTTTAGTGCATATCATTAGATTCTGTGCTTGAGAAAGTGTGACACATGCACAAAAAGAACATAAGGTGTAGCCTCGGATTAATGCTAAAATTGGTGTGTACATTATTAGGCTATAATAAACTCAATGAAATAAATTTGGTGTGTATATTATTTGGCTAATCAAATATTATCACATTGAAATAAAATTGGTGTGTATATTATGAGGCAAAACAAGAAACTTACATGATTGCAAGCAGAGGCGGCGTTACTCTTTGGTCAGGGGGTTCAAATGAACCCCTTGACTTCAAAAAAAAAAAAAAATATATATATATATATATAATATCTTTTTTTGTTAGTTTAATACATAAATTTTTTCTTAAAAATATTTTTGTCCACCCTGACTTAGATCTTATGCACCCTTATTATAAGTATTTCTAACTCTAAAATAAGAGTAAATGTTTGTGAATTGTAAGTGTCACTCTTTATTATAAATTTTTTATTATGTGTGTATAAGTGCGTCTAATATTGATTTTGTGCATTTTTTTTTTAATAATGTTATTTGTGTGAATAATGACGTGTACATGGATGTTTATGTGTAAAATATAAATATAATATAACTTTATATAATTTGATAATTAGGAAATAGAGATGATTTGTTACATGAGTGTGTATAGTTATCATGTTATAATAACTTTTTGTCATAAAGTTAGAAAAATTCAAGAAAAAAATTACAAAGTTAATGATTATTCAAGTATTTGATTGATTAAGTAAAGACGTAGTGAATTATTTTATATATAAATTAGTGTGATTGTGTGCACCAATAATTAATGTAGAGCCAATGAGTTGAGTTTAGTCATTTAATTTAAATATTTTTATAAAAGCAATGGCAAATATATAATATTAACTGCATAAAAATAAAAATTTAGATATTTTTATAAAAGAAATGACAAATATATAATATTAATTGCATAAAAATAAAAATTTAGACAACTTAGCAAAATAAAATGGTCATAGCTGCCCATATTGACAATAAATACTCATAATGAACTATCATGTAACAATCCAAAATTTGAAAACTTGTAAAATGAAATTCTAAAAATTCAATTTTTTTTTTTTTTTGTCTATAACTTAATATATTCAAGTTCTCTTTTTATTAATTTAAATTTCTTAATGACCCCCCTAAACAAAATTTCTAGAGTTGCCACTGATTGCAAGCTTGTTTTCTAGGAGATGTGAGAGTTATATAATGTAACTTATTGTGTGATAGTCTCTTTTAAACTTATGCGATGAATATTATAGAAAATGTGATTGATTACTATTTACATATCACATCACATGTATCTCAAGCTATTGCTTGTTGCACACACTACACAAGTTATTCTTTGCTAAACTTAGTATATGATATTGTGTGTGAATTTGTTTTGGCCATCCAAGATTATATATTTCTTGTTTTTAATGCAAAATGTGTTTTATATTTGAGTTTTTGAGGACAAATTGATTCAAAAGGTGTTTTTGGAAGATCGAGGTTGAATTCAAGTGTTTTTGAAAAATTTTTATTCTCATACTCATGCATTTCATTCATGAAATATTGTGTTTTGAGAAGTTTTTGCACAAAAATGCCCTGTTTTTCAAAAATTTTAAAATTCTAGATTTTTGATTGATCGAAGTTGGCTCTTGACCAATCGAAATTACGATAAAAATTTTGGTTTGAATCTGCCTAGCTTGATTGATGCTTGATTAATGTTGGATTGATCGAAGCTTATTTTTGACTGATGAAATTCGATCTGAGAGTGTTTTAAAGAAGCTTTTCTCACATGTTCTTCACACTTTTCAAAATTTTCCAAAAGCTTTTACACTATTTCTCTTCGACTGATCCAATCTAAACTAAATTTGTCATTTTCTTCCACAAATCTTTCCAAGGTTTTTGTCCTTAAGCACTAGTAAGTCTCTTTTACCCTTTATTTTTAATAAAATTACATGATTCATGCATTTTTATTGAAAATTTCGAATTTGTGGGGGTTTTTTGAAATTGGGTTGTTCAAAATTTGGGGTTTTTTGGTCTAAAACTATATGTTCAAGTCAATTGATGGTTTATGAAATAAAATTGAACAAATTTCAATGCATTAGAGCATGCATCATATAGATTGTTATTTATTGAGATTTTTGTGCTCTAACCCTCTCTAATGTAGTCAGCCCTTGGTTTCCAGAGTGATAGGCTTCTAACCCCAAAAAACCAAGAAACCTATGAGAATCTGAATGTCTATAGAAAGGTGTGGGCTGAGCGTAAAGTGATTCTAGATGAGATTGATCTGGAGATACGTAGGAGTTTTGATCGTTAGGGTTGGTTGCCTCTTTTAGATGTAAATCATCCTTATTCGGCTATTTTGATTAGAGAGTTCTACTCAAACTTGTCTGTCCACTCCGATGATTCCAACATCTAGTATGTGACGAGTTGGATAAGGGGTGAAGAGTATGTCATTACTCTTGAGGTAGTGGCCTGTGCTCTTCATTTACCTTTGGTACGGCAGCCTGTCTATCCTTACACTGAGGTCCCTCCTCTTGATGACATTATATCTTACATCATTGGTACTTCCATTCAGTGGGGTATTGATCCTTGTGTCACCTCTCATGAGCTTATTGAGCTCAATTATCTATTTTTCCGGATTTCGTGTCATTCCATTTGGCCTATCTCTCATTTACACACTATTCCCGTTGAGAGATGTGCATTTTTGTATGCTCTTGTCACCAATGTTCCTATGAGTTTTCCTATTCTTTTCATTCAATCACTTGTTAAGGCTCATAGGAGTAGTTCAAGAGGGCATGTTCTTTTCTTTCTTCATTCATAGGATTTTGTTAGATTTGGGTTTAGAGGATTTTCTTGCATCCGAGCCTATCCATATCATCGCTCCCATAGGTGCCACATTCCTTAGGTAAGGAGTAGCTTAGATGAAAGCTAGCTTTAAATACCCTAGAGTTGAGTCTTCCATAGGTGATGCATCTCGGCCTCCTCCATTTGGTGATCCTTCTACTAAGGAGTTTGTTGATCCTACCGTCGCTGTTGATCCTCCACCATCTTCTTCAAGCGATGCTTCTCTGCGGAGTATGTTGGACACTGTCATGACCGTTCAGGCTGTGGATGGACAGATTTTGGTGGATGTGCTTGCGGAGCTTTAGGCTTTATGTGTTGATTTGGCAAGTGCTCGTCGGTTTACTCCACCACTTCCTTTTGATGATGAGCATTGATTGCCTTTTGGCAATTCGTCACAAAAAGGGGGAGTACATATTGTGCATAGAGATAGGGGAGTTTTTGTTTTGAGGTACATAGATTGTATCTAGGAGCTTCTTGATGTATTTTTTTGGTGATGATTTCTTTGGGTTGTATATGTTAGGGGGAGACACTATGTTTTTATGTGTCTTTTATTGTTTCTTGTTTCGCATATGATACATTGGTTATTGATTTATATTATGAGGTTATTTATGGTATATGTCTTATTTTATGTTATGTGAAATAAAGAATCTATTTTGTTTTACTTGTATTTTCCACACATGCATTTATGTGTTTGTTGAGTATTTCAGGAATTTACAGGTTAATTCAGTTGTGCTGCTGTCTACACTGGCAACTGATAGATAGTAGTTAGGTTGAATTATTTTTGGGCATTTTTAATTTTTAATGGGTTGTTTGTAACTTTGAGCATTTCAGTTTTGTGATGTGTTTTGTCATGGATTGTCAAAGGGAGAGTTTGTTAGGTTCTAAGACTTTAGAAACTAAATGTATTAGAACTTCAATTTGTAATGTGTTGTCAAACCATGATCAAAACTTATAGTCTAGATTTAGGTAACTCAAAGTGTGTTTATTTGTAAAGTTGGAATCGAGTGATTGCAGGATTTATTGGTCTAAATCTGCAAGGCTCAATCAATCGAAAATTAGGTTCGATGCAGATTAATTTTCTGCAAAATTTTCCAACTCAGCCCAAGCCCTATTTGATGTGTAGGGTTTTATATTTTACTCCAAGTATAAAAGGAAAAACCCTATCTACGTTTTAGAGGCCTTTTGATGTGTTGTGTATTGAATCTTCAGTGAGATCTAAAGGTGTTTATCTTCATACACACTTAGGGTTATCAAGATCAAGATTCATGTCAAGAACTTGGTGAGCTGCTGCATAAAGAATTTAAAGAAGATCTGAAACCTTTGAGTGGAGTCTCAAAGTCACAAGTGGAAGTACTTGTGGTTGCAGTGGATTATGGAAAGAAGTAGTCCGTGGACTTAGAGTTGTCACGTGGTTGTGGTAGTAAGTTTTCTACTCGAGGTAAAAATAGAATGTTAGTAGTCTAAATCTTATTGTACAAAATTTAATTCTTTCATAGTAGATCTGTTTTACCTTGAGGATAGCTAGGTTAAATCCTCTTTAGGCTTTTTACCGGTTTGGTTTTTCTAGGTTATCATATCGTGTGTTCTTTATATTTCCGCATTATTTACATGATATGATTTGAATATGTTAACCTAGTTCTGAATAATTTGTCTAAGTAATCATTTGGCTAAAGAACTAGGTTAAACAACTTGTGTTTTAAGAGGTTTAAAAATGTACATATTCAACATAATAAATCTGTCATGCATTCCAAGGGAAACATCCTCAGGAATGTCCTCTATACAAAACTGAGGAATTAACAATCGTTTCACTTTCTTTGCTAATTTATCGGCAATTAACTATATTACCACTTCTGCGTACATGAGTGAAGACACTGGGCTTGAGCTTTGAGGCCGAACGTCAACCAAATAGTGGTGCGGTAAATCGTGACGGCTAAAATTTTCACGTCAACATTTTAAGTTGACACGAAAAACAAATTATTTTGGTGTCAATTAATAGTTTTTTCACATCAAAATTTTGGTTTATGCAATCTTTTCGTGTCAGCATTATCGTTGATGAAAAAAAACCTGATATTGTATTATATTTTTTTGCGTCAACATGATCTGACATATTGTTTTTTATTAATTTGGTTACAAATAAAATAACTGTTTTGTTCAATAGAACAATTATTTCAATCTCTCTCATTGTATATTGAGGTGAGATATAGAGAAATAGTTGATAAAGCGAAAGACATGAAAGTATAAATTGAATAGAAATTAAATTATCTAAAACTTCAGTGGAAATATCTTTTAACGCCCCTCCAATGAAATAGTGCCACAACCACCGTTTTCAAATAAATGAAAATAGAAGAAAATTACAAGTGGCCTTCGTTTTGGGTGTTCTCATAGTGGTCTTTGGAAATGGATCTTTGGAGCTTGACATGGATACTATCTCGCGATTGTGCTTCATTCCTTCTCCTAAGACCTTATTTCTAACAAGGAAAGTACAAGTGAGTCAAAGAAAGAAAACTCTTATAGAAAGAGAGTTTGTATATCTTACTGTGACTTTTATGGAAAGAAAACTAGTTTCTGTACTACTATCCAAACACCAAGTGAATAGTAACATAGTAATTAATAATGCATCATATACCATTCATACTAGGAAGAAGAAAAATGTTTCAAGTATATATTTAAGATTCAATCACATCTTTAGGGTTTCAATTGTAATGAAATCTATGGGTAATTTTACCATACCTCTTTTTTTTTTTTTTGGTACGGTACTCACTATTAGGCAATCTACTATACTAGATTACCAAAACATCACATTTGATGGTTCTACTGTCAAATTGTGCAGTTCTAACATCACATGTGATAGTTTTTTTGTCACATTTGATGATTCTCTTATTTTTTTCTCATATTGTGCAGTTTCAACATCACATTTAACAGTGTTTTGTCACATTTGGCGGTTTTCACTTCTTTTTTATTTTTTTATTTATTTATTTTTTCACATTTGATAGTTCCATCCTCATATTGTGCAGTACCAACATTATATGTGACTATACTTTTGTCACATTTGATGTTCCTTTATTTTTTTTCTCATATTTGATAGTTTTATCCTCACATGTGACTTTTTTTTTTTTTTTTTGTCACATTTAGTGGTTCCTTTTTTTCTTCCCCTCACATTTGACGGTTTCATCCTCATATTATGTAGTTCCAACATCATATGTGAGGGTAATTCTAGCATACCCCCCCTTTTTTTTGGGGGGTATGGTACCCACTAGTAGGTAACCTGCTATACCAGGTTACCAAAATATCACATTTGATAGTACTATCCTTACATTGTGTAGTACTAACATTACATGTAACTGTACTTTTGTCACATTCGGTAGTTTCTTTATTTTTTCTCACATTTGATGGTATCATCCTCACATTGTGCAGTACCAACATCACATATGACTGTACTTTTATCACATTCGGTGGTTCCCATATTTTTTTTTATCACATTTGATGGTACCATCCTCACATTGCGCAATACCAACATCACATGTGACTGTACTTTTATCACATTCGATAGTTCCTTTATTTTTTCTCACATTTGATGGTACCATCCTCACATTATGTAGTACCAACATCACATGTAACTGTATTTTTGTCACATTCAGTAGTTCCCTTATTTTTTTTCTTCACATTTGATGGTACCATCCTCACATTGTACAGTACCAACATCACATATGACTGTATTTTTGTCACATTCGGTGGTTCCTTTATTTTTTTCTCACATTTGATGGTACCATCCTCATATTGCGTAGTACCAACATCATATGTGACTGTACTTTTGCCTCATTCGATGGTTCCCTTATTTTTTTCCTCACATTTTATGGTACTATCCTTACATTACACAGTACCAAGATCACATGTGACTGTACTTTTGTTACATTCGGTGATTTCTTTATTTTTTTTTCACATTTGATGGTACTATCCTCACATTGTGCAGTACCAACATCACATGTGACTGTATTTTTGTCACATTCAATGGTTTCCTTATTTTTTTTATTCAGATTTAATGGTATCATCCTCACATTGCGCAGTACCAATATCACATGCGACTATACTTTTGTCACATTCGGTGGTTTTCTTATTTTTTTTCTCACATTTTATGGTATCATTCTCACATTACGCAGTACCAACATCATATGTGACTATACCTTCATCACATTCGATAGTTCCTTTATTTTTTTTCTTCCATTTTATGGTATCAGCCTCACATTGTGCAGTACCAACATTACATATGATTATAATTTTGTCACATTCGATGGTTCCCTTATTTTTCTCACATTTTATGGTATCATCCTTATATTAAGTAGTACCAACATCACATATAACTGTAATTTTGTCACATTCAACAATTGTCTTATTCTTTCTCACATTTGATGGTACTACCTTCACATTATGTAGCACCTACGTCACATGTCACTGCACTTCTACCACGTTCCCATAGTCTTCTTTTCTTTTAAATTTAATGGTACTATCTTTACATTGAGTAGTACTAGTACCACTGTGCTACACTTTCGTATAATAAACAGTTTTCAGTCTCTGCTATTAGTTTTTGAATCTCTAACTTTCTTCTCCTCTCTCTTGGTTTTTCTATAGTTTGCACTTCTCTCTAGTTTCATCTCTCAAATTCTTCTCGTCCAAACCATCCACAAAAACCTATCTAAAGCGATGATTACTAAACAAAACCCTAAGCAAGACCACAAATTTTTCTTTTCTCGCAAATGATAGTTCTATTGTCACATTAGGCAGTACCAATACCTAACAATTGACCATACTGTTCTCACATTCGGTGGTACTTTTGTCACATTTGATAGTTCCCTTTTTTTCTCACCAATTACCATAATACTGATGAAACCTAAAAAATAACAAAAATACCCTTAGAACCTAAAAAATGACAAAATAACCCTAAGACTTAAATAAATAAAATAAAAACTACTTACCAAAAAAAAACCCAAAATATGACAAAAGTAACCACGAAAACTAAGAAATGACCAAAACACCCTTAAAACAAACAAAATTGACCCAATAATCTGGAAACTTAAAAAATAACCAAAATTACCGTAAAATATAAAAAATTACTAAAATGACCACAAAACTAAAATATGACCAAACTACCCTTAGAAATATGTATATGACCATAATACACTTAGAAAAGAAAATGACCATAATGGTCCCTATACATAGAGAATATCTAAAAATACCCTTACATACTTAACAAAGACCAAGATACCCTTAGTTAGGGGTGTGCATGGGTCGGGTTCAGAAGTTTTTTCAACCCAACCCACCATGGTAGGTTAAAAAAAATCAACCCAACCCAACCCACGTGGATTGGGTTGGGTCGGTTGGACCCATGGGTTGGACAATTTTTCTTTTCATTATTATTAAATTGAGCATTAGAACAACACCACTACAATTAAAAGCAAATTTATAACCAAATAATCATGAGCATAATGCCAAACAAACACAAACTATATAAAAAAAAAACTTAGGGTTTGGGTTTTGTACATGCAAGTTAGATTTGAGCTTATATAAAGGAATAAAATAAGTTATGTAACAGTACATTTACATGAAAAAGCTTCTAAGTGACAAAGATGCTAGCTTTGACATAACGCACGTTAGAGAAGAAGAAAGTGATAGCAAGAACGTAAAAAGGACACTAGATGTACATGGAAAACCCTAGGAAAAGGGATGAAAAACTACGGTTTGAGCAAGAATTGAATGTTCTTGCTCTATTCAAATTTGTATTATGTGGGGAAAAAGAGGTCACTCGTGTACAATAAGGGTGTTCTTCCTTAAAAAGAGACTTTGTTTTCTACCTTCCTATCTTATCAACTTTCTACTCTCTTTTTCAAATATTTACTTGGGTTCTTACCCTAAAATATAGTTGAATGTTCCTCTTATAATTTGAGGAATATGGCTAAGTACAAAGACAGGTGTTAAGTCATCATTTCTCTATTTTGGACCTTTCCATAGCTGTGATATGGAAAACTGACTAGAGGATAGAGATTGTGCCAACGTGGCACTGAGACTTGTGGGTAGGTGACTTTGCCACTGCTTGGGAAACAAGTCCTGGACATTGAGAGGGACATCAGGAGTATTGTGAATTATACATGTGTCTCTAAGGTAGTCCAACATGCATTCAACCAATAAGGAGTGTCCCTATAGTTACTGAACTTAGAAAGTCACTTTCTCATTTTTTGTGAGTACTTGAGTCCCATATTAGGTGCATATCTTACTTTCTTCCCAAAGTAGTCACGCCTTTGGCATGGACCAAGAATAGGATCTTTTAGCCAATGCTTCCTCTTCATTTGCTCGCAGCCATTCCAAGTGTATGGTCCAGATCCAATCACATATGCATTCTCCTATGTCTTAGTTGTGTAATGTACAGGGTTTATCTAGGAAGAGGGGAAAAAAAAAACATATATATATATATATATATAATAATATATTTTTTTTAAATTTAAAAATATATTAAATATAGGTGGGTCGGGTCGGGTTAGGTAGGTTTGTAAATCTCATGAACCAAACCTAACCCGACTCGCTATTAAAAAAAAAAAAAATCATGACCCAACCCAGCCCACCATCTCCTAAAAATTGACCTAACCCTATGGGTTGGGTCAGGTCGGGTCGGTTTTGGTGGGTTGGCGAGTTTGCTACACACCCCTACTCTTAGTACCTAAAAAATGACCCCAAAAACCTTAGAAAGGACCGAAATTCCTTCAAAACCTAAAAAATGACCAAAACTCCTTCAATTCCCTCTAGCATTTAAAAAAAAAAAAAATACCATTACAACCTACAAAATGACCAAAACTCCTTCAATTCCCTCTAGCATTTAAAAAAAAAAAAAAATACCATTACAACCTACAAAATGATCAAAATACCATTAGAACATAGAAAATGACTATAATGCCCCTGAAATCTAAGAATGACTCTCTCCCTCATTTCTTGTAAATTCACCTCCTCTAACCAACAATTATTTCCTTTCCCTCTTTTCAGCTTTACCTCTCTCTCTCTCTCTCTCTCTCTCTCTCTCTCTATGATTTTTTTTTTCACATTTGACAATGTTTGTTTTGTAGTAAAATATTTGAGTCTTTTGGCGAAATATTGCCAAAATTAAAACATTTTTGCATTATAGGTACTGTTTGCAATAATCTGGCAAAATTTATTTTCCCCAATTTCGACCATACCATTGCCACAATTGGGATTTTTTTTTTTAACTAATTGTGGGAATGGCGTTGCCGAATTTCGGCAATAGGAAAAAATAAGTTTTTCTGTGGGGAAAATTTTTACAATTTTGGCAATGTCATTGCCACAATTCAAAAAAAAAAAAAATTTCCCCCAATTGTAATACTATTTGGAAAAAAAAATTTATTTTTATTTTTTTTCAATTGTGGCAATGGCATTGTCGAAATTGTGGGTAATTGTTCCCACAGTTTCGGCAATGCCATCGCCACAATTTGAAAAAAAAAAAAAAATGCCCCAATTGTGGCAATGCCATTGCCGAAATTGGGGCAAAATTTATTTTCCCCAATTTTGGCAATACCATTGCCACAATTGGGATTTTTTTTTTTTTTACTAATTGTGGTAATGGCGTTGCCGAATTTCGGCAATAGGAAAAAAATAAGTTTTTCTGTGGGGAAAAATTTTACAATTTTGGCAATGTCATTGCCACAATTGAAAAAAAAAAAAATTCCCCAATTGTAATACCGTTTGGAAAAAAAAAATTATTTTTATTTTTTTTTCAAATATGGCAATGACATTGCCGACATTGTAGGTAATTTTTCCCAGGTGGAAAATATTCCATTGCCGAAATTGGGGAAAAAAATTTTCCTCCAATTTCGGCAATACCATTGCCACAATTAGGATTTTTTTTTTTTTTTTACTAATTGTGGCAATGACGTTGCTGAATTTCGGCAAGGAAAAAATATATTTTTCTGTGGGAAAAAATTTCACAATTTTGGCAATGTCATTGCCCCAATTAAAAAAAAAAAAAATTCCCTAATACCGTTTGGAAATTTTTTTTTTTTTTTCAATTGTGGCAATTGAGACGATTTCGGCAATGCGATTGCTACAATTGAAAAAAAAAAAAAAAAAAAAAAAAAAAAAAAAAAAAAACGATTTCGGCAATGCCATTGCCACAATTGGAAAAAAAAAATTGCCCCAATTGTGGCAATGCAATTTTCCCACAATTTCGGCAATGGTATTTCCGAAATTGGTTGGGTTTTTTATTTTTATTTTTATTTTTTTATTTTTTTTATTTTTAACTAATTGCGGAATGACATTGCCAAATTCTAAATCTACAAGAACTTCACTAAACATTATTCATTGACAAATTCTTATGTTAGAGCTTATTCAATAAATTTATTATTTTTAATACCAACTTCAAAAAGGACAAACCTCTTTTCAAAATCTTTATTAAAAATGTAGTTACATATGATCTTCTCCATTTCAGTGAATGGTTCGAACTCATTCATATCCTCGTCATCACCCAGTCTAGATTCCTAAAAGAATATAGTATAATCAAATTAGCATATAAAAATATGTTGTATTTGCACCCTTATATATCAATGTACACATTCATGAACTTACCTGCAATGAATCTTTGATTTCTTTCCTCTTTTTGACTTTTGAAACTTCAGCTTGTGATGTGACAATTGGGCTACGTTTTTGTGATCTGCTGACTTTAGGCTTGCTAGAAGGTGTAACACATGATGCTTTAAGTTGAACATTATGAGGAAAAGTTAATTGCAACATATCCACATCCTGTGCAAAAAAAAAAAAAAAAAAAAAAAAACTCATGTTGCTACTAAACATCCTAAACACATTTAAAATAAATAAATAACAAATACTAATTTACTTACCACATTATGCGATAAGGGTGTTTTGCTGCCAGGTTTCTGATTAGATTGAGTTAGCCCAGCAATGTGAACATTGCAGTCTTCCTCCAATGACACCATCTTAGATACTTTTTTAATGTGTTCTGTATCATCTTGATCCATTTTGTCTTGAACTAGAGATGTAGACTCTATCTTAGATTCTTTTTTAGCACATACTGTATCATCTTGATCCATTGTGTCTTGGATTATATATGGAGATGCAGACTTCATTTCTTTTTTAACATCTACAATATCATTAAAGTTGAGGTCGTTGGAACATCCACTATGTTGCCTTGTTGTTTTCTTTAACTCCAAAAGAATGTCATTCTTAAATGTGTCCATATTGTTTGCAATGTTTGTCACGGTTTTCTGCATGACTAGCATTTCATCTCTAAGACTTGTTATTGATTGCTCAATTCTACAAATTGCTTCATCAAAACCCTGTGGATTAATTTATAGGTACAATCATCAACAAATGTCCAGCACCAAATTATCATCAAATTCATAAGATTTATTGGTTGAAAAAAGATACCATATTTCGCTTGTCTTCATGTTGAGATGGCATAGCATGAGATTCATTAATATCTTTTTTCTCTAATGGAATACTTTCTGTCTCATGTCCACCATCCATTTGTGTTACAACCAGCTATGATTAAAAAAAAAAAAATGTCAACGACATGTGGGTAATAATTCACATATAAAACATATTTAACTTATTTATAAAAAGTCAAACATTAAAAAAAGTCAATTATTACCTTAGGACTGTCAAAACTTCCAATTGATTGTAATTTAAGCATCCTTTGGTTAACTTCTTTTTTCCCCCAATAACAAACACGTGGTTGAAGTCGTTTGGACACATGTTCAAGATTCGTTTCAACATTGACATGCTCAAAATAAAACAACTGCAATATGTATAAAAGGGTCATAGAAATTTAGTCAAAAGAGTCATAGAAATTTGATAAACAAAATCATATTCTTGAAAGTAACTATTTTCTACAACTTACCATTAAAAATAGCAAGCAACCATTAACGCCAACATGATTCTTTTCTTTATATTTGCGCACACCTCGAATAAGAAAATCCAACACCAACTTCGCCCAATTCAAGTTTTTGAACTCATCAATATTAAGGAGAATTGAGATAAAGGACCGTTTGATATAAGGTTTTGGAGTGGGACATAATAAAGTACCCAATACAAACAGCAAAAAACAACCAACAAATTCTTTTCCTGATGTTTTCATCTCCTTCAGCTTACCCTCTAAGAGGTTAATTGGTATATCCCCTACCATATTTAATCCATGTTGTTGGCATATATGATTTATCTCTTCAACACTTGCAACAATAGACACATCTACCCCACTTGATTTTATTCCTAGAATAAATTCTACATCTTTAGTGGATATTGGTAACCTCCTTCCACAAATATCCAATGCACAAGAATTGTGGTCAAAATGATCAATTAACCATTTGCAAAAATCTCTATCCAACTGTATAGACCTTAAATCCAACATACTACCAAATCCCATTTCTTGAATAACAAATCTTTGTCTTTCATTTAAATTTAAAGCTATCAAACGAACACGATTAGGGGCACATCGAGTATATAATGAAACCTGCATTATATAATGAATAAAAAGGGTTTCATTACGAAATTTAATACATAGTCCTGAATGGTAAAAGTTTCATAGCTAAATACTTACTTTATGTGATTTGCGAGGAATATTATGTGACAAATTAGCATACTTTTCAGAATTCTCACGTGCTTCCTTCTTGTACTCTAATTTAGAATCTTCGTCAAGATTCATCCACTTTTCTCTAATCTCATTCTTAACCTATAATAGACATTCATACTCAATTAAGATCTCCATGAATATGTCATGTCAACTAAACAATAACAATAACTTGAAAACTATAAGTATTATTCAACTTACAGCTGCGCTTATCTTATCGACAATGCCCTTAGCTTTCATCAATTCTATTTGCTTTTTACTGAAAATCGAAATTTAATAAAACAAATTATTTTAAATATAACAATAGGAAATATATTATAAATGGATATAAAATGAAAATGAATCTTACTAATAAATTAAAAATGGTCCAACTGGTCTTTTTGGGAGGGGAACTTGGACAGCACCCTGCTCTTCAATATTTTCCACTCTCCCCATACTCCTATCTCAATATAACATGAAATAAAAATAAGGTAAGCAATAACATACATTTGAAAAAAAAATTCACAATTGAAAGCTGTGGGAATTGCAAACTTTTTCCTCGCAAACTTTGTCTTGGACAACATAGATGATCAATGTTTTTATTTTTATTTTTTTATACAAGATAGAAATTCTATTCTAGCCTAATCTAAGTGCATATGTGTGTGAAGCTCCCTCTTGGAAACTTGAACCCTATCCCTTATCCCCCACGCCCCACAAACACTTATACTTGTGGAGTGACTACCGCACAACTTAACATAAAACTTATGTCATAAAAAATTAGAAGGCATATACAAATGTTATAATGGATAATATAATCAATTTTAAAACTAAGATAAATATACCACACTAAGGCTATCTTCATCTTGTGAAAATGACAAAAACACATCAGCTATTGATTTGGGTAAACACATGTTCACCTTGTGATTATGATGAAGATGAAACAACCTATTATGATATACCACCCTAAATCTCTTTCACACCATGCTGCCATAGCTGCAATGACATTCATCACCCCCAACTCTATCATCATAGCCAAAAAAATAAATTCTAAGAACTCATTAATCAAAAAAACATTTATTGAGCAAAACCATACTCTAGCTTGATGCACTGTAAGTGCCAACTCTGTTTCACTTGGATGAACTGAGCCATGACATTAGGCATCATTTTAAGAGATAAATAAATAATTACATACACTAAGGCAATCTGCTAAGAAAGATTCAATAACTATGTCAAAAGTCTAAAATTTCCTATTGCAGAAAATGAAGTCTAACAACTCATTAATCAAAAAAACATTTAGTAAGCTAAGCCATATTCTAGCCTTATGCACTGTAAGTGCCAGCACTGTTTCACTTGGATGAACTGAGTCATGACATTAAGCATCAATTTATAAGATAAATAAATAATTACATACACTAAGGAAATCTATTGAGAAATTTAGATAAACTTCAACTAAACATTTTTAACGTGATTATCTTAAGAGATTTTTTGAAAATATCTTGAGTGAAGAAAACATTAAGGCAAATTGTGTAATTGACTTCTATAAATAAACTCTTCACCACCAAATCTACAAAGCATACATGACACTTTTACCAACCACCAAGGAGTAAATAGTCTAATCAATGGAAAATTCATCGGTTGGACAAAATAAAATGAAGCTTTTTTCCTCATGCACTTGTTAATTAGTTGAGACTGAGTACAATTCTTAAAAGGGAAAAATTATAGTACATCAACATTTATTTGATCTTGGAAGTGTAATTTTCCTTGGGTTCTAAAAAAACTGCTTCCATAGAATAAATTCGTGAGAAAGCTTTTGAATTCATTTGTGCAGCAAATTTATTTTGCAAACAATGACCATTCCAAAATTTATACGAAGAAAAAATATGAAATGGGAGTTCAGGTAGAAAAATAGAATATTCATTTAGAAGAATTGAGGCGGGGCCTTACCTTCACCTTCAATGCCAATTTTTTTTCAGAACAAGGTCTACATATATAACTTCATCGTAAAATGGAACTTCTGGACCTGTGTGCTAAACTCCAAGACTCGTTGATATAAGGACCAATACCAAGAAAGTGAGCATAACTGGGAAATTAATATGGGGAACATGAAGAGAAAATATCTAATTAATAGCAATATGGTATTTGAAATTTTGCTTGGGGACCTAAACAGTTGAAAGAATACTCATTTGTTCACTTCTGTTCGATAGCTATTGTCATTCAGCATTCTTTCTTTTCTTTTTTTCTTTTTAAGTCATAAATATTTTATTAGAAAGAAAACAGAGAAACCCTCTAATTTCTAAAGAAAACAGCAATCATGGGTATTGAAATTGTGTTTATCAAATAGGAGGAAACTCCAAATCAACTTTCGAAACAAAGTTAGCAAACAACACCCAAATCTCCTATCAAAATAATAAAAATAAAAACCCAAATCAATTAATAGCATTAGGGATTACTAACAATGAATAAAACTAAAGACAAGTCATGCGTTGATAGTCAAAGAAACTTTTTGTTCGATAGCTATTGTCATTCAGCATTCTTTCTTTTCTTTTTTTCTTTTTAAGTCATAAATATTTTATTAGAAAGAAAACAGAGAAACCCTCTAATTTCTAAAGAAAACAGCAATCATGGGTATTGAAATTTTGTTTATCAAATAGGAGGAAACTCCAAATCAACTTCCGAAACAAAGTTAACAAACAACACCCAAATCTCCTATCAAAATAATAAAAGTAAAAACCCAAATCAATTAATAGCATTAGGGATTACTAACAATGAATAAAACTAAAGACAAATCATGCGTTGATAGTCAAAGAAACTTTCTGTTCGATAGCTATTGTCATTCAGCATTCTTTCTTTTCTTTTTTTCTTTTTAAGTCATAAATATTTTATTAGAAAGAAAACAGAGAAACCCTCTAATTTCTAAAGAAAACAGCAATCATGGGTATTGAAATTTTGTTTATCAAATAGGAGGAAACTCCAAATCAACTTCCGAAACAAAAGTTAACAAACAACACCCACCCAAATCAATTAATAGCATTAGGGATTACTAACAATGAATAAAACTAAAGAAAAATCATGCGTTGATAGTCAAAGAAACTTTAATAATATGTATATTAGTAGTGAAATCAACTTCATCTGAGAGAAATAGAAAGAGAAAGAGAAAGACAAACCTATTTCAAATATCGTTGCCGGGCAGAGAACGACCGATACTCTTTCTTCTTTGGGTTTTGTTTAGCTGCCCTGGGTTCTTGTGGTTGATTAGTAAGAGAAGAAGCTATACAGAAGAAACTGAATTCTGCGTCCTTTAGATAAACCAAACCAGAAGCGTGATAAAGCGTGACACTGAGAAATTTGTTTTTGAGAAGGAGAAGCGTACAGAATACCGGGTTGTTTGAGATTTTTTTTTTTTTTTACTTATATATATAACTTGTTTGACCGGTAGCAAATATTTCCTCTAAATTACTCCAAATTAAATGAATGGCCCAGATTAAATTTTTATTTATTTAACGGTGTAGATTTAGGTGGGTACCATACCCCCCAAAAAAAGAGGGGGGTATGCTAGCATGACCCCATATGTGATAGTTCTTTTGTCACATTCGGTAGTTTCCTTATTTTTCTCACATTTGACGGTTTCATTCTCACATTGTGCAGTACCAATATCACATGTGATTGTACTTTTGTCACATTTGATGGTTCCTTTATTTTTTTTTTCTCACATTTGATATTTTATTCTCACATTGTGCAGTTCTAATATCACATTTGACAGTACTTTTGTCACATTTGGTGGTTTCCTTATTTTTTTTCTCACATTTGATGGTTCTATTCTCACATTATGTAGTATAAACATTACATGTAACTGTACTTTTGTCACATTCGATAGTTCATTTATTTTTTTTCTCACGTTTGATGGTTCCATTGTCACATTTGGCAATACTAGCATTACACGTGACAATACTTTTGTTATATTTGATGGTTTTAAGGGTATTTGTGACTGAAATACTCTTAGAACTTAAAATATGATCGTAATGCACTTGAAAACTAAATCATGATCGAAATACCCATAGAACTTAAAAATGACCGAAATGACCCTGAAATCTAAAAAATGATCGAAATACTCCTGAAACCTAAAAAATGACCAAATTACCCCCCCTCCACCCCAAACTAGAAAATGACTAAAATTCCCCTAAACACTCTATAATTACTAGAATACCCTTAGAATATAAAAAAGATACTGAATGAACTTGAAACCTAAAAAATGACTGAAATGATCCTAAAATCTAAAAAATGATCGAAATACCCACAATACCTAAAAAATGATTGAAATACCCTTAGCAACTTAAAAAAGACCGAAAATATCATTAGAATCTTAAAAATGATCGTATTTTTGTCACATTCAGTAGTTTTTAGTCGCATTGAATGATTCCATCGTCACATTAGATAGTACCAACATCACATATGACCGAACTTTTGTCACATTTGATGGTTCCCTTATTTTCACATCAAATGGTTTTATTATCACTTCAGAAGCCATGTGTAACACCACATGACCTAAACTAAATTTTTTTAAATGCTAATTTGAATTTTCTCAATGGTGAGCTTCTCTCTCTCTCTCTCTCTCTCTCTCTCTCTCTCTAAGTAAGTCTTGGTGTCCCTTTGGCCCTTTTTGCATTTGAGATACTTTTGATAGAAAATTAGACCCCTTAAAACAACAATTGGATTAACCTAGTTAATTAGTCAAGTTGTTACTTAGTCAAATTATGCAATTATAGGTTAAAACAATCAAACAATCATATCAATTATAAAGCAGCGGAAATATAAAGAACACAAAGATATGATCACCTACGAAAACCAAACCGGGAAAAAAACTTGGGGAGGATTTAACCTAACTATCCTCAAGATAAAAAGCAAATCCACTAGAAAGAATCGAAGTTCATACAAAATGACTTACAAGCTCCCCGCTTGACTTCCTAATGCTACCCACCAGTAGAACTTACTGACACGACTATGTGCAAGCTCCAAATACATGGACTCCTTCTTTCTTGGATTCTCCAATCAGTTACAAGCACCCACGCTTGTTATTCTTTAAGCTTCAATGGCAGCAACCGAGTTGATTATCAAGGTTTTGAAGTAATCTCTACCTAGAAAACCCTAAGCTTTGTGTAAAGGAAAACTCCTCTAGATCTCACAAGAGACTTACACAAAACAGAAAAGTATGAGCAACAATACAACAGAAGCAACTCTAAAAACGTGGCTAGGGTTTTTCTTTATATACCTAGGGTAAAAACAGAAAACCCAAAACGTTTAATGAGTTAGGGCTGAGCTGGAATATTCTGCAGAAAAACATTCTGCCCGAGATTCGATCGATCGAATCTTTCTTTCGATCGATCGAGCCAGGCCGAAATGCACCAATGCATCTGCAGCCTCTCGATTCCAACTTTACACGAAAGACCCAACTTTGAGCAAGCCTAAACAAGACTTAAACATATTGTTTTGATCATGGTTTGCCAACATTACACATTAGAGTTCTAAATACATAAATTCCTAAATCTTTAGAACCTAACAACTTTAAAAATAAAAATTTGAAAATTTGAAATTTCATATTTTGATAAAAAGATATGGAATTGGATAAAGAGCCTAGGTCTATCACTTTCTCGCTCTCTACTTCTCCAAGTAACTCTTTGGAATTGGTGGCTTAAATTGTAGTTTTTCATCAATTTGAATAAAAATCCATGACAATGATTTCATATAAGTTCCAAATATATCATTATTGTCATCTCAGAGTTAGAGAAATGCTTTAGTCCTTTTTTTTTTTTTTTTGGCCGGGGGGGGGGGGGGGGGTAATGAAATTAAATGGCAAATGGGTCAGAATATGTTTCGTTATTCTCTGCCTAAAAATAATCCTTAAGAAATCATGACAAATTAAATCATATAGAAGATAATTCATGATCTTGCATAGCTTTTGAGCTCAACGGCTTTTTGACGAAACGACTCATGAAATTTTTATTTATTTTTCATATCTTAATATTTTCATTAAAAATTGGATGGTAATCACGTTACACTGGACAGTACAAATGTCATAGACAATGGTACTTACATCACATATGATGTTCCTCTATATTTTTGGTCACATTCAACTATACTGACTACCTTTGTCACATTTAATGGTCCCCTTATAACGCAAGATACAAGATTATGGTGTAATTGGTTTATAAGTCTCATTCTCATTAGATTCGATTCCAAGAACCTAACATTCTAATATTTATTTTTTAATTTTTTTTTAATTTTAATTTTTATAGTAATAATTAACATTTTAACACTTAATCGTCCATTCATCCCAATATAGTCACAAACCTTAAAACTAATAAAAATATAACGGAAACTAAGGCTTACCAAAACTAATCCTAAAATCTATGAAATGAGAAAAAAGCACAAAGCCTTGAATATGATCAAAATTCCACCTTTAACAAATTAATGACTGAAATACTCCTCAAAACTTTAAAATGACCAAAATATAACTAAAACCTCAAAATAACTGAAATACCTATAAAACCTTAGGTTATGTTTGGTAATAGTTTTTGTTTTCTATTTTCAAAAACTTGTTTTTGGGAATATAAAGAAAAAAAAAACAATTTTCTTGTATTTTTGAAATAAAAAACATGTTTGGTTAGTTGAAATTAAAAAGATAGTTTTTTGAAAAAAAAATATTAAAATATGTTGTTACTAGGATTTAAACTCTAATGCAAACTTATTAAATGAGACAGATTCATTAAATTAAATGCATGTTTTCATTGACTTTTGAAAATTAAAAACTGAAAATAGTCTTTTGCATGTTTTCAGTTTTCTTCATAAATTGAGTTATGATAACAGTTTTTGTTTTTTTTCTATTTTGGGTTGCCAAACAAGTTTTTTAGGCTGCGTTTGGTTCAATATAAATTGAATTCCGAGTGTAAAATGAATGCAAGGGAAAGTGAATTCTTGTAAGGAAAATGAAATTTGGGTGTTTGGTTCTGCAATGGAAAATAGTCTAGAAAACGATTTCCAGTGTTTGGTAACATTTTGAAAATACAATTTTCCTACAAATTTTTTACATTTTCTCAACTATTTTCTCAGCTTCCAAACAAATTTTATGACAAAAAAAATTCAAAATATACACTTAACACAACCAAAAATCAAAATAAAAACATCTTTTATTCACAAACTCAGTGAGAGAAGGAAGAAAGAGTGAGAGATTGAGGGAAAGAGAGATAGATAGGGAAAGAGAGGATCGGAGTGGATGGAAGCGGTAGCGGCCAGATCGGGTGGGTTTGAGGGTGAAGTGGAGTGGGTTGGTGGTCGGTGGCGGCCAGTGGGGGTTTGAGAAATGGGTTTGCGGAATGGGTTTGTCGGAGTGGTGGGTTTGACAAATGGGTTCGTCAGAGTGGTGGGTTTGACGAATGGGTTCGTCGAAGTGGGTTTGAGGAATGGGTTTTCTAGGTTTCGGGGATCAGTGTGGTGGGATGCAACCAAATCGGGTTGAGTTTGAACAAGAAAAAATGGAGGGGACAACGAAGCTAGAGGGGACGAGGACAGCGATCTGACTGTTGAGGATGAGGACGGCGATCTGACCGACGAGGATAAGCTTCAGGTGGAGTGTGCTTGAGCTTAGTCTCAGTCTCTTTCTTCTAAGTGTGGTTTCTAGCAAATGGTTGAAGGTAAAATCAAAGCGTAAACGATTTTATGCTTTTGGTGGGTTATTTTACGGTCAACGGGTTGCTGATTTTCCATTGACTCTTTTTTCCGTGGGTGCCCAAACACACACAAGGGTGTTAAATAGTTTCTTGAAATTGAAATCATGTGAAACAAACGCAACTTTAGTCTCAAAAATAGAAAATTGTTTTTGAAAACATAAAATAAAAGGAAAAAACAGTTACCAAACATACCCTTAAATTTTTAAATATTGAGAAGTGATATGTCTACAACATTTTTACAACAAATCATAAGTGACAGGTTGTTATTATTGGGGTAAAAAAGTAATCTTAGTGTTAGTTTCAAATTTGAACCAATAACAATTAACCACCTGTGATTTGTTGTAAAAATGTTGTAAAATTATTGTAGATGTAACATCTCTCTTAAATATTACCACTTGCAAGAGGCCAATCTTTGGATTGTCGTTTTAGTTCAAGCCCTCAATTTAGAAATATACTCTCATAGCTTCAACAACTTTCTCCAGCCTGTCAAAATAAGATAAATTTCAAGATTTTGTTAAAAATGATGAACGAATTAATTTGTAAATGAAATCCTTACCAGTCATCTTTTGGAATACGACCCGCCCCCCTATTAAGTTAAGCTTTATGGCAGTTGGATTTCCTTTTTGAAACTCTTCTGTAATAGATTGAGACAGTGACTTGTACGATATTTCCCAAACCAAGCCAACAGTACTGGTTAATTCCATCTCTAAGTACAAAATTTGTTAATTCCCAATTCATTAGCAGAAAGTTTGACACCATAATAGTAACACATGCAAAACATAGAGTTAGTAAAACACACAAGGGTGGAAAGATTCTAAATTAAGCACTCAACCCTAAACCAAATCTTAGACAGAGGTTGTGATTCCTGCACAATCCCTTGTACCAAATGACCACAGGATGAGCATGTAAACACAAAATTTCTCAATTGTAGAAAATCAAACAATTTGAAAAAGGTATCACAAATATATATATATATATATATATATATATATTTTTTGTATTAATCAAGCAGTTGAAGAGTTTTATCACACACAGGTAATAGAGAAAATACAAGAAGGAATAGTTCAACGAAGAAGAAGAACAGAGAGGTAGACAAAGAATAGAGAAGAAAAGAGAGAATGAATTGAGAGAAAATATCTTTTGAATTAGGAACCAAAAATGTGAAATCAATCAATGATTAATTATATCTGAGATACCCCATATATATAGTTACATAACCAGCTATAACAGAATAACTGCATCCCAATTTATGCGCCTAAAACTACGGAACCAACGGCTCAAATGTAACTGCAAATGTAACTGCTTTTGGCGCCACAATGACTGATCATTTGAATAGCTTGAAACGACGCCGTCTGACTTCATGTGTTGTGTGTTACTAATGCCTTTTAATGAAACGGTGCGTATCAATCACCGTTTATAATTTCACACGAGGCACGTGCTGTTGAGCCTGGGTTGATCCTGAGTCTTCATCTTTCTGAGTTTGATTTATATCTTCAACATCCCCCCTCAAACGAGAGGGGGAGAAATCCACCAGGAGTTTGGAACGAAAAACCAGAAAAGGAGGAGCAGGTAAAGGCTTGGTAAAAATATCAGCCAAGTTATCTTTACCTGAAACAAACCCAATTTTGAAATCCCTGCGAAGAACCTTTTCCCTAACATAGTGATAATCAACCTCCAAATGTTTGGTTTGTGAATGGAAGACAGGATTGGCAGAGAGAGCAATGGCAGACACATTATCACACCATATGACTGGAATGTAGGGAAGAAAAATATGAAGCTCTTTGAACAAAATTCGTAACCAGGAAAGTTCAGCAGCTGTGGTGGCTAAGGCTCTATATTCAGCTTCTGTGGAGGAGCGTGAGACAGTAGGTTGTTTCTTGGCAGACCAAGAAATTGGGCTAGGACCAAGAAAAATCAATAAACCTGTGGTGGATCTTCTGTCTGTAGGATCCCCTGCCCAATCTGCATCAGAGAAGGCAGTGAGGGACAAAGGACCAGATGAGAAAGAAATGCCATGATTTAAAGTACCCCTAAGGTATCTAAGAACACGTTTTGCAGCTTCCAAGTGGACTGAAGTGGGCTTGCTCATAAACTGACAAAGTTGGTGTACACTGAAAGCTAAATCTGGTCTTGTAAAAGTCAGGTACTGAAGAGCACCTACCATACTTCGATACACAGTAGGATCAGTTAAGAGAACACCAGAATTAGGCACCAAACAAGAAGATGAACAACAAGGAGTCTTCACAGGCTTGGAATTTTCCATGTTGAATCTATGTAAGACATCAGATGCATACTTAGATTGAGTTAGAGAGATGCCATGTGGAGTAGGAGAAATCTGTATACCCAAGAAGTAGCTTAAGGAACCCAAGTCCTTGAGTTCAAACACCTGACTGAGAGCTGTAATGAGATGAGCAACCTGAGAAGCACTATTGCCTGTAATAATAATGTCATCCACATACAAGAGGAGGTAGATAATAGTGCTGGAGGATTGAAAAATGAAGAGAGAGCTGTCAGCTAAGGAGGCAGTGAATCCCAAATGAAGAAGGTGGAAAGTGAACCTCTCAAACCAGGCTCTAGGAGCCTGTTTGAGACCATACAATGACTTATGAAGTTTGCACACATAGGAAGGGTGGAGAGAGTCCACATAACCTGGTGGCTGTTGCATATAAACATCCTCCTTAAGGTGACCATGTAAAAAAGCATTTGAGACATCAAGTTGCCTTAAACTCCAATTGCAACTAACAGCAATAGCAATGACAAGTCTCACTGTAGCAGGTTTGATGACAGGACTAAAAGTTTCATGAAAATCAATTCCTGCCTGTTGATGAAAGCCCTTGGCTACCAATCTAGCCTTGTACCTGGAGATGGAACCATCACTGTTCAACTTTAACTTGTAAACCCATTTACATCCAACCAGATTAGCATTGGGAGGTGCAGGAACCAAAGACCAAGTCTGCTGCCTGTGTAAGGCTTGAAATTCAGCATCCATGGCCTCACACCACTTAGGATATTGAGATGCAACCTTATAAGTAGGAGGTTCAGTAAGTGAATAATCCAACACAGCCTTGTAACAAACTTTGGGATGAGGTTTAGAGATACCAGACTTGGATCTGGTTTGCATAGGGTGGTGATTTGTAACACAGCCTTGAACAGAAGTCATAGTAGATGAAGAAGTTGATGGAGGAATAGACACAGATGGAAAGGAGGTAGGCAATGTATTTAAGGGAGGGTGAGAAGGCAAGGAAGGTAAAGTGGCAGATGGGGAGGAGGAAGGAGTAGTTTCTGAGGAAGATTGAGAAGGAGGATTAGATGAATTAACAGTGGACATATTGGAAGGAGTGACAGTATATGGTCCTAGAACTGAGGGTTGATTTGAAGAATGGAGATACAGCAGATTGGAAAACCAAGAGAGATCAGTAGATGGAGTAGATGAGGAAGTAGAAGAAGAAGAAGAAAAGTGAGAAGAGTAAGGGAACTTTGATTCATTGAAAACAACATGCCTAGAGGTATATAAGTGTTTGGTTTTCAGGTCTAAGCATAAGTAGCCCTTTGTTCCTATAGGGTAGCCAAGAAAAATACATTCAGTGGATCTGGGTTCAAGTTTGTGATGAGTATAAGGTCTGAGATGGGGGTAACAAGCACAACCAAATACTTTGAGTTGAGAAATATCAGGTGAAACAGAATAGAGCTTAGTCCAGGGAGAATGAAATGCAAGAACAGGTGTGGGAAGCAGATTTATCAAATGCACAGCAGTAAGAACTGCATAAGACCAATAAGAGGAAGGCAGTGAAGCTTGAGATAAGAGAGTTATGGTAGTTTCAATAAGATGTCTGTGCTTCCTTTCAACTAAACCATTCTGTTGAGGAGTGTATGGACAAGAAATTTGGTGAATAACTCCTTGTTGTGAGAGATAGGTTTTGAAATCATTTGAGGTGTACTTACCACCACCATCAGACCTAAAGGTTTTAATCCGAGTAGCAAATTGAGTCTCAACCAAGGCTTTAAATTGGACAAACTTAGAGAAAACTTCAGATTTAGAATGGAGTAAATAGATCCATGTAAATCTAGTAAAATGATCAATGAACAAAACATAGTATTTAAAACCATTTAGAGAGGGAATAGGGGCAGGACCCCACAAGTCAGAGTGAATAAGTTCTAATGGAGAAGATGCAGTAAAGGAAGACTTAGGAAAAGGAAATTTATGCATTTTTCCATATAAGCAGTGTGTACAATCAGTATTCATGAGAGTACACTTATGTGAACTAAATTTGGCATTAGGAAACACATGATGAAGAACCTGGTCAGATGGATGCCCAAGCCTCAAATGCCAAAGAGTTTTGTTGAAAACAGAAACATTAAAGGCAGTATTACAGGTATTAGAAGACAAGGTAAGTTGGGAAGCCTTTTGAGGATAGATGGGGTATACACCATCCTCACTCTTGCCTTGGTACAGAACTCTCCCCGTGGCTAAGGCCTGAATTGAAATGACATTCTCATCAAAATAACACCAGCAATGGTTATCATGACAGATTTTATGCACTGAGGCAAGATTTGAAGCAATAGAAGGGACTCTAAGGACATTTTTGAGTTGAAGGGCAGATTGAGAAAGAGGAATAGAAGCATTACCTAGATGAGTAATAGGAAGATTTTGGCCATTGCCAACCGTGATTTGATCTTGACCTTGATAAGGCTTGGGGAAGCTGAGATGACTAAGGCTGGAGGTGACATGGTCTGTTGCAGCACTGTCAGCAAGCCAAGGCTGATCTTGAGTGAAATAGGCATTGGATGCAGTGGCCATAGCTGCAAGTTTGGTGGGTGGATGCTTACCTTGGTAAGCATAGTCCATCCTATGGTAACAGTCAAGAGCCAAGTGACCAACCTTTCCACAAATCTGACAGGTTGGTCTCTCTGACTTAATTCCATTGGAATTATATTGTGTTTGCTGAAACTGATTGAAGGAAGAGAATTGAGATGGTCCATTTCTACCACCTCTACCACCTCGAGTATTGAAATGCCCTCTGCCTCTTCCTCTATTGAAGGACTGATTAAAACCATTGGTACTTGGTTTAGGAGTGGATGTAGCTGCCATAGCAAAGATGGTATCCTTGATCTCAGATCCATCATTGAGAGACTCCTCTTCTGCATTGAGCATGGTGGAGAGATCATCAAAACTCACATGAGAACTCCTAGTCCTTATAGCTGACCTAAATGCATTGAACTCTCTAGGAAGTCCTTTGAGAGTGATGTGGAGCAATTCTTCATCATCCACAATTATTCCAACAGCCAAAAGTTTATCCTTGACAACTTTTATCTTCTGCAGATATGAATCTACAGACTCAGCTCCCTTCCTGATATTGTGAAGTTCACCCTTAAGGTTCATAACATGTGATCTTGAAATCGAGGAAAACCTATTTTCAAGAACTTTCCAAACTTTTACTGCTGAAGAGCACCCTACAGTGAGTGCTAGAATTGAAGGAGTCAGGGTAGAACTCAAGAAGGTAAGTAGTGCCTTCTCTTTTGACTTCCAAATCAAGAATTCAGGATTCACAATCTCTGTATATGAACCTGAGAGATCTTTGAGATATTGATCTGGAGTTAGCTGTGGTTCTTCAATCAATTCAAACAGTGAATATGTTTCTAGCACCATTGTCATCTGATGCCTCCAAACTATATAGTTTGTATTATCCAGCTTTATGGTCATCATGTTGGCCATATTAGAAAGCAAAAGGAGTGGTTGATTGAGTATGTTGACTGAAGAATTTGAAGAAAACACTGAAGACGAAGAAGCAGCCATTGTTGAACTCGTAGCTCCTGCCATTGTTGAACTCGTAGCTCCTGCCATTGTTGAACTTGTATTTGCCATTGTTTCAGTAACAGATGGCTCTGATACCATGAAGAGTTTTATCACACACAGGTAATAGAGAAAATACAAGAAGGAATAGTTCAACGAAGAAGAAGAACAGAGAGGTAGACAAAGAATAGAGAAGAAAAGAGAGAATGAATTGAGAGAAAATATCTTCTGAATTAGGAACCAAAAATGTGAAATCAATCAATGATTAATTATATCTGAGATATCCCATATATATAGTTACATAACCAGCTATAACAGAATAACTGCATCCCAATTTATGCGCCTAAAACTACGGAACCAACGGCTCAAATGTAACTGCAAATGTAACTGCTTTTGGCGCCACAATGACTGATCATTTGAATAGCTTGAAACGACGCCGTCTGACTTCATGTGTTGTGTGTTACTAATGCCTTTTAATGAAACGGTGCGTATCAATCACCGTTTATAATTTCACACGAGGCACGTGCTGTTGAGCCTGGGTTGATCCTGAGTCTTCATCTTTCTGAGTTTGATTTATATCTTCAACAGCAGTGAGTACAATCTCTGTTTCGATTCTATCTTTTCTGAACTTGACTTGAACAAGAAATCCACTTGGCTTTTGGTTGAACTTGACTTGAAGAACTTGACTTGAACAAAAAATCCTCTTAGCTTTGGTTGGAAGATTGAACGGTCTTTAGTATGTTAAAGATTTGTTGTTTTCAAATTCTTCAGTGCTTTAGAGTCGGAATTTCTCTTGAGTTCTGTTTTCTTGAAAAGTTGGTGTTAAAAATGAGAGGGGATGTCTTCTATTTATAGTGGTTTTAGAGGATAAACTCTATTTTAAATTGATATACTTGAAATATGTAGTAGACTCTGATTGTCTCAAATTTTGTTTAGAGATAATTATCTCTATTTATCTATTTTGATAAAGATAATAATCAATAAGGGCAAATAACTATCTCTATTTTATTAATTTATTTTAATAAGGATAATTATCTATCAATTTTGAATAAAAAATTTTATCTTTATTTTATTAATTTATTTCAATAAAGATAATTATCCATAAATTTTAAATAAGAAATTTATCTTTATCTTGTGGCCAAATAACTCGTGGCAAATTTCTGCACGCCAATGTGATGTCAATTTGGATGACACGTCATCATTTAACTTAATTAATTTAATGACTTATTAATTTGGAATTTGTCACTAAATTTTTGATGTGACATTTTGTAATTGGCTTGAGAAATTTTTGCCTCCCCCTTCATGATAGGGTTATTGGAATCGCCTTTTACTATTAGTCGCCCGAAGCTTACTTCTCTTACGAACACCAATTTCACTTCCATTGCCAGAGCTTCAATCCCTTCCGCCTGGAATATATCATCTATTTTATCACGCATAGCTGCCGTAAGATTACCCTCAGAGTCACAAATAGCTATCCCAATTCCACTTTCAGTTTATGCTACCCCAAAAGATGGTGGAACCCAACCTGCACCAGGCCGAGGTTCTAACTCTCCCTGTTGAGCCTGATTTGGAACTAAGTTATTGAGTGGTAACTCAACAGAAAATTTCGCCTGATCTAGCATTTCCCCACTCCCCACATGTACCTAGCTATTTCTGTTTTTCCAGATTGCCCAACCAGTGCATAAGAATTTCTCCATTTCACTTGTTGAGCAGTGCTGAAAAACATTAATAAAATCCATACCATTATTTCCCGATGGAATATCATGATTGAAAGAAATATTTTCCCAAACCTCTGTTGTACATAAACACTGAAATAGAGCATGATAAGTAGTCTTCACTTCCTGGCATAGTGAACAAAATGGGTCCATGCTATATTAACAGACAAGAAGAGATAGTTTTTAGTGGAATAATATCTGCTGCCTCTTATTGATTGCCGGAGCCGTAACATCAAATCCTACCAAAAAAATTAAATAACAATTCGAATTCGAATAAATAACAACGAGTGTGCTATAATATTTGCCCCTCAATTTAATAGAGATCGTAGACACCCTCCTCAAATTTCACAAAAGGCAAATCAAATACCCCAGGAAAAACGAAGACCATATTAAATAGACAGAGAGAGTAGTGATGTGATAATCAGTTAGAAAAAAAAAGTTAAAATCTGGAAAACTAATATAGAAACTAAACATGCTTATCATTAATTAAGAGATTTCACAATTTTCAGTGAAATAAGGGTTTGTCGTTTTGACCTTTATCTTCAACCATAGCAGAGCAATTTTGATATATCTCAAAAAACTTCACCGGTGACTAAAAAGATAAGATTTGGAAAGGAAATTCACCCAACACAGAACAACCAAGATGGAACGCAACAGAGATCATCAGAATTCAGAGAAATCGAGAGAGAAGAAGCCCCATCTCTCTCTCTCTCTTTTCATTTCTTTTCTTTAGTGTTTTTGTTTTTATACAAGGGTCTTAGGGCACACATTAACAAATCAATTTTTGAAAAAGTTCTATTGGAAATTAAAGAAGTTATCAAAACTTTTTCAATTTTTGATAAACTTTTTCCAAAATTAGTTTACTATTGTGTGCCTTAGGCACACGTTAGTGAAATCCTTTATACATTACCTGTTTGACCGTAACTAGTCTCTTATTAAAATTAAATTCACGGTCAGGATTATAAAAAGTAAAATTTACGGTTTAGATTTAGATGGGTACCATACTCACACAAAAAAAGGTAGGGGTACCATAGAATGACCCGAAATCCAAACAAGGGGAGAAGAGTATATATACTAGAAACTAAAATCCTCAAACCCTTGCTCCTTGTCCCAATGTCCCTTTTTCACCCTCAACACCAAGCAGCAGGGCAAGCCAGCAACAATACCAATCAATTATGCAAGCCACCAATATTTTTTATTTTTGTTTTTTGATTATAAAGACTTACAATACTTAAACCTTCAAAAGGGCCTAACTCTTGAAGGCTTAAGCAAGGCTTTTTAAACTCTCACACACAATTGAAACTAAATGATGTGGGACAACAGCCCCACGGGAGACCCCTAGATTAACTCACCAAATTGCACCAATATATTCCAAACATACAAACCACCAATATAGATTGCATAAACTAAGTAGACCTCGTAAAATGCAGGCAACCCATACTAGAAAATGCAAGCAATAAAGAGCAAACCATCACTCACAAATTCATGAAATCATAAATCCATTGGAATCTATAGGTTGAGAACGAATATGCTATTGATTATAGGTCGCGTTGGGTACTAGCTTTTGCATAACAAGTATTACATAGATATCATAACTAAAAGTAAACAAAAAATTAATTCACCCCCCAAATTATTGTCTTTCTTCTCCTAAATTAAAAATTCAAAACCATAAAGATCCTGAATCCCAGCAAGAATCTTTGTTCTCAAATAATAGCCTTCTCTAATCTACTGTAATACAAATCTTACTTTTCAAAACTTAAAAAAAGAAAAAAGAAATCCTAAATCATTAGATCCAATTCAAGGAGGGACCTAGGTGGGGGCCTCCCCCCCCCCGGGGTCCAATTTTTTTTTTTTTTTAGTTATTATATATTTCATTTTTGTAGTTGGCACCATTTCCAAAACTTTTGGCCCCCCTTCTCCTCAATAAACTTAACTAACCTCACTCAAATAGCAATTATCTAACTCAAAAACTTAACAAAAACAATAACAGTATTCTTTTACCACCAAATGACCAAAAAAATCATGTGTTGTTGGAGAAACTAAAGCTAATGTTTTTGCAACTACAGTAAACTAGTATAAATACCAGCCGACTGTAGCAAGTTGTTAAAAATAAAATACAATATTTTATTAAGATTATATCTCTTCCTTCAATTAAAAAACTCAAATTCTCTCACTTCCTTTATTATTTTAATTAATTGTTTATATTATTTTAAATGAAGTGATAAAAAAATAGAACATTTGATATTGGGTGTATTTTAAAGTAGGGTGGTAAAATAAATAAAGTAGCTTTTTGAGGTGCTAAAAGTTAAAATTTTTAGCACCACCACTATGAATGCTCTAACTTAAAAAAAAAAAAAAAAAAAAAAATCCTAGCTAACCTTGTATTAAAAAAAAATATTATTATTATTTTTTTGTTTTTGTTGGTAAATGGTTGCATCTTAATGTATTTTAGAAACAACGATTTAGAGTATTTGTAATATTTTAATATTATATGGACGCCTATTTGGAGTTTTTTTTCCCTTATACTCTGGCCCCTACTAGTTTAAAATCCTAAATCCATCCCTGATCCAGTTGAAAAGTCAAATCAACAAACAATTATAAGAAAGCAAACAAATACCTAAGTTTGATATATTGTAAAAAGAAAAAGTGGAAGGGGTAATCGTTGGTTGAGCATTCGATTTTCACTGCCTTTATCGAATGGTTGCTAACTAACTGAATATTTGATGAAGTTGGATGAGGGTTTGTCTTTAATTTAGCATTTGATAGGGGTATTTTTGGCAAAGAAATTGAGACTTATAAACAAATGTCTGGGAAAGTTGACGACACCTATGGGGCTGTCATCTTCACAGAAACTGACGGATACCCTAGAACAACAACAATGGGGGTGACACACCCCTAAAAAAAACTGACGGGTGCATCTCCCCAAATCGACAGAGGATTGTTGA
This sequence comes from Quercus variabilis, assembly GCA_030445155.1. Lineage (NCBI taxonomy): Eukaryota > Viridiplantae > Streptophyta > Magnoliopsida > Fagales > Fagaceae > Quercus > Quercus variabilis. Next base: position 40,928,542 of record CP129446.1, on the reverse strand, counting down.
GTGACGAAAGACCTTAAACTAATGAAGAGGAAAGCCGACAGATCCCACGTGGCCTCACTTGATTTGCACACATACTTATATATGGGAATATCTTGTACATCATGCACAAAGACCCTACTCCGCTCCCATATCTTCTTCATATGGAAAGACACCCTAGCCACCCCTCCGAAATGGGCAAAATGTGCATGGCCCAAGACATCTAGATGATAAAGGAGAAGATGGACATGGTGATGAATGCCATGTGGGGACGAGTATCCACCAATCTGGATAAGTTGGTCCAATGGATGGGCTCCCCATTCACAGCCCATGTGACTTCTTTCCCTTTTTTCTACGAAGTTTTGGATGTCGCAGGTGGAAACGCATGACAGATCAAGGGACTTGCTTGACCATCTAGAGTCGTTCAAAACCTTCATACACCTACAAGGGGTTCCAAATAAATTATGTGTAGAGTGTTCCCTACTACACTCAAGGGACTAGTGAGGGTATGGTTCAGCAAACTTACCCCCAACATGTTTCCACTTTTAAAGAATTGAGTGTATACTTCATCACCCACTTTATTGGGGGGATAGAGGTACAAGAGATCCTTAGCAAGGAGCGGGAAGATGAGAGCCTAAGGTTGTACGTGACTCGTTTCAACAAGGAGGCCCTCTTGATTGACAAAGCTGGTGACAAAGTTCTCATCACTGCATTCACCAACGAGTTGCAATATGTAGAGTTCCTCTTCTCTATCTACAAGAATGATCTAAAGACGATGGCTGATATGCTATACAAGGCCACAAAACACATGAATGCTGAAGATGCAATGATCGCCTAGGGGGTAGATCGAAGAAGAGAGAAAGGTAGGACGATCCTCGTCTAGACAAAGGAAGGAAGTTGGCCTAAACAAGTGATTGAAGGGACGACAAGTGATTAAGACCTCCGTCGAGGAGGACAGTGAACTTCACTCCTTTGAATACCTTGTTGGATCAAGTCCTCATACAGATAAAGGACGATGCGGCATTGACTTGGTTGGATAAACTGAAGGGTGATTTGAACAAGATGCCCAGAAATAAGTACTGTCGTTTCCACCGAGACCATAGGCACGACACTTTCGAGTGTTATGACCTTAAGCAGTAGATTGAAGACATCATCGAGCAAGGGAAGCTACAACGGTTCATTAAGGGCAGAGAGAACCCGCTAAGGGACCTTAAACCCAATCAACGAGTAAAAGAAAGACCCAGAGCCCTACTCGAAGAGATAAGGGTGATTGTAGGAGAGAAAACGATGGTGAGATCCTTTAAAAAGGCAAGGAAGATGTACTTATGAATGGTATAGAGCATCTAGATTTCCAGAAGGCCGCCTAAAGCAACCAGGGTCGACAACCCCCCCATCAACTTTAAAGAAGAGGATGCTAGATGATTACACCACCCTCATGACGACGCCCTGGTTATTAGCTTGTCAATTGTAGACTTCAATACTCTACAAGTGCTAGTAGACAACGAAAGCTCAAAAAATATCCTTTACCACCCTACATTCTAGCAGATAAGGGTTGACAAAGAGCGTTCATACCCTCAGACACACTATTAGTGGGATTTGGTGGCACCAAGGTCTTCCTCATGGGAACCATCACCATGCTAGTAACCATCAGAATGTACCCTCCACAGCTTACTAAGGAAGTCAATTTCCTTGTCATCAATTGCTCCTCTGCCTACAATGCCATCATTGGTCGACATACGCTTAACGTTTGGAAAGCAACCACATCCACGTACCACCTGCTAGCAAAATTCTCAACTGAGTATGGGATAGGAGAAGCACATGGGGACTAGATGGCCACCTACGAATGCCACATTGCCATGCTGGACATGGATGATCACTTGCAGGCTTTAAACATCAAAGAGAGAAGGGTTACAATAGAGACAACAAAAGACTTGGAAGAGATCTCCTTGGAGGATAACATCCCAGGCCGAATCACTCGTATTGGAATGCAAGCACCCTTTAGTTCGCAAAGAGCTTTCCCTTTTCCTAAAGAACAATTTTGATGTCTTTGCTTGGAGTCACAAGGACAGGCCAAGGATTAGTTCGAATATCATAGTCCACAACCTCAACGTATACCTGTCCTTCCCTCTAGTCCGATCAAAGAAGAGAGTCTTCACCCAAGAAAGAGACAAAGTCATAGTTGAAGAGGCGCGCAAATTACTAGAGGCAAATTTTATTAGGAAAGTTTACTACCCTGAATGGTTGGTCAATGTAGTCATGGTAAAAAATAGAGAATGTGTGTAGATTTCACTGACTTGAACAAAGCATGCCCTAAGGACAACTACCCGCTCCTGCACATCAATCTCCTCATAGACTCTATGGCCGATCACCAACTGCTAAGTTTCATAGATGCCTTCTCTGGGTACAACTAGATCAAATTGGATGAAGTAGACCAAGGGAGGACCTCATTTTTCAAGAGCCAAGGACTCTTCTGTTACAAAGTCAAGCCATTTAGATTGAAGAACGTAGGGGAAACATACCAAAGGCTTGTGAACAAGATGTTCACCCAATAAATTGGATAGAACATCGAAGTGTACGTAGATGACATGCTTGTAAAGAGAGCAAGGGAAACTAGCCAAGTAGACAACCTTCGGGAAATGTTTGAAACCCTTTGCCTTTACAACATGAAGCTTAACCCCAGTAAATGTGTGTTCGGTGTAGCGTTAGGAAAATTCCTGGGCTTTATAGTGTCACGGCGCAGTGTGGAAGCCAATCTCGACAAGTTTCAAGCCATATTGGAGATGATGCCTCCAAAGAATGTCAAAGAGGTGCAATACCTAAACGATAAGGTAGCAGCCCTCAACAAGTTCATTTTTAGGGCAATAGATAAGTGTTTGCCCTTCTTTAAGACCTTAAAGAAGGCTTTCAAATGGATCGACGAATGCTAGAAGGCTTTTGAGGAATTAAAGGCGTACCTTATGTCCCCACCATTACTTAGTCCATCCAAACCCGATGAAGAGCTTTCGCTCTACTTAGCTGTGTCACCAACCGCCGTTAGTTTCGCTCTTATTCAGGAGGAAAACTGTATACAATTACCCATCTACTACACTAGCCAAGTGCTATTGGGAATTGAAGGAAGATATCCCCTAATGGAGAAGCTGGCCTTCACACTAATCACAACTACCCAAAAAACTCAGCCATACTTCTAAGTGCACACCATAGTGGTCTAGACGAACAACCACTACAGAAAGCAATGAACAACCTAGAGGCATTAGGGCGATCAAGGCACAGAATTTAGTTGATTTCATTGCCTAGTTCACAGCAAAAGAGGATTAAGAGGAAAGGTCAGTGACATGGATGATATGGACAGATGGTTCGTCCAACCAATGGGTTGGAGGAGTTGGGGTCCTATTACTGTTGCCAAAAGGAGATACAATAGATTGTGCAGTCTGCCTCTAATTCCCAACGACCAACAATGAGGTAGAATATGAAGCAGTCTTCTTGGACCTCGACTTGGCTAAAGCAGCAAGGGCCATGTCAATAGTCATAAACTGCGATTCGTAAGTTGTTATCAGATATATCAACAGTGACTACGAGGCCAAAGGAGAATGGATGAGAGAAATGATCAATGGAAAGGTGAGCAAGGGGCTTTTGGCCAAGTTTGTGCAAATCTTAAGGGAAGAGAATGAGCAAGCAGACCGTTTAGCCAAAGCTACATTTGTAGAGTGTATGGTCGTCACTAATTAAGTACTATCCTTTGTCCAATACTTTCCTGCCATTGACAAAGTAGAGGTGCAGGTGATCCCCATGGGAACCGACTGGATGATGCCAATCATATCCTATCTTAGGAATGGGATAGTCCTAGAAAACTGCAATGCTTCCTGTAGGTTGAGTGTACAATCGTCACATTTTGTACTAATTAGAGATGTCCTTTACAAGAGGGGCTTTTCCTGTCCATCTTTGAGGTGCCTAGCCCCTACAAAAGTAGACTATGTCATGAAAAAAGCCCATGAAAGAGTATATGGGAACCACTCAGGGGCATGCTCGCTAGTCCATAAGTTGATACAAGTAGGATACTATCGGCCTACTATGCAAAAGGACACCCAGTCCTATGTGAAGGCGTGTGACAAGTGCCAACACTTCAACAACATCATACTATAGCCATCGAAGTAACTTACACCAATGAATGCCCTTTGGCCGTTCGCTTAATGAGGGTTGGACATAGTAGGACCCTTCCTTATGGCAATGCGGTAGCTTAATTTCCTTGTCATAGGGATTGACTCTTTCACCAGATGGGTTGAGGCAAAACCATTGGCCACTATCGCGAAGAAAAATTTCTAAAGCTTCGTCTAGAAAAGTATCATTTGCCACTTCGGGATCTCTAGGGTCTTCGTCTTTAACAATGGAAAGCAATTTGAAAATGATGCATTTAGAGATTTCTGCCAATAGTTAGGGATCGAGAACCATTACTCCTCTCTTGTCCGCCCTGAAGCTAATGGACAAGTTAAGGTTACAAATCGATCATTGCTCAAGATGATCAAGACTCAGCTTGAAGGGGTAAAGGGTATATGGCCGGAGGAACTATCCAGTGTCTTGTGGGCATATCGGATGATAGCTTGCACACCTACAAGGGAGACACCTTTCCACCTTGCATTTGAAAGTGAAGCCATCATCCTGGAAAAAGCTGGATTGACTAGCTATTGGATATCCCACCATAATGAAGAAAGGAATGAAGAGGAGATGTGCCTATAATTAGACGTTTTGGACAAAGTCAGAGCATTGGCAGAATAGCATATCGCTTGTTATTAGGATTTGATGGCAAAACACTAAAACACCAAAGTTAAACCTCGTCACTTTCAGGTTGGGGACCTGGTCCTAAGGAAAGTGACAACGACTACTAGAGACCCCACACAGGGCAAATTGGGCCCCAACTGGGAAGGACCTTACAAGATCATCAACTACCATAGAAAGGGGACCTACTACCTAATGGACAAAGGCTCCATCACCCATGGAACATCGAGCACTTGAGGAAATATTACCAGTAGTAGACGAGTGCAGCCTATTTTATCGCTTTCTTTTATTATTTATATTGAAAGATGTTGAAGTTTTAAGAATATTAAGTTTTTAAATCTTTTTTTTTTAATTTAATTTAATTTTATCATTAATAAGACTTGAAAGGATTATCAAGAACATTGTCTTACTACCCTTCAGTGAATCGTCTAAAAATCTTACTAAGTCCTACCTACGGGGTGGACGGGCAACCAGGGATACTGACGGGTACTTGGTCACAAAAGTTTTACCAAGTCCTACCTATGGGGTGGATGGACGACTAGTGATACCGACAGGTACCTGGTCACAAAATTTTTGCTAAGTGCTACCTATGGGATGGACAGGCGACCAAGGATATCGATGAGTATTTGGTCACAATTTTTACTAAGTCCTACCTATGGGGTGGACGGATGACCAAGGATACTAACGGGTACTTGGTCACTAATCTTACTAAGTCCTGCCTACGAGATGGATAGACAACCAAGGATACCGATGGGTACTTGGTCACAAAATATTTACACTCTTATCTACGGGATGGACAGACGACTAAGGGGTCCAACGGGTACCTCGTCACAACATTTATTTATTTTATTATTATTATTATTTTTTACTGTCCTCCCTACAAGGTGGACGAATGACCAAGGGGATAGATGGGTACTTGGTCACAAGAATTTTTTACAAAGTCCTATCTTCAAGACGGACCGAGGACCAAGGACCCTGATAGGTAACTAATCACAAAAAATTCACTAAGTAAATGCGTAGATGATGCTGCAGGATGAAAATATCGACGACTAGCAAGGGCACAAGCATGATTAAGTCTTTATGACAAACAAGAGAGAGACAGGTTCGCGGTAAATGGGCCATCCGCAGTAGATGGACCATTAATAGCCGACGGGACCACATGAGCAGTTGGGCCTTCAGGAGTAGGCTAAACGATGACCTTAGCATCAAGGTCCTTCACCTCTTTCTCAATAATGTGGACGGAGTCATCTGTCTCATCGTTGGCGGCGTCGGTACCATTAGGGGTTAGTGGGACAATATCGTCTATAATGGCCTGGGACAAGTCCAGATCTGGGTAGACGGCCGCCACCTATTTCAAGCAGTCATCAAAGTCATCACAGTAGTAGACATCACACTTATCGTAGAATGGCTGAGATATATGAAACTTTGCCATAACGTTGGCTTTGGCCTTCTCCATGTGCTTTCGAAGGGTAGCCAACTTCATCGTTAGGTTAGTAGTCATTTTCTCCAACTCCTCATGATGGTAGGTTTCCTTCTCGAATAGGGCGAGCTTGGATGTCAGCTCCGTGTTAAGAGTGCGGACAACCTCCTTGTACCGGCTCCTTTCCTTGTTCTCTATTTCTTGTCATTTGCGGAATCGTTGGATCACCCCCTCATTGGCCACACACTTGACTTAGAGGGCCCTCATCCGCACCATCACCTAAAATAAAGGAATGATGGTTAGAACAAAGAGAGGAAAAGTGTAGAAAAAAAGACTAATGGATACAAACCCTCGACAGGTTGTAGAGATCGGGAGCCCCTAGATCCTCTGAGGTTTGCTCACCACACACATCCATATTTGTCTCCTTGATGATTGAATTAACCATCTTGATGGCATAGTCCTTGTGGGTTACCAGCCTCTGGATGAGCCTTTCCCCGTCATTAAGCCCTTTCTAGCCCATGATGTGGAGGCGGAGGAGACTTCTACTGCTGATCCCCGTGGCAAACCCCAATAGATGGGCTTGTCGGCTTCATGGATGGACGGTCGTCCTTCGCGTTTCTCTTTTTCTTTTAAGGGCAACTTTGAAGGCCATCTTGGGGGCCGACGTCGATGCCTAGCCCTGCTACTTGCATGTAGCAGTCGACTTCCTTACCATTACTCTTTGCCTAACTGAATCTATTTCTGAAAGAAGTAATGGAAAGAATTAGAAGAGGGATGAACTGGCTAAACGGAACAAACCAAAATGTAGACGAATACGGAAACTTACGCAAGTGAGAAAAGGTGTGCAACTGTTGGGCTATGGGCATTGGCTCTAGACCACCACAGAATGCGTGGATAGTGTTAAGGGTGACCAAGTCCTTCCATTTCCTCTGCCTAAAGGGGATTTCCTAAACTTTCCTGAGCAAGTTCTCCAACTCGTTGGTTATCTCCGAATGAACTTTAGCTGAAAAGTAAAAAGCAGAAAGTTAGATACATGGCTAAAAGTTGATGAGTCAATAAGGAATAAATAACCGACAACTCATCAGAATCCTTGACAATACCCTAAGTATTGTCAAACCTGTTGGGCATGCTATCCCACTCCTCAGGTCGGCACACCTAGTCTGTCCCTATAACAAAAAAAAAAAAAAAAAAAAAATACCTGTTCTTCCAATTCCTATTGGAATTAGGCATGTCAAACACCCACCTAATCGATGACTTCCTAGCTAGGAAGTGGTCGATGCCTTTCGATGAGGAAATCTATTGGGGTTTATAATAGTAAAAAAACTAATCGAGGGTAAGCCGACGGTTCCCTCCACTTAACTGACCCCATATCACCTCAACACTAATGAAGATTCTCTAAGCATTAGGTGCAAGTTGGCTGATGGACAAGCCCAAATAGTTGGCTAGCTGACAGTGTGGCTCTGTTAGTGGCAATCTCAGCCCCACGATAAACATGGCGTCATACATGCCAACATCTACTGTCTTGCCTGAGTAGCACCTCTCAACTTCCTTGGCAGATGAAAAGGAATGTGTTTAGGAATTTGGTGACGGTTGCGAAGGGTGCTAAAACCTTCTGGGACATAGTGGGATAAAAGTTGTTTACCATCTATATTTGGGGGAGAATAAAGGGCGTATGGCCACTATTTTCTACTTGTCCTATGACCCCGTTACCCTCCCTGTGACCTTCCTCATCACCTCCCTCTCTTTCCTCTTCTTTTTCTTCCTTTTCCTCCTCCCCCTTGTCACCTTCTTCTTCTTCTCCTTCGTCCTCATCCTCTTCATACTCCTTCTCTTCCTTTTCGGCAAAGGAATGAGTAGACAGTTCCCTCTTTAGGGGCTAGGATGAATCTTCCACAGGCTAGCGCCCTGACGGATAGACCTCATTGTAGTCCCCACCTTAATATGCTAACGACGATTGTTCCCTCGTTGATTCTTTATCACCTGACATCTATTCACCTACAAACGACTAGAACCTATTCGATGGGTCTCTAAATAAATGACGACTATCTAGAGAAAAAGGAAAAGAGACTTACGAAGATAGTAGATGATGGCTCAAAGTGACAGACAGAGTAGAAATGATGGAATGGCACAGCGATGGAGTAGCTTTGATCCTGAACTCTAAAGAAGTAAAAATAAAGTAAAGAAAATAAATTGAGGGAATAAGGAATATTTATAGTAAGAAGGGGCGTAGTATATGAAGCGATGCTTCTGATTAGAAATGAGGCCAACCAACAAGTGCCACGTGTCACCTAGCATTCAAACCAAGGGCTACCTATGCCATTTAATGACACTATTTTCAATAAAACGTCCAATTAATGATCATAAATACCCTTATTACTCTGAGGCCCGTCAGCTATAGCCAACGGAACCATAGAGTAAGGGTAGCTGATAGGGGTATTTTTGGTGAAGAAATTGAGACTTATAAACAAATTTTTGGGAAAGCTGATGACATTTATGGGGTCATTAGCTTAACAAAAACTGGCGGTATAGGGGCCATCAACTTCACAGAAACTGACGAATACTGCAAAACAATGACAATGGGGGCAACGCACCCCTAAAAAAAACTAATGGACACATCTCCCCAAATCGATGGAGGATCGTTAAGCGACGGAAGACCTTAAATTGACGAAGAGGAAAGCCGATGGATCCCACGTGGCCTTACTTGATTTGCACAAATCCTTATATATGGGAATATTTTGCACATCACGCACAAAGACCCTACTACGCCCCCATATCTTCCTCATATGGAAAGGCACCCTAGAATCTCGAAAACCCTAATACTAGATCTTCCCTACAAGGAAAAATCCTTACTTCCAAAGGATCTTGGTTCACTACTCGCCATTATATAAGCACTAGACCTCCTCTTTCCTTAGGTACACAGAAAATCTCTAGCTCTCTCACTATTGAGTTCTTAGAGATTTCTCATTCACTACCTTGACCTTCGGAGGGTCTTTGGCTGGTATCACGCTGGTGCCTTTTATTTGGTCCTAGAGCTCTTGTTCCACAGGTACCTATCAGCACAATTTGGAGCCAACAACTCACTGACAATTTTTGTGCATCATTAGCATCTTTACCTAATAAATACGTTGTTAGACATAAATATTTGACTTAGCAACAATAATTAATCTTAACAACAATCTTAATCTTAGCAACAATTGACTTTGAATTTTTTATTTTCTTGTGCTCTTTTTTACCTAGTAAACATAATTAATCTAAGCATCAATAAATGTATTGTAATACATTAAGAAAAAAATATTTTGTCTTTTTCTTTGTTCATTGATCCTTCATTGTAGCACAATTTAATGAAAGATGATAAATGTACATTTATTCAAGGGTAAATTACAAAGTTAGTCTCTATCCTTTACACCAAATGTCAATTTGGTCCTTAACATTTCAATTGTGGCAATTTGGTCCCTAACATTTTTAGTGTTGTGTTAATTTAATCCTTATCATTATCCCTAGGATGAAAAAAGCTGATATGTGAAAAAAAATAGTAAAAAATTATTTTTAATACCACATCAACTACCAATCGGACAAGTCAAATTAAAAAAGAAAAAACCCCCCAAATTAAAATCTGCATACAGTTCTAATTTTTCTCACTAAATAGTTCTAAAATCCCTAAAAGTATCTTTATCATCTGTATCATCTCCGTAGCTACCAAATAACAAATTATTGTTTAAAAGAAACAATCCCATTTAAGAAAGCTGGTCTTGGTTTGGTTGCTAGACCTAGGGATTTTAGAACCACTGGCTGCTAGAAGTTCTCTCATGTCTCGGGCATGTGGTAGCAGTATCTCATCCTGTAGTTTCTTACAAGAGTTTCAGTGACCTCCCTACGCCAGGTCTGGTTTGGTTGTTGGGGGGGGGTGTTTGGTTTTGGTTGTGGGGCTGTCTAGTAGTATTGGAGTAGTGTAACTGTTGTAGCACATTATAAGGAAATCAAATGGCTGAAGAATTGGAGAAGCTGTGGAGTAAGTTATCATTTACAAAAGAGGAAGACAAAGCTATTGAACTAGGAAGTAGCTGTACAAAGGCTGCGAAAGTTGTGGGAAAAACCTACATAGTGATGAAGATTTTGACCACGAGGAGTATAAACCTAGACACGTTGAGGAAAAACTTGAGAATGCTCTAGAAGCCAAATAAAGGATGGCAAATCTCAGAAATAGAGGAAGAACTCTTCCTAGTGGAGTTTGGTGATGTGAAGGATTAAAAAAAGGTTCTTGATATATGCCCTTTTGAAAAACAACCAATCATTATGAAGGAGTTTGAGGGGGAGCTCGTTCTAGAGGATATTGTAATGAAGTGGTCCCCTTTCTAGGTTCAAATTTTCAACTTGCCTCTCAAGAGTAGAACAAAGGAAACATGCTGGACAATCAAGTCAAAACTAGGGGGGGTGCTGGAAGTGGATGTCTCAAATTCAGGGATCTAATGGGGGAGGTGCTTGCGGGTACATGTCAGTATTGATGTCACAAAGAAGCTCATTTGTGGGAAGAAAATAAACATTGAAGAAGGAGAGAGTTGGTGGGTAAATTTCAAGCATGAAAGACTACCAAATTTTTGTTACAGGTGTGGGATGATAGACCATGCCATTAAAGAATGTTCAGAAGGGTCGCTGGAAAATGGCTTGGCTGGTGAAGAAAGCCTGCAATATTGGGCCTGGTTGATGGGATACTTGTGGAGAAGAAATGGAGGAGATATAGCCTAAACAAGCTTGGGTAGAGGTTATGTAAACCGTCAGAGGTACACCGAGTCAGAAATGGTGAAGAATGGGGAGCCTTAGAGGGCAGTCGGAATAGAAGAGGGGAAGGAAGGGGAGCACGTGCTTTCACTATCAAATGTGAAACACAACGCCTCAGGGGAGGAGCTTCAAAGGTCTGACACTCAATGAGAATTGAGGAATGATATACATGAATCGGGAAAGGTTAATGGGACTCTAGGAAAAGTGGAGGAATAGGAAGCTCATTTAGGTGATACTTGCTTAAAGAATCCAATAGCCTAGTTTGACACAAAGGTAGCTATGTAGTGGGAAAAAGCAGATGTGGAAAAGACAGAGCCCATGTTTGAATTCAAGTTGGTGCCAAACAAAAGTCCCATGCAATCCAGAGTGGAGGAAAGGATGCCCACGCCTAAGTTGGGCCTAATGGTGATGAGCTATTACCAAACGTGGGCTGGGTTGCAAAGAAAGGGGCCCAAATTCCAAGCACTGGAAGGGGCTGGCAAGGGAGATTAAGTTAGATGCGTCCAAAAAACACAAGCCCAATGAAACTAAAGAAGGAGGGCCCAACACCACTGACAAAACTAGACCCAAATGCATGGGAGTTGAAACGAAAAAGGGGGAAGAACAAACAACATGTAGACTCAGAACATGAAAATCCTATGGTTGGCGGTGAGGTGGTGGCTGCGGGTTAGCACTGTCGAGCCTAATGACTCTCTTCGCCTAAAATTGCTGGGGCTTAGGGTCAAACTTGGCAGTTCGAATCCTTAATGAGTGAAGGCAACTAACCCAATGTTGGTCTTCCTAGCTAAAATGAAGGCTGGCGTAAATCAGATAAAAGGTGTTCAACGAAAGCTTGACTACTCCCAGGGGATTATCATTCCTAGTGACAGATGAAGTGGTAGTTTGGTGTTATTGTGGAAGGAAGGCACCATGATCAATTTCAAGAGCTGTTCAAACTTGCATATTGATGTGGTAGTTCATGAATCTCTAACCTCTGAGCCTTGGCGAGCCACTAGCTTCTATGGACATCCGGAAACCAATAAAAGGTACATCTCATGGCAATTACTCGATTCACTAAGTACACAATGCAATACGCCTTGGGTGGTTTTCGGCATTTAATGAAATATTATTTTCTGATGAGAAATTGGGAGGCGCAGATCGAGAGGCTAAACAAATGGTGGCTTTTAGGGAGTGCCTAAATAGATGTGGCTTATTTGATCTTGGTTTTATTAGGCAGAAATATACATGGTGCAATGGACAGTTTGAGGGAGAAAGGACCAAGCTTAGACTGGATAGGGCTGTCGCTAATGAAGATTGGATGCTAAGATTTTCAGATGCAAGAGTGCTTATCATCAATGTCCATATCGGATTATTGTCTCCTTAAGCTAAGTTTGAGTAGAGGGCAGAATCAGAAACCACAAAAGAGAAGATTTATGTTTGAGGCCATGTGGATAAGAGATACTAGGTGTCGTGAAGTAGTGGAATCGACTTAAGACTTTGGTGGGAGCTTGTCTAGTGTCCAACTTGTTGACAGGTTGAGGAATTGCAAGGAAATGTTTAAGAGGTGGAATTCAAAAGAATTTGGCAATGTGAATCATAAATTAAGCAAAAGAGAGAACAACTCCAACATCTTTAGTCAATTAACAGCATCCATGAGAAAGCAGAAGAAATTCAATGTCTAAAATCAGAGATTAATGAAATTTTGACTAGGGAGGAAATAATGTGGAGCCAAAGGTCTAGAGCTATGTGGATTAAATGGAGGGACCGAAACACAAAATTTTTTCATGCCATTACAAGCCAAAGGCATAAAAGGAACAGTATTGTGGGACTGGTGGACTCGGATGGGAGGTGGCAGGATGACCCAAGGAACATAGAAGGCATCATTCTGGAGTATTTTGATTCCATCTTCAAGTCAAACCAGCCAGCTGACTTTGAAACAAGTCTTAGTGCTATCCAACCTAAGTGACACTGGCAATGAATGCAACACTAACAGCTGACTTCAAAGCGAAGGAGGTATGGCATGCCCTTCAATAAATGCATCCAACTAAGTCTTCAGGCCTCGACGGTATGTAATTTTTTTTATCAAAATTATTGGGATGTAGTTGGTACAAATGTTATTGATTGTGTGTTGCATACCCTTAATACTGGTGTGATGCCTCTTGGCCTGAATGAAACTTTTATCTGCCTCATTCCAAAAGTTAAGTCTCCCCAAAAAATTACTGAATTCCATCCTATTAATTTGTGCAATGTGAACTATAAGATCATTTCCAAAGTGCTTGCAAACTAGTTGAAGAGAATTCTTGCTGATGTTGTTAATGAATCTCAAAGTGCTTTTGTTCCAAGGTGGCAAATTACAGACAATGTACTTGTGGCGTTTGAAACAATGCACTGTATCAATGGGAGGAGGAAAGGCAAGGAGGCTCTGATGGCCCTAAAGCTCGATATGAGCAAAGCATATAATAGGGTGGAATGATGGTATTTAGAAGTGATTATGCAAAGATTGGGGTTTAATGAGAGATGGATTTCTCTGGTGATGATGTGTATTAGCACAGTTTCCTATTCAGTGTTAATTAATAGGGAGGCCAAAGGCAACATTGTTCCATGGAGGGGGCTTAGACAAGGAGATCCAATATCTTCATATTTGTTCTTGTTGTGTGCTGAGGGATTGTCTTCCATGTTAAGAAAGGAGGAAGAGAAAGGAAATATATAGGGAATCTTAGTTAGTAGGGGAGCGCCCCAAATCTCCCGGCTTTTCTTCACGAATGATAGTATTGTTTTTTATAGAGCATCAGTGGAAGAGGGCAGAAGAATCCTTAAAGTGTTGGAAGATTATAAGGTCAAGTCTGGCAGAAAATAAATAAGGATAAAACTTCCTTATTTTTCAACAAGAACACAAAGAGAGAGGTTCAAGAACAAGTAAAGCGGATTTTTGGGGCTCAAATCATTCAACATCATGAAAGGTATCTTGGATTGCCTCCTTTAATGGGGAAGGGAAAAAGGAAGGCTTTTAATCGCATTAAGGATCAAGTGGGCAAGAAAATAGCGGGATGGAAAGGGAAATTACTCTCAAGTGCTGGAAGGGAGATTTTAATCAAAGCCGTTGCCCAAGCCACCCCCATGTACACGATGAGTTGTTTCAAATTGCGGGATTCACTTTGTAAGGAGTTAAATGCTATGATGAGTAACTTTTGGTGGGGGCAAAAAGACAAGGAGAGGAAAATGGCATAGATAGCATGGGAAAAGCTTTGTATAACAAAAGAAGAGGGGGGCATGGGCTTTAGAGATTTAAGAGTGTTCAATCTCGCTCTCCTCACAAAACAAGGTTGGAGAATCCAGTAAAATCCTAATTCTTTAGTGCATAGGGTATTCAAAGCAAGATACTTCATGGATAGGTCTTTTAAGGAGGCCATGTTAGGTAGGACACCATCATATGTTTGGCGTAGCATTATTGCAGCAAAGGACGTTGTGGTTTCAGGGTTTAGGTGGATTGTTGCAAATGGAGAACAAATTGATATTTGGAAGGATAGGTGGTTGCCCACTTCGAATTCCTTCAAGGTTGTCAGCCTGAGGATCCTATTAGAATCAAGCAAAGTTGCCTGGTTGCTGGATAAAGAGAAGAGGTCTCGGGATGTGAACAAATTAAGAAGTTCTTTCCTCCCTCTTGAAGTCGAGATAATACTTGGGATATCCATAAGCCCTTGTTTATTGAACGACTCCTTAATTTGGGCATGGACAACCAATCAGAGATTTTTGGTGAAGAGTGCATACAAGGTTGCCCAAAAATGCTTGAAGGAGAGTAGTCGTAAGGTGGAGGAAGGAGGTGCCTCTGATAACTCTAGAATGAGAACCCTTTGGAATCTAATTTGGAAGCTAAAATTCCCCAACAAAATCAAACAATTCATGTGGAGATCTTGCAAAGACATCCTCCCAACAAAGCATTGATTGAAAGCTAGGGGAATTAACATTAAGGATGACTGTGACCAATGTGGGATGAGTGAATTCTCTGGGCACATCTTGTGGGGGTGCAAGCTTGCTGCTGAGGTTTGGGGTGAATCAAGACTTAAGCTTCCAGTAGTTCCCAACCAGCCACATGAGTTCCTTGACATAGTATGGGAAATTAGAGAGAGGAAACCTGAAATTGATTGGGAGCTTTTTACAGTCATGGCATGGAGCCTTTGGAACCATAGAAATGCACTAAAACATGGTAGGCTAAGAAAGGATGCAGGCAGAACTACAAAAGAAGTATTAGAGTATATAAAGGAGGTTAGGCAAGAAATTCAAAGCTCGAGCAAGCCACCTAAATCCACTTAGTCCCAATGGTCTCCTCCTAGATGTGGTTGGTATAAAATAAATGTGGATGGGGTAGTTTTTAAGGAATCTGGATGTTTCAGGGTGGGGGTGGTTATAAGGAATGAAAGGGGATTGTTGATGGGAGTTATGAGCAAACGGGTTAAGCTGCCGTTGAAGGCACTGGAAGCAGAGGCCTTGGTAGTGCAGGAAGGTATCCATCTAGCCTAGGATTTGGGATTGAGGGAGATTATAATTGAAGGGGACTCCCAAGTGGTTATCACGGCCTTGCAAAACCCTATGACTTGTCCGCGGCCAATTTAGAAAGTGGTTGAAGGATCTGTGCTAAGCCTAATTTGCTTTAAGGCATGGACTACATCTCATGTGTGCAGGAATGGTAATGTTGCAGCTCATTTGATGGCTAGGATGGCCAAATCACTATCAAATTGTAATATATGGGTAGAAGACACTCCGCCCATTAAGTTGAACAAGTGCTCAAAGATGTAACAAATATGTATCATGTTTCGGTCTAATGAAATATATCCAAGTTTCTTATCAAAAAAAAAAAAAAAAAGAGAACCATTTAGTGAGATGAACCCAATCTCACGTGTGCAGATTTTAATTTGGGTTTTTATTTTAATATGACGTGTGATACTTTCAAAGGAATCAGTGGGCTGAAAAATCTCCGGATGCTCTTGATCTTGAAGAGTGAGTCTTGAAAAACCAAAGGAAATCAACAGAGAAGACCGGTGGAAGCCGGCCTTTAATTCTCCGATGGTAAAGTTAGTAAATTGAAGGAGAAAAGAGCCCTCAAGACTTCCTTAACTTCTTATCTAAAATTTACCAAAGAGAAAAAGTCCCCTTACCTCTGTGCAGAAAGGCCTTTATATAGCGTTAGAAATCGGTTATTTCTCCTAATCATCGTAGAGTTTGGAGGATTCAGAGGGTAACTTCCTTAACTGTCACAAGGGTCACCTCTTCGGGAACTGTGTTGAGATTCAAGCAATATGACTTTTGGTTGGAAGTGTGCTTAGTCTAACTCTTGGTGAATTTACCTCGTCCGTCATTAAAGAAGGACGAGGTTCACTGCCCACTCGTCCTTCATTGGACGAGTGTGTAGAAGAAGAAGAATGATGGTAAAGGAGGGACGAATGTACTAACCATTCGCTCTCTGCTCTGTACATTGCTATGGACGGCCATATGGACGAGTGATTGACTTGGTGTTTTTCTTGCACCATTAGTTGCCGCCTTGTCCATGTGTCGTCCAAGGAAATATAGTAATTTACTCCTCTGGATGGATGAGCTTTTCCTAATAACCAGAGATGCCACGTGTCACAATCTAATTGGTGATTCATTTCGTCAGTTCATTTTTTCAAGACGAATGCCACGTGTCAGTGTCTGATTGGTCGTATCATTTCATATGCTCAGGTCAACCATCTATAAATAGTGGAATGCCCCCATTACCCTCTTACTTCTGAGATTTTTCCTCTTGACATTCCTCGTCTAGAGCCTCGTCTAAGACTTTCCCGCGTCCATAGTTTCAGTGCGTCCTAGATCCAGGTATTCCCTTTCTCCTCGTCTTTTAGGTTTTCAAAAATTTCCTTTTTAGAAAATGTCAGGAATCACCATTTCCTCGTTTAGCGATAGTACAGAAAAAGCCATAGGCGAGTATTACGACGAGAGTAGTAATAACTCTAGTGATACTAGTAGTAGTAGTAGTAGGGGAAATACTACTGATGAGGAGTATGTCTCAGGGGTCCCTGGGGTTCCTTTAGAAGAAATACAAAAACAACTTAGAAAAGCTATAGGGTCCCAGGTAGGTACCTCGTCTTCCATCCCTCCGTCCAATCCTTTGGACGAGACGGAGGTAACTGTATATAGCTGTGCTGTAGATATTCCTTCAAAGACGGACGAGGAAAGATTAAACAATCTTAGGGAGTGGTACCAAATCCCAAATGAGTTTAATCCTAGATTACCCGTCCGTGGAGAGTGGTGTTGCAACCCTCATTTTGGAATAGGTGTATACGAGGCCTACCTTCTTGGAGGTCTTAGATTTCCTTTAAATTCTTTTACGAGAGAATTGTTAGTTAGGTTAGGTTTAGGGGTGTGTCAGTTCAACCCAAATGCATGGAGATTAATCATTTCTATGCAAGTTTTGTGGAGGGAAGTGTTTGGAGGGGATCGTCCTATTACTGTGGATGAGTTCCTCTACTGCTATAAACCTTCCGAGATTCATCAATCTCCTGGCTTTTATCAATTCATAGCCAGGAGTAAAGACTGTAGACTAGTGAAATCCCTGGCCTCGTCTGACAGAAAATGGAAGACGGAGTTTTTCTTCATCTCTGGATTCTGGGCTGGAAATCTTGTAGACATTGGCCGGGATTCTTTTGGTTGTTTTACTAGGGACCTAGGGAACCTTCGTCCTGAGGGTAAGCCCCTTACCTTTCCCCTTCTTTTCCCTTACCTTTCACTTATTTTTAACTCATTTAATCTTGGTTTATTTTATTACAGCTGTTGGACGACCCACTTTGAGCAAGTTGCACCGTGATCGCGTCCACATGGCTCGTCTACACGTAGACAGGGATTTCCATTCTTTGGTCACCCTCAGACGACTAGCTAAGTGGGGTTTAGGTCCTAACCCATCTAATATTGCACTCGCACACGAGATCACAGTGAGAAAAAGTAAGTAAATTCTTTTGCATTCCTTAGACTTTTGCATTCCTTACATTTTTTATTTTCATTTTTCTAAGTAAATCCTCTTCGTCCCTTTACAGTAATGGCAACCATGAGAGGTAACAAGGGGAAGGAAGTAGGTGTAGAGGGGAACCGTCCTGAGTTTGAGCGCCAAGCTCGTCCCACTGCTGGGGAAAAACGGAAAACCATCTCCAAAAACTTAGACTTGGAGAACCTCCCCAGTAGGCGAGGTAAAAAAGTTAAGCATGGCTCATCCTAGGTGATCAAGCCCACTCCGTCCTCTCAGCAACTTGCCAAAGTTTATGAGGTTGACTCATCCACTCCTATGGAGTCTACTCCGTCTAAGACCCCTCCGTCTAAAGTTGCGCCTTCCTCGTCTCAACCATCCCAAAAGGCCCTCTCTAATATCATTGAAAATGAAGATTTGGCCTGGGAGCGTTTTAAAAGCGCAGTGACAGACGAGGATATTAACGTCTGCTATGACATGTCCCTAAAGGACTTTGAACACTTTGGTGTTCATGACCTCTTCAAGGTAAAATTTTTTCCTTCGTCTTGACTAAATGTTTATCATGACTAAATGTACATTTTTCTCCTTTTTTTTTTTTTTTTTTTTTTTTAACTAATCCTGTTTTGTTGTTGACTTTTTCCAGGGCATGTCTAAGTTTATAGCTGCGTCCAGATAGGCCACTGGGTTGGACAAGACGAGGATTTTACTGGAGACGAGGATATAGGAGCTAAAAGAAGAGGCTAGGCAATGGGCTGAGGTGGCTGCCAAGACGACGGAGGAGGCGAAGGATCTTAAAGCTTTGGTTGAGGAGTTGAAGGTTAATGCTGTAGAGAAAGATGCTCGTCTTGAAGATTTACAAAGGAAGAGCGACGAGCAAAGCATTCTCCTTTCCAGAGCCAAGGAAGATGCAGTGGCTGAATTTAAAGCATCTAAGGAATACACAAATGCTTTGGACACCAACTACGCAGCAGGGTTTGAAGACTTCAGGATAGACGCTACCGAGAAATTTCCTGATGTGGACTTTAGCTCTATCATGCTTAATTTGAACCCTGCCACCATTAGCTCTCTCCTTGGCCTTGACTCTGAGGACACCAACATAGAGGATGATGCCACAACTCAGCCTCAGGACGACCCCAATCCAGACGCCTCAATTTAGAAAATACTTCGATAACTTATTTATTATTTTTGAGTTTAGTTCTTTTTCTTTCTTTCTTTTTTTAAGAAAATATATGTAACTTAAGTACATCTAATTCGTCCATGTTTAAGGACGAATCTTGATAAACAGTTAAGGGTGTTTAGGACGTTTCTTGTCCGCCCTTGAAAAACAATTAAATGTATACTGTTTGTTTTATGTGCATGGACGAGTGTTTATTTTCTATACTTGATTTCCTTTTTTACTCGTCTATACTTTATACACAAACTCAAACAGTTTTTATTGGAATTCTCACTTGAGTGTAATTTATCCATGTAAAAATGGTAACAAAAACTTCACTCGAAATGGTTTAAGTAAATAGGCACTACTCGTCCTTAGACTTGCCTGTGCTTTTATCTCATCCATGAGATACCTTCTTCTTTGAAGTAGGTGATTTAAACAAGTTCAAAACGCCCATGTTGTCTCTCGTCCATGGTATGATTAGGTATCATCTTCTACGCTCCCCCATTCTATGGACGAGCATGCCTTGGTTTTGCTTGTAATTTGATGTGCCAGCTCTATCTCGTCCTTAGCTTTGGATGAGAATGCTTTACTTAGGAAAACTTGAGATTACATCTCTGCGTCCAGAGAATTTTCTCGTTTTAAGCTTTTTAGCTGTTTTCAAGTCAATATGAACAAAAAGCAGTGCTTGAATTATGGATTTACACAACAATATGTACATTCCACAAATATTGTTCACAATATATTGTTCATAGACGAGGCATGTTTTAAGAAACTAATGCCTGCCTTAAAAGAAAACCAAACACAAACCAAACCATAAACTTGTCCTTAACACAATAATAAGACAAATTAAATAAACAGTCTTTTATGTAGAATAGTTTATGTAGTTTTCAGACTCGTCCGAAGTCATGTTCATCTAAGCTTGCGTTTTATTGATAGTACTTCCTCAAGTGCTCCACATTCCAAGGATGCTCTAACTTCCTCCCATCAAGTGCTTCCAAGTAATAGGACCCTTATCTTTTGCAGTTGACGACTCTGTAGGGGCCTTCCCAATTTGGTCCCAACCTCCCGTGAGCTGGGTTCTTTGTTGCCAAGGAAACCCTTTTCAGGACGAGGTTTCCTACGCTAAAATGCCTTGGCTTCACCATTGCATCATACTGCCTAGCCATAAGGTTTTTGTACCTTGCCATCCTTTGTTTAGCGTCCATCCTTACCTCGTCTATGAGATCAAGGTTCAAACGGAGTTGCTCCTCATTATCTTTGTCTTGATACGCTGCCACTCTATGATTAGCCATATGCACTTCTGCAGGTATGACTGCTTCTGTTCCATAGGCTATCTTGAAAGGAGTTTCCCCTATAGGAGTTCTTGTTGTCGTTCTATATACCCACAAAACACCTGGTAGCTCATCTGGCCACACTCCCTTAGTTAATATGAACGAAAAGCAGTGCTTGAATTATGGATTTACACAACATTATGTACATTCCACAAATATTGCTCACAATATATTGTTCATAGACGAAGCATGTTTTAAGAAACTAATGCCTGCCTTAAAAGAAAACCAAACACAAACCAAACCATAAACTTGTCCTTAACATAATAATAAGACAAATTAAATAAACAGTCTTTTATGTAGAATAGTTTATGTAGTCTTCAGACTCGTCCGAAGTCATGTTCATCTAAGCTTGCGTTTTATTGATAGTACTTCCTCAAGTGCTCCACATTCCAAGGATGCTCTAACTTCCTCCCATCAAGTGCTTCCAAGTAATAGGACCCTTGTCTTTTGCAGTTGACGACTCTGTAGGGGCCTTCCCAATTTGGTCCCAACTTCCCGTGAGCTGGGTACTTTGTTGCCAAGGAAACCCTTTTCAGGACGAGGTCTCCTATGCTAAAATGCCTTGGCTTCACCATTGCATCATACTGCCTAGCCATAAGGTTTTTGTACCTTGCCATCCTTCGTTCAGCGTCCATTCTTACCTTGTCTATGAGATCAAGGTTCAAACAGAGTTGCTCCTCATTATCTTTGTCTTGATACGTCGCCACTCTATGATTAGCCATATGCACTTCTGCAGGTATGACCGCTTCTGTTCCATAGGCTAGCTTGAAAGGAGTTTCCCCTGTAGGAGTTCTTGCTGTCATTCTATATGCCCACAAAACACCTGGTAGCTCATCTGGCCACACTCCCTTAGCCCCCTCAAGTCGAGTCTTGATTAACTTTAGCAAGGATCGGTTTACAACTTCTACTTGGCCGTTAGCTTGTGGGTGGGCTGGTGAAAAGTAGTGATTTTGAATTCCGAAAGGTAGGCAAAAATCTCTAAAAAGTGCATTATCAAATTGCCGTCCGTTGTCTGATATCAGCACCCTGGGTACTCCAAATCTACACACAATGTTCTTCCACATGAAGTTTTTGACATTCTGTTGTGTAATGTTAGCCAAGGATTCCGCTTCTACCCATTTGGTAAAATAATCAATACCAACCACGAGGAATTTCATTTGCCTCACGCCCAGTGGGAATGGACCCAGAATGTCTAGCCCCCATTGTGCAAAAGGCCAAGGGGTCGTCATTGGAGTCAAATATTCTGAGGGTTGCCTGGGGACGTTGCTGAACCTTTGGCACTGGTCGCAGACCTTGACGTAGGCCTTAGCGTCAGCTTGCATGCTAGGCCAATAATATCCTGCACGGACGATTTTGTGGATGAGTGATCTGGCTCCTGAGTGATTGCCACACGCTCCTTCATGGATTTCCCTTATTATGTAGTTTGCTTCGTCTGGTGCCAAACACCTTAGATATGGCTGGGAAAAACCTCTTTTGTAAAGAATCTCGTTCATAAGAACGTACCTGGCTGCCCTTACCCTTAGCTTTCTTGCTTCGTCCTTCTCTTCTGGGAGTCGTCCGTCTTTTAGGTACGACACAATTGGAGTCATCCAACTTGTCCTGCCTTCCACCTGTTGTACTTTTGGGATCTCTATACTTGGCATATATTGAATTTCATCAATTTCATCTACGGCTTCACTCGCTGAGGCTTCTTTCGCCAAAGCATCGGCTTCCATGTTTTCTTCCCTTAGGATCTGAACGAAGTTCACTTCTTCAAACTTTTTAACAAGGCGCGTCACTCTGTTTAGATACTTCCTCATCTGTCCTTCCTTGGCTTCAAACACGCCATTCACTTAGCCTATGATTAGCTGAGAATCTCCAGGACGAGGAGTGACTCTGCTTCAACGGACTTGGCCAATTCCATCCCTTTGAGAAGAGCTTCATACTCGGCTTCATTATTAGTTGTCTGGTACTGCAAACGAACCTTGTGTTTTAATTTGTCTCCCTCTGGAGATTGTAACACCACACCTACTCCTCCTGCGTACTGCGTAGACGAACCATCCACATAAACCACCCA
This sequence comes from Quercus variabilis, assembly GCA_030445155.1. Lineage (NCBI taxonomy): Eukaryota > Viridiplantae > Streptophyta > Magnoliopsida > Fagales > Fagaceae > Quercus > Quercus variabilis. The sequence continues at coordinate 40,906,090 of CP129446.1, read as the reverse complement.
CTTAATGCTTTCCTTCTCACCCACCTCGTCACAATTCAAAGTAAACTCAGCAATGAAATCTGCCAGAGTTTGAGCTTTTATGGCATGCCTCGGTTGATACTTTATGTCAAACTCACTGAGCTCGACGGCCCATTGGATCAAACGTCCTACAGCCTCTAGTTTGTTCATTGCCTTCTTGAGTGGGTGATCTGTCATGACATTAATGATGTGAGCCTGAAAGTAATGCCTTAGCTTTCTGGAGGCTGTTATCAGGGCAAAAGCCAATTTCTCCATCAACGGATATCGTCCTTCTGCTCCCCTCAGTGCTCTGCTGGTATAGTACACAGGTCTTTGTACCTTGTCTTCCTCCCTTACTAATGCTGAACTCACAGCATATGGGGTGACTGCCAGATATAAATACATCTCTTCCCCTTGCACGGACGGGCTTAACAAAGGGGCCTTGGTGAGGTATGTCTTCAAATCTTCAAAAGCTTTCTGACACTCGTCAGTCCATTTAAATGCTTTTTTAAGAACCTTAAAAAATGGCAGACACTTGTCGGTAGCTTTAGAAATAAAACTGTTGAGGGCAGCGACTCGTCCGGTGAGGGACTGGACTTCTTTAACACTGCTCGGAGGCTTCATATTCAATATTACTTGGATTTTATCAGGGTTTGCTTTGATTCCTCTGTAGGAGACCATAAACCCCAGGAATTTTCCTGATGATACTCCAAAAGCACATTTGCTAGGGTTCAACTTCATGTGATACTGCCTTAGTGTACTGAATGTTTCCTGCAAGTCGCCTAGATGCCTATCCTCGTCCTGAGTTTTTACCAACATATCGTCTATATAGACTTCCATATTCCGCCCGATCTGTGGACGAAACATATGATTAACTAGTTGTTGGTACGTTGCTCCAGCATTTTTCAAACCGAAAGGCATCACTTTATAACAGAATAATCCCTGACTGGTGACAAAGGACGTCTTCTCTTGGTCCGCTTCATCCATCTTGATCTGATTATATCCAGAGAATGCATCCAGGAAACTGAACAACTTATGGCCTGCAGTAGAATCTACCAGCTGATCAATGCATGGTAACAGGTAACTATCCTTGGGATAAGCCTTGTTTAAGTCAGTGAAATCAACACACATCCTCCACTTGCCGTTCACCTTCTTGACCATGACCACATTGGCCAACCGGTCAAGATAGTATACCTTTCGAATGAACTTCGCTGCAATTAACTTCTAAACTTCCTCCTTAACAACATTGTCTCTCTCTGGGGCAAACACCCTCTTCTTTTGTCGCACTGGTTTGGAGGAAGGGCATACACTTATACGGTGGGTAATGACACTAGGATCTATACCCGGCATGTCTTCGTGACTCCATGCGAACACATCTCTGTTTCTTTTCAAAAAACAAATGAGATCTTTCTTGATCTTCGCTTCCAGATCTGCTCCAACCCTGGTACACCTCTCCGGGTTATCATCATCTAAAGGAATATTTTCCAACGCTTCAATGGGTTCTGCCACAACTTTCTTTTCTTCGATAGTCATCGCTTGAACTTGCTCGTCCGCAGCCAACATGGCTAGATAACACTCTCTTGCTACTAATTGGTCTCCCTGTACTTGGCCTACTCCATGTTCCGTTGGGAACTTGACCGACAAGTGGTAAGTAGATGTAATTGCCTTCCACCGATTTAGGGTTGGCCTTCCAATTATTGCATTGTAAGAAGATGAACAATCAACTACAAGAAAGTTCACCTCCTTGGTAACTTGCTGTGGATATGCCCCCACTGTCACTGGTAATGAAATACTACCCACGGGTTGCACCTTCATTCCACCAAAACCTACTAGGGGGGAACTCGCTGGACAGAGCAAATCTCGTCCTAACCTCATCTGCTGAAAGGCTGGATAGTACAAGATATCAGCCGAACTCTCATTATCTATCAACACCTTTCTAGTCTTGTAGTCTGCAATAAGGAGGGTGATGACAATAGCATCGTCATGAGGGTGATGGACTCTCTCTGCATCCTCGTCCGTGAAGGTGATCGCCTGTTCGTCTGCAGTCCTTGCACTCGGTGATCGTCCAGAGAGCTGAACGCTCTGTACTGCTTTCAAGTATGCCTTCTTCGACTTGGACGACTGTCCTGTAGGACTTCCCTCTAGGATGATTCTTATTTCTCCAAGCGGTGGTTGTGATGTCTCCTCTACCTTTGCTTCCAATTTCTCATCCTTGTGGTCTCGTCCAAGGAAATTCCTTAACTTTCCTTACTTGATGAGGTTCTCAATCTGCTGCTTCAAATCAAAACATTCGTCTGTATCATGCCCATGATCCCTATGGAAGCGACAATATTTGTTCCGATTGCGCTTGTTGGGATCCCCCTTCATCTTCTCTAGCCACTTCAAAGAAGGCTCGTCTTTAATTTGCATAAGAACTTGCTCAAGTGGCACATTCAAGGGGGTATATTGTTGATTTCGTGCTGAAGGGCCTGCTTTCTTTTCTCGATCCCTCTTATCCTTCGTTCATCCCTTCTTAGGACGAGGACCTTGTTCCGATTGACGCGTTGTGTTGGCTTCAACCTTCTCAACTCTCTTCCTCTTCTTGGCTATGATAGCATCCTCTGCATTCATGAAGTTTTGGGCTGAATGAACTAGCTCAGCCATAGTTTGAGGCGCCTGTTCATATAACGTATGGATAAACATATCAAAATGAACGCCATTATAAAATGCTGCCAGGAGGAGTTTATCATCCACCTCGTCTACTGCTAGAGCATCCCTGTTGAAACGCGTGATGAAGGTCCGCAAAATTTCATTCTCCCCTTGCTCTATGGTTAGCAAACTGGACGAAGAACGCTTGTGCCTCTGCCTTCCAATGAAATTGTTGACGAACAACTTGCTTAACTCTTCAAAGGATGCCACTGTATTAGGAGGTATTTTGTTGAACCACACTCGTGTAGGTCCTTTCAAGGTAGTAGGAAAAGCTTTGCACATTATTTCATCCGGAACTCCTTGAAGATGCATAGTAGTTTTAAAGGTGGCAATGTGGTCGAAAGGATCTCGCATCCTGTCATACGAATCTAAAGGAAGCATCTTGAACTTAGGCGGCAAAGGATGAGCATTGATGGACGCCACAAAGGGGGAATCAGTTCTGTGAACTAAGTCTTCCACAGGGTTTGTTTTCCTCATGTTTATCCCTCATCTCATCCATGACCCTTCTCATTTGATCCATTTCTCTTTCTAAGTGAGGTACCCTCCGTGAAACGGTACCTCTTGACTGATTTTCAGTTCCAACATTCCTTTCTTCCTCTTGACTCTCGGCCCGTTCTCCAGCATTCCGTTCATGAGGCTGCTTCCTTAACTCAAGTTGCCTAACCAACTCTTGGTTTTGACGAGTTAATTCTACCATAGCAGCAGCCATGGATTGCATATGTTGGAATGAGGGTGGTTGCATGATGGGTGCTGACTGACGGTCGTGGTGAGGGGTATTAGATGCGTCCCTGCTATGTTGAGGGCCTGGACTCGTTGCCCTAGATCTTGTCCGAACCATTTCAACCCTTGATTGGAGAAAGAAACTATAGAACTCAATAAATTAAGTCCCAATAACAACAGATTTTTACGTTTCCTCCCCACAGACGGCGCCAACTGATACTTTCAAAGGAATCAGTGGGCTGAAAAATCTCCGGATGCTCTTGATCTTGAAGAGTGAGTCTTGAAAAACCAAAGGAAATCAACAGAGAAGACCGGTGGAAGCCGGCCTTTAATTCTCCGATGGTAAAGTTAGTAAATTGAAGGAGAAAAGAGCCCTCAAGACTTCCTTAACTTCTTATCTAAAATTTACCAAAGAGAAAAAGTCCCCTTACCTCTGTGCAGAAAGGCCTTTATATAGCGTTAGAAATCGGTTATTTCTCCTAATCGTCGTAGAGTTTGGAGGATTCAGAGGGTAACTTCCTTAACTGTCACAAGGGTCACCTCTTCGGGAACTGTGTTGAGATTCAAGCAATATGACTTTTGGTTGGAAGTGTGCTTAGTCTAACTCTTGGTGAATTTACCTCGTCCGTCATTAAAGAAGGACGAGGTTCACTGCCCACTCGTCCTTCATTGGATGAGTGCGTAGAAGAAGAAGAATAATGGTAAAGGAGGGACGAATGTACTAACCATTCGCTCTCTGCTCTGAACATTGCTATGGACGGCCATATGGACGAGTGATTGACTTGGTGTTTTTCTTGCACCATCAACGTGATTGTACAATTGGCAGTTAATGTGGCATGAAAAATAATTTTTTACCATTTTGTTTGACACATCAACATTTTTCATTCAAGGATAACCACATGGACTAAATTGGTACGACATTGAAAAAGTTAGGGACCAAATTGACATAATTGAAAGGTTAGGGACTAAATTGACATTTGATGTAAAGAATAAGGACTAACTTCGTAATTTACCCTTTATTCAACGATGTAGCCTCCTCTTTATATAGAATCCGATTATAAAGATACAGATTTTAGGTTAGATAAATCCTAAGCAAGCTGCTCTAACCTTGCCCAATTGAGGCAATTGCGTAAGCCCCCATATTAGATAATACCCCATCATTTTCATCCTATAGTATGGAACTATATTTATGTAACAAATAAAAATAAAATATATCACATACTTATTTACTTCACTCATTTTTTAGAAAAGTTTCAATGCTTAGCATATCAACTTTTTTCCCCTCTTATCTCACTTAAAAAAAAAAAAGAAAAAAGAAAAACTATTATCACATTTAAATAAAGAAATATTTCCATCTTCTCATCAAATGTCTCCTCTCTTTCTCATTCTCTTTCAAAAATAATTATTCTAACTACTTATCATCAAATCACATATATTTTCTCTCTAATAGCATTTCTTGATAGTCAATTACCGTCAAACTACTATTTTTCATCTCTAAATTTATTCTCTTACATAAAATCAATTGTCACAAAATAATGGAGGATTGGTCATATTTTTCAATTAAAAGTGAGATGTTAACAAAGCTTAATACAAATATTTAATTAGTAATTTTGCTTCTGGAAAGAAAAGAGTAATTAATTTTAAGTATAAAAAAAATTATAATATAGAAAGTTAAATAAATATCATTTAATTTTTTTATTACTAAGAAACGATAATTGATATATTTATTCATAATTGCATTGTACAATGGGAAAGAGAAAAATGAGGCATTCTTAAAATCGAACAATGTTATACTCATTCTCTTTTGCAACACTAGAGTAGCTCTATTACATTGCAATGGAACACTAATAAAAGAAACATTATGAAAACTTTTAGAATCAAAACAATATCCTCTAGAATCCAAGCAACTCCTAGGGGCAGTTTTGTATGAGTTAAGAAGGGTCACTAATTCACCCAAAGTGCACTCCACTACAATACTAAGAAAGTAATTAGAGTGACAAAATAACAGAGGTTTTCTCATTAATGTTGAAGCCATCCACAAAGCAACATAATCTTTCTTTACACATTCAAAAGTTGTTGCAAGAATTTCTCCTTTAGAGTTGCAGACTAGTAGACCAATACCCAGGGACGGAGACAGACTTTAGACTTGGGGGGTCAAAACATATGCTAAAAAAATTTCTTGACTTGTAACTAAAAGAGACTATCTTATATAAATTAATGTTTCAATTAGTTCTTTTTGTTATTTATTTAATTAATTTTCAAATGTTTCATCAATTTCAAATCTTATAGCTCTACCGATTGAGAATTAAAAAGAAATATATAAACAAAGAGAAGATAAGAAAAGCCCATGTGTACATATATATATATATATATATATAGAGAGAGAGAGAGAGAGAGAGAGAGAGAGAGAGATTCTTAGGGTACTAAAAAAACTTACAAACTCATATGTTAAAGCATGTGATTAGGTCCACTTCAACACATAATAAACAAATGTTAATTAATTTTTTGTGAACGATGACACATAAATTTATCATATTTATCTACAAAAATTTGTAGCTCACTTTAAATATTTATTGAAAACAAAACTTAGATATAGTATTTTTCACCAATTTAAAATTTTACAATAAAGTGATGGCCTTTTTTTTTTTTTTTTTTTTTTTTTTTTTTTTTTTTTTTTGGTTGTTGTTGTTGTTGGGTTCTAAGGGCCAATTTATAAATGTTTGGGGAAAGGAGGGCAAGAGTAATTTTTTTTTTTTTTTTAAAAATCTAAATGTTAAAAGAATTCAGAATATATATACTATTATGATTTAAAAATAAATTGGCGGGGGGGGGGGGGGGGTGGGGGGGACTGCCCCTAGTCAATGAATAGCTCGTCCCTGCCAATACCCCCTAGTTAATTGATATATGATAGAATAATTTATTTAGAACGGTCATGAGTGCTTAACTAACACTTCCCAATGTTTCTAATGGAAATGTTTAAGGTTTAAATTTCTCATTCCCCAATTATCAAATTACCCAAAAAAAAAAAAAAAAAAAAACTTCAATTAAAATTGTCAATTTAGATTTCAAATCTTATCAAGTCAACCCTGATCCTAAGATAACAACACTAAAATACCAATCCTAATTCCTTAATACCAATCCTAAGTTGGTGTTTGGTTGGGAGAATCTATATTACTCTGGCAATTTAGATGCTTTGGAATATAAATATACCTATGTTTGATTTGATTAGGAATCTAACAAGAATCTTGAATATATGAGATGCCTATATTGGATTTATTTGTAAGAATCTTATAAGAATTATTTATTTTTCCCAAAATAACCTTTGTTTTGTATCCATTTTTTTTCCTCCACAAAAATTTAAAACAAAGATATAAACTATGAATCATGGAAAATTCAATAAAATTATAGTACAACATTTTCTGAATAGCATGTATGGTACAGAAATAATTATTTGAATTGTCAATTTATAATTTTTATTTTATTTTGTTGGTTAAAGGGTTGAGATGAATGAGTAAAATTTCCGGTTTAAAAAAAAAAAAATTGTAACTTTTTCCATGTATAAGAGTGTGAATACTCACATTTTTCAAAGAGAATTCACATTCCTACAAAATTCTTAAGTATCTAATTCCCTTATATGATTTACAATTGAACATAGACATATTTCAACATTCCTAGAAATTTTAAAGATTACCCCATACAAAATGTCACCTTAATTAATTAAGCCTATTACTACATAACAGTTGTAGATGGACTAAGGAAGAGACGTAAATTGTAATTCCATCATAAAATAACGATGATCTCCCTATGTTTGACATATGAAACACATACCTAGTAGACAATAGTAGACTTTTTCTCATTGCTTAAAGCCCCACTTTAATACTACAAAAGTTAGGCCCTTATTTATTGGTACTCAAGGATAGAGTCAGAACTTTGAGTTAGGGGGTGTGGTTTTATTGTTGGTTGTGTGCAGCAATTTCAACCCCTTATTCTACTACATACTATTGAGGTGGTTTTTTTTTTTTTTTTTTTTTTTTTTTTTTTTTTTTTTTTTTTTGTGTGTGTGTGTGTGTGTGTGTGTGTGTGTGTGGGTAAGTACAAATTTTTTTTTTAGAATTTTTTAAAGGGTAGAGTTATTTATTTTGGATCAAATTAGTTAATTGAGCTTAATTTTATTTTTGGTTTTACTGGTAATTTTTGTTGTTACGCCTTTTTTGTTTTGTTTTTGTTTTGGGATTGTATAGGGGTGCAGTTTTTTTTTTTTTTTTTTTTGGATTTTTTTTTAGATTTTGGATCTATAAATTTTTTTAAGGTCACTAAAATGAGGAAAATGTTAGGGTTACAAGTTTTTTATAAATTACTGATGTGATAAATGGTTACTGGTAAATAAAAAAATGATGTGAGTAGTGTGTTCATATGCGAACCAATAAGAATCTGTTACCAAAATAGTTTGTAAAAATGTTATAAAAAAGTTTGTGAGAATAGCATTACTCTTAAAAGGATCAATGATATTGTTAAAGGGAAACAAAATGCAATTTTATAGAACAAAATTACTAAAATTAGTACATATAATATATATATATATATATATATATTTTTTATTAATCTAGGGGGCCATTGCCCCCCTAGTCCAAAGGTAGTTTTGTCATTGCTGGTGTGGGGCCCAAGAATCCGATGATCCCAGCCCACTTCATATTAAATCCAAGGCCCACGCCGAGAATGAAGAATCATCCGAGGACGAGCGTAGAAAGCCCAAGTGGCCAAGGGGTATCACCGAGGACGATCTTGCTCTCAGACATCTGAGACCATAAAAAGGAAGGGTAGCACGCCTCCAAAGGAGGCCTCCCCAAGCACTCCAAGAAAAAGACAAGTATGAGGGGCCACCCATGGAAGCATGGTGGAGGAGAAATTCAAAGAAGAACTGTCATCTCTACATTAAATGTGCACAACTAATGTTCTGGCCGCATTAATGGAGAAATGACCCCTGAACAGTGCTGCCTTAGTTGCTGCAACTCGTAGGAGGTTTGGTAAGGTGGCTGATAGGACGGGTAGTTAGAGGGAGTCACAGATGATCAACAAGTGAAAGAAAGAGATCATTGGAGGAGGACTATATATAATAGGGAGAAACTGATCAAAAAGGGGGAGGCTCATTGAAGAAGAGCCAGAAAGCTCCTCGGACTGTGCCGAGAACAAACTTTCTTAGATAATCTCAGTTCGTCTATGTACGATGGTGATGATCATCATATGGACTGTTGTCCATGCACTAAAGTCTAGTTCTTTATCCCACTCTTTACAAATTCACTGTATTGGGCTAGTTGGATCTGAGTCCACTCGTCCACCAAGAGAAGCGCTCAGATCCAGCCAAGAGAAGCGCTCAGATCCAGTCCCTACAATTGGCGCCGTCTTTGGGAAGAACTTGTACATTAGTGAGTGCAATGGTCAATATGATGGTAGGATTAACGCGCTGGCAACATTCTTTGATGATTGCGCAACTAGCGGTACAGGATACATGGTTATGATCCTGATTGTTCCTATGTTGTTAGCTTATTTAGAATCTGCGGCTGAGTGCTGCGGTCAACTTCGTTAAAGTCGAGAAGACAATTTTTCATTATCGTCAACAACACCAATTCCAAGTCTCATTGGAGGGAAAAATAACAACACACTCACTCATGAAATAATTGTTGCAGAGAATTGAAAGAATCAGAAAGTAAAGCGAGTAAAAAAAAAATGCAGCTTTTTATTAAATAAAGGAAAGATACATCATACACCAAGTGGTTTAGGCAGGCTTGTTCTAAAGCTAGCTACAGAAACAGGGGCTTAGGTAGGTTTGTCCTGAAGCTAACAAAAAAAAAAAAAAAAAAGGGGAGGGGGCTGAGGCAGGCTTGTTTTAAGGCTACCAACAACCAACAGCAACCACGCCTGTACGAATGGTGCCAGCGATGAGAAAGGAGAAGAAGCGGAAGCGCCTAATGCTCCCTTGGTCCTCTCCCAGTTTCATGATAATTAAGCATTGGAGGTGGCAACACCTGGGCAGCAAACGTTCTGCGATCTTGCAAACCTCCATCGGCGAGTAAGCTAGACGCGAATTGCTACCGGCTTGAAGGGCAGGCAAAGACGCATATTCCAAAGCGAGTGTGACTCGCATCAGACTTTCGGTGCGACGAAGTTTGGGTCAAACCTTGACGGTAGGACATTTCGTGGCTGGGAGAAAGGTTCGTGGGAGCACCTTCAGTCTCCGCTTCCTTCACCTCAACTGCATCGTCTAGGATCTAGGCGGCGTTCTTGGCTCCTAAAGAGTGCTTGGCTTCCTCGATCGCAATTTTGGTAAAATTCTTTGAAATGCCTAAAGGGTTGAGAACTTAGGGTTCCTGTGGAACTCAATGATTTGTAAAATGCGGGAGAATAGTCCTCCTCAGAGTGCCTTATATAGAAGGAGAAGATAGGTGGAAATTATTCCGCGTGGAATTTGTAGGAAGAAATTATAACCGATATTAACTCTAACCAACTTCCAAAGAAGCCACCAACCATTGGATCCACATTAACCCACAAAGATATTAATGAGGGCATGCCTCGCATACCGAAACGTCAGGTGCGCAACTCGAACAACCAAAAGACGCCTCGTAATTAGAGGTGGCGAAAAATTGGTGCGAGGGGGCGACTGTCGCACGTGAGGACAGAAATCCAAACTGCCCTTGTCCGGGTTAATGTTGGGCTAAAGGCCTAGTTTGAGGAAGAGCCCCTCCTTGGCAAGGCAAGGCCAAGACTGTCACCAAACTTAGAAGCAAACTTTCCAACGCTGAGGATAAGTTCCCTCACTCCTAACAATAACGATTAAGTACTAGACATAACCAAGGTCTTGCATGATCCTTGGACCTAAACCAATGGAGAAACTAGCTACTACACAAGATTAAGTACTAGACATAACCAAGGTTTTGCATGGTCCTCGGACTCAAACTTATGGGGAAACTAGCTACTTCAAGTACTAGACAGAACCAAGGTCTTGCATGGTCCTCGAACTCAAACCTATAGGGAAACTAGCTACTTCACAAGAATAAGTACTAGACATAACCAAGGTCTTGCATGGTTCTTGGACTCAAATTTATAAGGAAACTAGTTACTTCACAAGATTAAGTACTAGACAGAACCAAGGTCTTTCATGGTCCTCGGACTCAAACCTATGGGGAAACTAGCTACTTCACAAGAATAAGTACTAGACAGAACCAAAGTCTTGCATGGTCCTTAGACTCAAACCTATGAAGAAACTAGTTACTTCACAAGATTAAGTACTAGACAAAACCAAAGTCTTTCATGGTCCTCGGACTCAAACCTATGGAGAAACTAGCTATTTCATAAGAATAAGTACTAGATAGAACCAAGGTCTTGCATGGTACTTGGACTCAAACCTATGGGGAAACTAGCTACTTCACAAGAATAAGTACTAGACAGAACCAAGGTCTTGTATGGTCTTCAGACTCAAACCTATGAGAATACTAGTTACTTCACAAGATTAAGTACTAGAGAAAACTAAGGTCTTGCATGGTCCTCGAACTCAAACCTATGGGGAAACTAGCTATTTCACAAAAATAAGTACTAGACGGAACCAAGGTCTTGCATGGTCCTCAGACTTAAACCTATGGGGAAACTAGTTACTTCAGAAAACTAAAGTACTAGACAAAACCAAGGTCTTGCATGATTCTCAGACTCAAACTTGTGGGGAAACAAGCTACTTCACAAGAATAAGTACTAGACAGAATCAAGGTCTTGCATGGTCCTCAGACTTAAACCTATGGGGAAACTAGCTACTTCATAAGAATAGGTACTAGACAAAACCAAGGTCTTGCACGGTCCTCAGACTCAAACTTATGGGGAAACTAGTTACTTCACAAGATTAAGTACTAAACAAAACCAAGGTCTTGCATGGTCCTTGGACTCAAACCTATGGGGAAATTAGATACTTCACAAGAGTAAGCAGGAGGCTTCACCACATCCTAGGGCGCCCCTTGATTACCTGTTTCTTCTTTCTCCAACACCCCTTGGTGCTCAGTCTCCTTAGAGGGCTTATCAGTTGAAGTTGGATCCTTGGCAGCTCCAGCTTGGCCCTTATCTGTCGCTTCGGAGGTGGTGCCAGCTTTAGAGTTGGCGGAGGTAACCTCACAAATGGCAGAGGGTAGTACACTCTCTCGGCCCTCATAAGCTTAGACAAGGCCTCAACCCTAGCTTGGTTGAGGGCCTCATTCCAAGTGTGGGAGCAGTAGCGTCTGCATACCTCGGGTACTTGAGCCTTAAGACTAGTCTCAGTCTTGGCCACTCCTTCAGCAAAAGCCTCTTCCTCCGCATGCTCCTTAGAGCTCTCAGCCTCTATCCTCGTAAACTCAGCCTTTACTTTGGCCGTCAAGGCTTCGTCCCTGGCAAACTCGACAACACCCTTAGCTCCCTCTGCCTCAACTAGTTTCCTCTTTAGGTCGACGATATACTCGTTGGCAATCTGCAACTGACCCTCAACTTCCAGCAGACGCCTTGTCTGATCCTCGGCCTATTTTTTAGTGCCAGCTAGGGCGGATACTGCGCTATCCCTGGCCCTCGTCATCTCCTTTTGCTCCTCCCTCGCCTTCTTGAGATTAGCCTCGGAGTTCTTGAAGGTATTCACGGCATCCAAGTGCTTGTTGCGTTCCTGATCCAGGGCCTTACTCTACTTATTAGCCTCCTCCTCTAGCCTAAAAGTGGCCTGTACAGCCTACCAATCGAAAGAAGTACATAGTAAGTTGGGAACTAAGGAACGAAATTTAACGAAGGCACAAGTGTCAGAGGTCTTACCATACCCAGGTACCTCTTGAGGCTAAGGATAGCCTCTTGCCTCCTCAAACCCCCCAGCTCGGCTATGTCGGTGGGGAATAGCAGGGACCTCTCCAGGGCATTAGCCACGTAAGCACCCTCGCACTCTTAGAAGTCCCTAAGGGAGGCGTCATCCATCAAGGGCTCCCCGTGAAGCACGGCGGCAAGCAGCCAGGCCTAGGGCTCGGACTGCCGAGCGACTTCCTTTTCCTTACCCTGATGCCCGATCCTCAACTGCTTGGAAGGTTGGCGGGCTTCATTTTCCCCTTGGGAGGAACGAGATCTCCCACTATCCACTGGGTCTTTGCCTTTGGAAGGCCTCTTCCTCTTCAGATCGAAGGACTCGAGCTGAGGATCCGAGGACGGCTGGGTAAAGGATGCCCTAGTCTGCGCAGGCAAAGACTTAGGAGGGGGAGGAGGAAGCTTGGATTGCTACTCCCCCGGCTAGCCCTCGATCAGGTCGAACAGACTAGTTTGGGGTTTCTTCTTGAAAACCATCTTGGCTTGAGAAGAAATCCCTTCTAATAAGATATCCGCTTTAATCAAGCTGGGGTTGCCTAGGTCACCAGAAGAGTCTTCAGGTGGATCGACTATTTCGAAAACACCAAATTCGTCCTCAAATGGACCCAAATTAGCAAGTTCCCCTTCTCTCCTTGCACTTTCTCCCTCAGCCTCCGCAGCCTGATGGGATGAAGAAGGGCCTGACAACGAAGCATCCTCTAGGGCGGGGGATCCTTTAGGGAGCCAGAACTCGTGTTTAGTTATGGTGATCTTGTGGAATCGAGGATCTTTGGCTCTGATCACGTACTTCGGGGCAGAAAATGATTTCTGCAGGGGATTGTACCCTAGGATCTTGTGAGTGGCTCTAACTTGGTTGTCAGCTTCATTCACAAAGACCTCTACCCTAAGTACAGCTTCCAAGTCTTCCTTGTTGACCAAATGGAAATGCTATTCAAAGGTGTGTGGATCTGCAAAAGAAAAATCATGTTCTTATTAGCAACCGAAAAAATGCCAATTGTGAAAACATAGCAGATCAACTTTCCCCTACTCTGAGTACCCTACCTGGCTCCCCCTCTACTGTCAAGCAAGAGAAGCTGTTGTGCCACTCCCCAGACACGATGCGAAAGTCCTGATTTAACCCTTTGCTGGACTCGGAGAGGCACTGAATGAGCCGAACCCTATTGTTCCTTGTCTTCATGTAGTAAGACTTGCCCTTTAAGTGTTGAAGGTTGTAGCACCAATTTACGTCGTGATGGGTTAACCTCAACCCCATCTTCTTGTTTAATGCATCCATGCAACCCAGGATCCTGAACACATTGGTGGCGCACTGAATAGGGGCTAATTGGAAGTGCCTAAGGTAGTCCCTCATCACTGGCCCCATAGGGATTCTCATACCGCCTTCAAGGAAGGCGATTACAGGAATCACAACCTCACCCACCTCCATCCTGATATACCAATCCCCCTCTTCACAGTGCCTCAAACCCACGTTACTAGGTATCTTATAATCGGTGATGAATTTCTCCATCACCTCCTCAGACTCAACCAACTTCTTAAACCTACCCATCCTAAAGAGCAGTTGAAAGACTCAGGAAAGAGCAAAAGAAAGAGAGGAATAAGGGGAAAATAAAACCAGAAAGGGAAAGAAACACAAGATAGAGTAAGAAGAAAACTTACAGAAATGAGGAAAGGCGCCCAGGACAGACTTTTTAGGCTGCGAAGAGACGCGAGCTGGGTTGAAGACTTGACCAGATTCGGGGTATGTGCATAAGAACTCTTGAATGCAAAAGTGAAGAGGCAAATCGGTTCAAATGGGTATTTACACCCTCAATCAAAAATAACTGTGCGGGGTTTCCCGCCCATAAAGGCAAAAAGAAATCCCCACCGTTAGATTGCCATCACACCGCCGAACGTGGGGAGGGGGTACAGAGCCGCCAAAATTTAATATGGGTGCATGTCGCATATCGAAGCACCAAAAATGTGCATTGGAATGGTGAAAAGACTCTAGTGCTGACATAGGACAAGACTGGACAAGCCACGACAAAGGTCCGAGGACATCAAAATCCTCCTCCCGGTCCGAGGATCCAGACAGCAGGTTTTTAAGGGGCTATTGTGGGGTCCAAGAATTTGTCGATCCCAGCCCACTTCATATTAAGCCCAAGGCCCATGCCAAGGATGAAGAATTGTCCAAGGATGAGCTAGAAAGCCTAAGTGGCCAAGGGGTATCGCCGAGGATGATCCTGTTCTTGGACATCCGAGACCACAGAAAGGAAGGGCAGTATGCCTCCAAAGAAGGGCTCCCCAAGCACTCTAGGAAAAAGACAAGTATGAGGGGCCACCCATGGAAGCATGGTGGAAGAAGCAATTCAAAGAAGAACTGTCACCTCCACATTAAATATGCACAATTAATGTTCTGGCCGCATTAATGGAGAAATGACCCCTGAACAGTGTTACCTTGGTTGTTGCAACTCACAGGAGGTTTGGTAAGGTGGCTGATGGGATGGGTAGTTAGAGGGAGGCACGGATAATCAACAAGTGGAAGAAAGAGATCGTTGGAGGAGGACTATATATAATTGGGAGAAACCGATCAAAAAGGGGGACGCTCATTGAAGAAGAGCTAGAAAGCTCCTCGAACTGTGCCGAGGACAAACTTTCTTAGATAATCTCAGTTCGTCTATGTACGATGGTGATGATCATCATATTGACTGTTGTCCACGCACTAAAGTCTAGTTCTTTGTCCCACTCTCTACAAATTAATTATATTGGGCTAGTTGGATATGAGTCCACTCGTCTATCAAGAGAAGCGCTCATATCGAGTCCCTACAGCTGGTATTTTAGGTTAAATAATGTGTTTAAACTTGATGAGAGAATGTAATTTTAAGTGTGTGAGATAATGGGAGACTTGAATATTTTTTTAGAATGGATTAATTTGGATTTGTGGACCTCTAACTTAATAATCAGATTACACGTGCGCATGCGTTATCAAGTTAGGGGGGTGTAGGCCTTTAAAGATTTTGGCAACATCTTTTTAATTTCCTAGTGATTTATTTAAAGTTTGAAACAGAAAGCCACGGCCCGCCACTATGTTTTTTGGGGTTCAATCTAAGAGTTACTTTATAAAATATTATTGGCCCAACAAAAGAACTTCATATGGTCAATTGTTTGCAAAGTCGACAAGAATCCTTTCCATTTTTGTTGTCACTATTGCTTTATTATAATTAATTTATAGATTAAATTATATGGAGGACGAAATGGGTATTTAGCCATAATTACCCAACTATATAGTTAGTTGGCCTGGTTCAGAAACTATATTATTTAATAGCACCTCGAGTCTCAGAGACTCGAATTGCATACTCACACCTCGACGCTTTGACACTCGGTTTTTATAGTTTAAGTTGGCGTGGTTCCATGTGGCGTCCACATGGAACTCGAGTTTCTGAGACTCGAGGTCCACGTCGACGCCATCTGGCGCTGACGTGGTCGTCCACGTGATGCCAGTTGGCTCAGACGTGGAACTCGATTTTCAGAAACTCGAGTTTTCATAGGGCTTTTCAAATTAAACGTCTATCTCTGACTTCGTTCCACTCTCACTTAGTCTCTCTCGTCTTCTCTCACACACCATTTCTGTGTCGCCCACCTCACCTCTGCCTCACTTCTGCCGCTCTCTCTCCCTCGCTCACTCACCGTTTCTCTGTCGCCCACCGAAGCTCAGCCTCACCTCAGCCACTGTCTCTCCGTCACTCACTCACCGCATTGTCTCCCTCATCGTCTTCTCTGGCTCGCCGTGTTCTCTGTCGCGCACTGAAGCTGAACCTCACCTCAGCCCCTCACTCTCCCTCACTCACTCACCGTCTCCTCTCCACTCTCGCTCACTCTACTCGGTCTCACAGAACTGAACAAAAAGGTGAGTTGCTTTTTATGGTTTGTGGGTTTGATGATTTTTGTTTTTTTTGTGGGTTTTGTTTTTGTTTTTCAGTTTGATGGTTTGTGGGTGTGATGATTTTTGTGTTTTTGTGGGTTTTGTTTTTGTTTTTCAGTTTGATGGTTTGTGGGTTTGATGATTGTTGTTTTTCAGTTTGTTTTTTTGTGGGTTTGAAGTTTATTGCATTTTGCTGTGACAGAGATTGATAGAAATTGATAGAAATTGATAGAGATTGACAGAGATTGATGATCTTCACTGATTAAGCTAACTAGAACCACCTAATCTCTTATACATAACATTTTTTTTCTCCCGGTTCTATAAGACTATAACTAGTTTGTGCAAACAATAGAGGTCTTAAAGTTTTTTATTTTTTAGAATTTGTGAAGTATAATTATAGTAACAAATTAACAAAGAAACTTAAAACGTTAAATGATCAACATCAGATTAGTTGAAGCCTTGAAGGAGTATTTCTAGTTATCTTAAGCTTGCATCATATTTTCTGATAAAAAAAATGGAAAAAAAGCTTGCATCATATTCGGGTGCCACAAGCCTAGATCCCCAACAGAGATACTTGATATGGGTTTGGTGGTGAGAGCCTAGGTTGCCAAACCTAAAACTTGTGTCAGAGAATATATAGATCATTATTTCTCAAGTTAGGCTGTGGTTGTATTGGCTGCATGAGGAATGTGGGTGCTTTGGATGCAAATTAAATGATACAGAGACACACTGAAAGCAGGAAGAGTTTCCACATGCATTGGGAACATCATTTATTATTGCTGTTTGACCCTTTGAAAATATTTTTTTGATAGGTACTATATAAAAGAGCTCATGATATTGTCAAGTGGATAAGAGTAAGACTCCAGATGCACAAGCTACCAAATTCTTTAGCTTCATATGTTATAGCTGCATCACCCTTTCTCTGGGTATAACGAGGTACATTCTCTTTGAAACCCTCTATTTTCAATTATTATATATGCCTCCATGCCTATTAAGCGGGATTGAGTTCCATGATTTGTGTTATTAGATCATGATATTTTGAGATTTATGTTCCTGGATCATGCTATTTTAATATTTTTGGTCTTAGTCCTACTGATTTGCTTCTATTTAATTAAGTATTGTTTGGGGTGGATCTAGGTTCATATTTCAACTTCAAAACCCATAGATTCATGTCTCAAAAAATTATTATTTTTGTTTAATCTTTAAGGGAAGTAATTATCATAAATTTATTTCATAAAACCTAAAATATGACTCTTGGCTGATGTACTTAACAACCCCCCCCCCCCCCTCCCCCCTGTTAAAAATAGAAGAGTCCATAGGCTGATTGGATCGTGAAATAATTCATCAATTGTAGTTTATATGATTATACAATCCTTCATTATTTCTTTTCTATTTTGAACAACCACTCATACAATAATTGAATGACATCCTTGGTCAATAGTCAACAGTCAGTAGTGACTCAATAGCATCAATAATGGCTTCAAGAAAGCCATGCGAAGTTGCGAACACAAAAATTTTCATCTCTTTCCACCTTGCAACAAGGTTCGAGGTAATACTTTCCTCACACTTTCCTGTCCACATCTTGGAACAATTGAATAGGCTCTTTCTTCCGTTGTTTTCAACACTTAACACGAGGCTTTTTTCCATTTCCTGCTGGGATATATGCTACTGATACCCATCCTTGGAACTTTGCTACCGGTCTTATCAGTCTAAAGGGATTTTCAATCAGTATTGAGCAAGCTTAAAAATGAAACAAAGTCACAGTCAATGGCAATGTTAGAAAATTTGGTTTGGGGTGGGGGAGGGGGGGCACGATTAATCTTAATCTTTTTTTTTAATAGATAAATAGTGGGGGAAGGTCGAAACACAAACCTTAGGCACCACAAAGGATGCCATTACCACTAGACTATCGCTTGAACCCGGATTAATCCTAATCTCATATATATGTAAAAATAAAATAAATTATTTTATCCAAACATTAAAAGAAGAGTCATCCAAGTATACACATCGCATACAGCCAGCTGGGGATCAATACAATCAAGAACACAAATTAAAAGCATCCATCAAATCATAAATCGAAGAGACAGTATGGCTTTCTACACTAGACATCCAATCTAATAGCGTTATAAAAAAATAGAAGTTTTAGATCAATTACATATTTTATATATATATATATATATATGTATAATGTTATGTAATAAATTATATATATTGCATCTAAACAGCACAAAACTACAAACATAAGGAAAAAAGTTTATGTCATTATCATTCATAAGCATATACTTTGAAGAATTCTTTTTATGTTTTTTTATTTTTTATTTTTTATTTTTATTTTTAATTTTGAATTGCTTTTAGATGTAAAAGAATATCATATAAGTATAAATATTTCTTCTTCTTTTTTAAATTACATATCATGTACTCTATGATTTATAAGCCGTATGAATATTAATGAAACATCTGTTCATCCATTTGCCAAGATTGTGATTAAATCAATTATAAATCGTAGATGCGCAAAAAAATAATTGAAAACTACATGGCAAAATAAGAAATGTTTCACACTGAAGAGATATTATTACATTTTATACTAAAAAAGACTTAATGCTAAATTTATAACCTAATATATAAGAGAAATACTGTGTCCACAATATTTTCACAATACTTTTACAATAAATCCTAACTGCTTACCTGTTTTTGTGTAGTATGGCTGCTGCAAATGCTGCACGGATTAACCATGCAGATCCTGGACCCATTAACCGCTTGGTGTTGACACAGCAGCCCAACCATCGGTCCGAAGCTATTTGGAATGGGCAGGTAAAATGCAACACTAAATCTCTATGCAATATGTACATGCATTGAATTCATACAATGTACACGCTGCAGCTGTCAAATATTAATCCATGGATCTGTTTTGTGCAGGATCCAGGGACCCTTACCTGCCGCAGCCGTAGTTCAGAGTTCTCCAATCGAGAGCCAATGGTGGACGACCGAGTCGTTAACATCATTAAGGCTCTTGGTTTGGAGGGACTCCTCTGGATCCCAGGTAGAGAGATTGACCATGGGTTGATAACGGCCTTAGTGGAGAGATGGCGACCTGAGACGCACACCTTCCACATGCCACATGGTGAGGTCAGCATCACATTGCAGGATGTTGAGGTTCTTCTCGGGCTTCCTGTCGATGGTGAAGCTATAACAGGGAGCACGCAGAAAATTTGGATAGATGTGTGCCAGGACTTCCTTGGGTTTATACCTATAACTCAAGACCAGCATAAGCAATTAGATGGGCAGAGGATTCTGATCAGTCGACTTTTGGAGCAAGTTGTTGGTCCATTGCCGGCTAATGCTGAAGAGGATGACTTGCATAAGTACACACGATGCTACATCCTAGCGCTATTGGGGGACACAATATTTGGGGACAAATCTGGCGATAGGGTGCATCTAATGTGGGTACAGCAGTTGGAAGATCTTCGCAACCCACGTATGTACAGTTGGGGAAGTGCTTGCCTTGCATGGTTGTATCGAGAATTATGCAAGGCAAGCGATAAGGGCACCAGTCAGATCGGTGGGTGTTTACTGTTGGTCCAGTATTGGGCATGGGCCAGGTTCCCCTATTTGTGCCCGGCGGTTGAGCGTGGCCCGCCAGTGGGTGCTTACGGTCCTCCAGTGCGTGCTCCACTGGCCCTGAAGTAAGTCTTTCTTGAATCCCATCCCCACTTCCTTTATTTTGGACACACTACATTCTCTCTTCCAAAACCCACTCCACCTGGTTTTTAACACTTTCTTTATGTCACTTTGGCGAATTTTTTTTTTTGGTGGACTGGGGAACTAATTGTTTTTTATAAAGGCAGTTTTGGGCAACCCTTGATGAATTGAAAAATGTTTGAAGAGTCCATTATTGCTGTGAAAATGTGCTTGGGTGTGAAAAATAGTATTTTTAATATTGTTACGTGATAACGAATAACTTCTACAACTTTGTTTGAATTTCATAGGACATTGTATAAGAACATTGCACAATTGCCCTTGTAGGCATTGTTACAAATGTGGCCTAGGAATTATAAATGGTAGGAATGGCTAGCTTAAGTATATCCATTACCATGAATTTACAAAAAATAGTATAAACAAATTCCAATTACAAAATGAATTGAAATCATATCTTAGAAATATGATAGATGAATATGTATACCTAGGCCATGGCATAGAAACCAAGGGTAATGATGCTACACACCTTGCTGCCTCATGTGATCCCTCCACCAAAAGTTTTCCTCAAGTTCCTAGTAAACATTAGCTGATACACTTAATTTATTGCTTACTAACAAAAGAGCATGTGCATGATTGAGTTTAGAAGCTAGTGTCTTGGTGTGTTACGTGTTTGTTAGTGTACATATATATGATAGAAGCCAAACCTTGAACATGGGAGCCAGCCACCATCCCCCAACAATTGATAGGAGCATTTGAAATATTCACAAGGCCAATGAGATAATGAAAGTGGCATGTATGTAAAAGATTTGATTAAAAAACAAACATATGGTTTTAGGTTCGTTCCACACTAGGTTGGTTCAAATCAAATCAAAATGTCTATAATTTTGTGATTGTTATGTGCCTTGTATGTGCTCTGTTTTTTATAAGGAGTGTTGAAGTTCTAATGATATTATTAATTGAGTAAATATCAATAAGATTATCTTAGTTGTTATATGTGATTACATTTTAGATTTAATCATAACATTATCTTAGTACGAAAGTTGTAGAAATTGATCTATTGTTCTTGATTGTGCTAGGTGGTTATGGGTCCCAAACAAGAAAAATAGGCCCGCCCACATCTTCAGGGACAGGTATCGCGAGCAACTAGCTTCAATGTTGCTAGGCCAGGTATGAAAATGCCTTGTTTTACATGTTTACGAACAATCTTATACGTTTGGTAAATTTTGAAATATAAAGCCTAATGTGTTGTGTATTTGTTTTTTGGCTGTTGCAGGTGGTGTGGCAGCCATATGAAGCTGAGTTGGAGAACCTTCCGCCGTGGTGTGTTGCAGGGAGGGCCGTGTGGACGGCAACGGTGCCACTTGTATGTTTCCACCTAATAGAGAAACATACACCGGATCGTGTCGTTCGTCAATTTGGGATGATCCAACAAATTCCCGATGCAGTTGACACTGATACAGTCCTGCATAAAATTGATTTGAGGGGGAAGGTCGGTGTTAATTGGATGCGGAGACATGCTGTGCATATAGTCCACTGGGGTAATCGCCATCAACGGCGTTTTGACATAGTGCTTGGTGAGATGCCTCCACAGCACGAGTACTTTGGCTGGTTCAACCGGGTAACTCGAAGGTTCATCGATAAGCCCGGTGCTAAATTGACTATGCTGGTAACTTCTTTATGTCTTCTACATCTTACCGTACTTATTAGCACGAAAGCATTGTTTATAGAACATGATATATGTTATTACATTGTCTGCTTAGCACTTGCTCTCCCTATAATTTGCAATAATTAGTACCAGCTCCAATTCAAAACCAAATTATGTGTTGAAAGCTTCTCTTCATTCTAGGTAAATTGCAAAGCAAAGCATATGTCAATCCCAAAAAGTTCATGCACAATTTGACCATTAATATGTGTGTGTGTGTGTGTGTGTGTGTGTGTGTGTGTGTGTGTAAACATTAATCTTGTAGCAAAGATTCTACCACTTGAAGGTTGAGTGTAAGCATTACTTAAGTGTTGAGGACCAAACATTTTGTTTTAGATTTGGATGCATGAATAGGTCTGTTTAGGCAATTTTGTTTCAGTTTTATACTTGTGTTTAATTTTTTCTGATAGTTAGTTGCCTGCTGGTATCTGTTTTAAGTCCGTTTAATTCTGTTTTAAGGGTGTTTCTTTGGCTGTTTATGATAGTTAACTTTGCTAGCTGTTTATGTGACTGTTTTACTGCTGTTTGTGTGGCTGTTTTACTGTTGTTTGTGTGGCTGTTTGGTGAGATTAGAAGCACTATGTCATGTACCTCTTAATTTTTTTTTTTGGTGTGGCTGTTTGAAAGGGAAGGGGAATTCGTCATGGTTTTTTCATGTAGATGATATTAGAGCTCTTCTTCTAAATTGTCCTACCATATATATGCACTCTACTCAGGAAGGCTGCTCTCTTCTTCTTCACATACCCGCTCAATTTTATATTTCTAACTCCTCAATGTCTCAGCCATATGCTTCTCAAGATAATACTTTAATTTGTTAATTGCATCTCATATATATATATATATATACACCACACCCGTATCTTTACATGTTTGGAGCACACTTACTTGCTAGGCATGCTTGTAATCTTCATGACTGTGTAATATGGGTTGAGGACAGCCCTCCCATGATTGCTGATCAGATCTGTATGGATGTTGTTTCAATGGGTTTAGGCCTAGATTAATGAAGTTGCTCACGGATTGATTATGAAGAAAACAAAAAAAAGATCAAATTAACCGCAATATCGCTTTGCTTTGATGATTCATTGTCTTCTTATTGTTTTTTCCCAAAACTTTTCCCTTCCTTCAACGTTCTTGTGATGCTGGAGTGGAGTTCATTTTCACTCCAATTGCTTTCGTGGCAAAATTAAAAGTTTCCACTACCTCTCCAAAGCCTTCCTGTTGCAAGGCCTCTTTTCCTTTGGCTTATCTCTTTTTCAACTATTGCCAAAAAGATTGAGCTATTATAAATTCTGTGCTTTCTAGTGCTACCGTTCTTGTTTCTTCTTCAATAGCTTTATGAAACTGTTATATTACTAAATGATGAACTTGATTGCATAATTGACTGTAGTAAGTTTGGGATCACACAATTGTGTATGATCTGGTTCATTGTTTCTAAGTTGAGTAGGAGTGAATGGAATAATGCTTTATAATATGTGATATGCTAGAGGAGCATTATCTTTAATAGAAATTGTGAAACTGGCTTATTTGATTTGCTTGATGCAATGTCTTGGTATGAGATTTGTGTATTTGTACCACTCAATAGGTTTTGTCTTTTAGTGCTGTGTGTAGAACTTTCGCAATTGGTTAAATGGTAATAGTTGCAACCTGAATTCTGGACCCTATTTTTGTTAACATCTGAAATTTGCAAGAGATAATTTGGTTCTTGGTATGTTATTTTGTTTTGTATGGTTGGGAAGTATGCTCATGAACATTTGGCTTCTTGTTTGGTTCAAGTGGTAGAGAAATTTAATGCAATAACTTCATCAGCCGATATTTAAATTTAAATTTAAATTTAAATTTAATGCAGAAATTTAGTGAAGTGTAGCAGCCGATACTTATATAACCCACGTCGCATTTCTCCATTTTGATTAATTACCCACATAATGTATTTTTGTTTTTCAGTCATTTTCAATATAGCTTTAGTAAATAAGAGAGGGATCCATACAGATTCTAATTTGTTTCTTCAATTTCAGTCATTTTCAATATAGCTTATTTTTGTTCCCACTTCCAGATTGCACATTAGGCCATTACTTGGCAAAAGATGAGCTAGCATTGTTAATAGTATGTTTGGTTTGGAATAGATGTTGAATTTGACCCAAAAAAAAAGGTTTACTGGAAGAAAATTATATAAAGGCCAAGAAATATACGTGACCACTGGAATCAAAATATTAGAATTACTATTGAAAAAAATTGGCTGTTGGAACTTGGAAAGCCCATGAAAGAAATTGACAGTTGGAAAGAAATGTGACCGTTGGAAACTTGGAACCATGCCAAAATCTGAAAAAAATTTGACACTTTAAAGAAATAATAAAGAAAGTTAAAAAAACTAATTTTTTAATAAAAATAGAGTTTTGGGATGTGGAGGAATTGTAAAATGGTATGATATAATAGAATTGTGAGTTTTTAGAATTGTACAATAGAATAGCATTAGCATTTTCCAATGCTAATGCTCTTATAAGGTTTTGTACAAATATGAAATAACCATCATCATTTGTGAGATAATTGCTAATTGTTTCTAACAGCCCCATGCAAACCATGGACATGTGGTCCATGCAACCCCCAACAAATTATGTCAAACAACAACAATGAACAAGATAAAAGGGTTGACAGTTAAGAAAGTTTTAAGTTTTTGCTTATACTCAAGACAGTTCCAACCAAATTCATAACTTGGGTAGCACCCACTTTTGCCTCATTTAATATTTTTCTTTTATTTCTTATAAAAAAAAAACAAATAGAGTAATGACTCTATTGGTCTTCCCTTCTCAAACCACTGCATAATAATAATGATTACAAGCATTTTATTTTTGAAATAGTCCAAAACAAAGTAGATTGACCACATTAAATGGCATGGTTGTTAAAATTGAAATTTGGATCATAAAATCATAGGATATTACAATCTAAAATATCTTATACAATTAAATTATAGGAAAAATTGTATAGTCATCAGATCTGACGGTAATCAAGATTTGGACCATAAAATCAGCAGAATTGGGAGGCATTATTGGTTTTATTTTGTATTTATAAAGTGGGCCAAAAAAACCGAAGCTCAAATGCCACATCAATGTTCAATTGGTTAAAAAACTTAACTCCAAATGCCAAATGAACTCATATTGACCCAAAACATAAAATATAAGTCCAAACATAAACTTTTGCTCTATGTAATAACTGATTTAAAAAAAATTGCTGTAATATGAAATAATAATGTTCTAGCAATTATACTATATCTATCTATTTGGTTTTGAAGATAGGTTTTGAATTTGCAAATGAATTTATATTATTCATAGAGCTTAGTTGAATGAGAATCCTACATTTTTATTTGTACTTGGTTGAGATTAATTATAGTAAGAAAGAAGAATTTATGTCGGAATTTTTCTTTTAGAATTTAACAATGATTCATGCTTTTGATTCTAGTCATGTCAAGTTCTAGTCTAGAATGAAGCTCTACCTTTTGAGCACAATCCCACTTCCTTTTTTTTTTTTTTTTTTTTGGGAGTAAAATATCCCAATTTATTTAATGGTAATACTGAAAATATAATTTTTAAGCTTTGACTAGGACTTCCTGACATATATGTCTACTAATATATGTGGGTTTTCTATGTGCAGGTTTCACTTGTCAACCGTTTGTCGATGCATCACCCAGTGGGCACGGAGGAGCACGAGGACATTACTGATGTGCTGACGGCAGTGCATCATATTGACCGTGTACAAGCTCCCATCCCTGAGGCCCCGAATGAGGAGGCAGCTACGCCTGCGGGCCCAAGCAGTACTGAGGGCCCAAGCACGAGCACAACTCCGACGGGCTGCCCCTCTCGTTCGCCTGTTGCTACCCCTCAGGTTGTCCCTACTCCCGATTCCTCTCCATACACCCCACATGCATCCCCCAGCCTTACTATCCCTGCATTCACCTCACATGCATCCCCTAGCCTTACCATCCTTGCATTCACCTCACATCCATCCCTTAGGTTTCCATACACTCCACATGCATCCCCTAGCCTTACCATCCCTGCATTCACCTCACATCCATCCCCTAGGTTTACCATCCTTGCACTCACCTCACATCCATCCCCTACCCTGACCATCCCTTCATCCACCCCACATCCATCCCCTAGCCCCACCATCCCACATCCAGCTCCTCGCCCCACCATCCCTCCACCCATGCCACATCCTTGTCATGGGTCTGACATTCGTCCACCCCTCCCACAGTCATTTCTTGAGCTGTCACCCATTCCATCTTTTGACCTGGGTCTTCATCCAACCCCACCTGAGATGCAACAGGAGCCACCCTCCCACAGTACGTCTATTGCCCCTTCTTTACCCATCGACCCACCCCATATTCAGGCTGAGCAGGCTGTTGGGTTACCTGCAATGGCAGAAGGTCGGCCGAAACGCATTTCAAAGCCACCTCCTTGTGGGATAGGGGGGCACAAACATGGACACAAGGCTGGGCCCGAGGCATCCGATGAAGAGCATGCAAGACCTCCTCCTCGTTATACGAGACAACCTAAGGTCCAAAAAAGGTAACTCCATTGATACCTTTTGCAAAGTTTATTTGAAAATTTATGAGCAACTAGAAAGCATTCTTTGTTCTGATGGGTAGTTCATTATATTCTCTGATCAAACATGTTTCCCTTTGATCAAGTGGACTAATATATCTTCAATTAATGTGTTGTGGGTCTGTGGGGAAACACGTCATTGAAACATATCATTTATTCCATTTTCTTCTATGGGACAAAAACTTAGTTCCTTGATGAAATGCAGTTTCAAAATAACATTTTACGAATTACGAATGGTCATAGTTTAAAATAGGTTTAAGTACAAACCACAGCACTAAATTTGAAATCTATAACAAAGGATCTTAAAGTAATGTCACTCTAACTCATTTTCACTTGGTATTTTCATAAAGATGATGATGCTAGGAAAAGGCTGGAAGCAGCAACAAATTAAGCTTTCAGCACAATAAAAGTAGCAACATATGAGATTATGAAAAAGATGGTGGTGGTGGTGGGCGTGGTAGCAGTTCACAAGATGGGAATTCTGCTGTTGAAGATGAAGAAAAGGAGGAAAAAAAAGGACTTCTTTTGGGCACAGAGATGGATGGCTCTGGGTCTGTTGTTGGCTTTAACTTGATTCCTCAATCTGGTATGTATCTATGTATTATTTATGTATTTGGTTTAGTTTTGTATTTTGGAATCTGGGTTTATTTTACAATGACTGGCATGCAAGCCTTGTGCCAGTGTAAGAGGTCTTTGCTAATTTCTGCATATGTTTGACAATTTGCTTACTTTGTTCATTCCCTATATTTCCTAAGATTTAGATTCTGCTGTTTATGTATTTGCAGCTTTATTGTCTCACCTTTTTCCCCCAACGCTTACTGTTCTGGCATTATAGATTACTCTGCTAGATTTGTTTTGCGCTTGAGTACTCATTTACTTACTGATGTGGGAGTAGTTGCTAATCAGCCAGTGAATATTATGTATGGGATATTCCTTGCTACTGTGTTGGCTCTAATGCTCTTGCCATATCATAATGATTTGGGTAGTTCATTGCTGCACAATTTTCCCCCCCTGCAGATTATGCTTTATTCAGGCATAGTATTATTATTTAGGAGCTTTCTTTGATTTATTCTAGTAGTTGTCTTTAGTAAAAGTTAACAAGACTGGTAGGGGGGTTGATTGATCTTTAGAATTCTTGTGATGCAGACTTTTGGCAGCCAAGTATCGTCCATATGGAGTTTATAAAGATGCCCGAAGCATTCTTGTAATACATAACCTGTCACATCAGGTAGATGCTTTTTTCTTAATTGATTTTATTGTTTTTTCAAAGAAAACAATAGAACATTAGCATATCCAATGGCTTCTGATTACGTCTGTTTAACCCAACATAGCATGACATGAACTCCCAAAAAGAATTGGTTGACATGAACGCCCATCTGTAAGTGACCCTTATATGTTATAGTGAAAATGCTAGAGAAAATAGAATGAAAAACTACATTTTTTCTTTGATACTTAGAAAGAAATTCTAAGTATGTCACTTCTTGGGGCATGATTTATAAATTACTCTCTATTATTTTTTTGAAAAAGATTTTGTATTTTTCTAGAACATCTCAAATTGATCTTCCTTACAAGGATGGACCCTTGGAATCATGGTCCGAGCGGGCTCTGAACACATGGAAGATGTTCCTGTGCATTCTAGAACACCCTTGAGATGCCCCAAGGATTCCTCTATGTAACTAGATCACTCTTGATGGGTATTAGGTTGTTGCCTTGTGAAACTGTAGAGAATATTAACACATGAAGTGTTTCCATTTATGAGAGTTCCTACGTCAATTGCGCGCACCTTTAAGAGGTGATAAGCAACTCAATCTTTCACTCATAAGTACAATTTGATGATTGGTATACTTCTTGTAAATATGTCTTTTGGCTATTAAGTCAACACTAATGTAATAAACTAATGTCTTGCATATGCAAGGGAGTGGAACCAGCAACAACATACATGAATTTGGGACTACCTCCAGAGTGGTATGGAGCCGTGGAATGGGTGTTTCCAACATGGGCAAGGAAACATGCTCTAGACACAGGTCAAGCAGTCAATCTTGTAAAGGGTGCAGTTGTGACAGCTGGTCGATTACTGACAGTTAGCCAGGTTTTAAATGCTATATAGCATACTTCTATTGTGAGGGATCTCTTTAAATGATATATCAAGCATTTGTGCAGTGATCTGTAAATGACGAATTATTTTTTGTTATTGAAACTTTTGGATTAGACGCCATATTTGATTGGCCTCATGTAGGAGATAAATTATTTCAAAAAGCAAAACAAAT
This sequence comes from Quercus variabilis, assembly GCA_030445155.1. NCBI lineage: Eukaryota > Viridiplantae > Streptophyta > Magnoliopsida > Fagales > Fagaceae > Quercus > Quercus variabilis. Next base: position 40,877,683 of record CP129446.1, on the reverse strand, counting down.
AAACACTTAGATCGGTTGTGTTTTAATAGTATTGGTATAGTAACAATGTTTCTTTTAGAGAAATGCCATATATTTTATCATGATATGGTGCTTTTTATGTTAAAACAGTACCTTCTTATTGTAGGGGTATTCCTGGGAAATAACAACAGCTGAAGGTGGATATGGTCTAAATGGGCTTTTAAGCAGTCGAAGGAGTGTTCTTAATGGTATGTGTTAGCTATTTAGCTTAAAGTATACCTTTGCAAATTCTGTGCTAGAGGAGAATTATTCTTGATAAAGAGAGTTAAGAGTATCATATTGATGGTGAGGTGTGGAATGTTTTTCATGTCCTGTCCTTTTTATAATCTTTATCAAATTTTCAAATCTTTGGACATCATTTTATGTTTTCAACTAATTCAAAAACCTTAACATCTTAACCAATTGTTATCCTCTGATGGAACTTTACACTGCTTCAGAGAAAGTTTTAAATATAATTTATATTTTGAGATATTGTCCCAAAGTCAGATATCTTTTACAATTGATATAGACATTTTTAATACACCGTGTTCCCATTTATAGTGAAGCGTTCCCATCTAAACCAAGCAATATTACTAAAACATCAGCCCTTCAGCGAATCGAATCACATAATTGAACAATCTTTCTATTGGATTTATTTTTCAAAGTTTAAAATTTTTTAAATGCTAAGCAATTATCTAACTGACTTTTGAGTCTGTTTACATCTAGGAAGTGACAGTTTACTCAAGAATTTAAAAGAGTGATTTTTTGTTTGATATATAAATCAAGTTTTTATATGTATTTGCATTAAGCAACATGGACTGGTTGAAACCAATTGAAATTAAGTACCTTTCTTATAAAATATTTGTCTCGCCAGCTGTGTTTTTATTTTTTTTGGGAGAAACTTTACATGTTTTCTTTGTGTCAAACTAGTTTGGCTGAAGAGTGAGGTGGTTTAGTTTCTTCTTACCACACGTGATTTATATGTATACATCTTCAAAACTCATATAATCTTCGTAAACTTCAAAAATAATGGGGATTTAAAATTTTTCTGCCCACAAAGTTTGAAATTTTTTGGAGTTGCCTTTGATTTGGATGTGCTTGAAGGGATTTGCCAATTTCATCATTAATGATGTATCATTTCCATTTCTCTGCCACATACATGTGTTTGTGTCAGCTAATAAAAAGAAAAATTGGTGAATAGAAGAAAGTGTTGCTCAATTAAATTATTTAGTTTGGTACTTAACTTTCAAACTAATTATTTTTACTTATTACCAGGGATCACAAATGGCATTGATGCAGCTGAATGGGACCCATCTTCAGATGAGCATAGCAGGTAACATATTTTGCTTCTTAAGTCTTCTTAACTCCAAAATTTCACTTCTACTCTTTGTTTCCTATCAAATCCTTTCCACTCAGCAGCTTAAATGTCTAAGGGACAACCTTTTGTGTCTGAAGTTGAAGAAGAGGAGGTAAATTATTTGCATATTGATTCAAAGGGTGACAATTTTGTAGGTAGGGTACATGGGACAACAAAATGTAGTGTAGGGATTGAACCTCAACCTCAGAGGGTGGATAAGAAGTTAGCACCTGTGGAACAATTTCTACTGTCTAAAGTTGAAGAGGGAGAGGATGATGATGATGATGATTGTGTTGTTTTGAGTGGCAAGGGAATTGCTAAGGAGGTGAAGAGGCAAGGGAGTAAATCCAAAGACAAGTATGATGATTTGGATGGTGTTGATGTGTTGGATGATTATGCAGATGATTCTATTGTGGAGGATGATGGTTCTATAACTTTGAATGGCCCAAAATCTAGTTACAAGTTGCCTGGTACGATTGCCAAAATGTTGTACTCGCATCAGTCTGATGGGTTAAGGTGGCTCTCGGCTTTGCATTGTCAGGGTAAGGGTGGAATCTTAGGGGATGACATGGGTTTGGGGAAGACAATGCAGGTAAAGAAATGGATATATTTTATAAGGAAATTTTGTTTTATATATATACACACACGTGCATATAATATTTGTAATTTGTTGACAGAACTTTTTTTCTTATTTCAGATTTGTGGCTTCTTAGCTGGATTATTTCATTCGCATTTGATTAAGAGAGCAATCATTGTGTGGCTAAGATTAACCAGTTGCCAGGTTTGATCTGCTTTTTCTCAGTCTACATTTCATTTCATCTCCCATTGTGGTTTCATTTAAAATGTCATGTTGATCTCCTAGTTTGCACTTGTATTGTGTAGAGACAACTTTATGAAGCTTTTCTGAAAACTGAGTTGGTTCTGTCAGCTTTTGATGGTTCACCACTGGCTGCATTAACGGTACTGTTCATGATCCTTAATCATGCTTCTACTTTTTTTTTTTTTTTTTTTTTTTTTGGGTAGTTAAATCATTGTTTTGAAAATATTATTTAATATCTACTTTTATGATCTAGTTGTGCCTCTACTAGATCATGCATCTGGAGATATCGTCATGGAATTCTTTGTTAATTTTGTTTTTTTAAAAATAGCTGGCAATGATAATTGGCAAGAAACAAATTTTAAAGATTCATTTTTCTGTGCTACAGTTATAAAAATTCGGATTATTTATATTTTAAATTGTTGTGTCGATAAATTAGTCATAAGATAATTTACTCATAACATTTGCTGGGGACCACGCCTCATGAAGTGGAGGTCACTAGTTTGAATTTCCCTTTCCCCTCCTCTTGGGCCCAAAAATTGCATATAAAACGCCTTAGGAGATGACAAATGATCCTGTTCTCTTAGTGTCTCATTTTTTAGTGTCTAAACTCTATTTGCAAAGCTAGATACAACAAAATGCTGATCTTAGTCACAATTCATGATCAAGTAAAAAAACTTGAACTTTAAATTAGTTCCAATGTGCTCTTTAAATTTGTAATGAGATTCTAGTAACACATGAAATCTCATACCCTTGTATACTTTTTTGGGTATTTGTGCTTGTAGTAATGTTCTGAGATGCAGTCTGGTTCCGCAGAATAATTAACTTGGCCTGAACCCAGCCCAGCTACAGGATTGGGTTGTCGATTTAGCTGACCGATCCAAACTGGGTTCTGAACATGAAACTAATAATCTAGTTACAAGCAGATTACTGAATAAAATTCATAAATTTTTGGGTCCATTAAAATGTATTATATGATTCATTTGTTAATTACTGGCATGTGTAGACCTACCAATCAACAGAAAATGATTTGTCACTGGACAGTACCATGGATTTTCCATTATTCAATGTGTTCAAACCTTGCCGCTCATTTTTTTCTTTAATAATTCTTCAATGCTTTTCCCCATTGAGCCAGGTTGCAGGGACAAAATTGTCATGCACCTGTCCAAGCTATTCTATTCTTTAGCCCCAGAAATCAGTAAATTAAACTTTATTTTGCTATTTTTTTCCCAAAAAGATAACTATAAATATAATTTGATTCAAAACAGATTTTAAAGAAAATATGTGATCATCCACTTCTCTTGACAAAGAGAGCTGCTGAAGATGTATTGGAAGGAATGGAGTCAATGCTAAAACCGGAAGATGTTCATATGGCTGAAAAATTAGCAATGCACATAGCTGATGTCGCTGAGACAGATGACTTGGAAGAGAAGCATGACATTATCTCGTGCAAAATATATTTCATATTATCTTTGTTGGTGAGGACTGCTGCACATTAATTTATTGATGCTCTAGATATTTAAGATGTTTGCTCAATATAATTTGTGCAATGAATTTTCATAGGATAACTTGATACGAGAGGGCCATCGTGTTCTTGTCTTTTCTCAAACCCGTAAGATGCTTGATCTTATTCAGGTTAGTCTCAACTTTGTTTCCTTTTCAAAATTTCTCTTAAATATAGTTGATAGTATGGGGATATTGGAATGTTTTTTAATTATTTAATTATTACTTTATTGTTTTTGCGAAGATGGATATCTTGTTGCATGCATTAGTGTATATTTTAGGACACTTCTCTATCAAGGTATCTTTTTTATATTTATTGAATACGCCTGTTTTGTGTGGAATTTATTGCCTCTTCTCAAGTATTCTTTCTCAATGATATACTGCATTAACTTGAACCTACAAACCTGCATTCATGTACGGTATAGTTGTTTATATATAGAGCCCACCCCATGCTTGTCATTGCCCTGTTTACATCTTTGGATGTGTTATGGATGATTGCATTGTTCTATGGCTCCATTTGGCATTGGATTATAAGCCAATTTTTTTGCTTTTAGCTTTTATGTATAGCTTTTTAAAAGTTCAATTTTTCTAACTTTTTCTCACTTTTTCAAAGTACAAGTATAATTTAGCACACTTTTCGCAAAAATTTTCGGCAAAGCAAACAGTAGGTAAGACCTTTTGTCCTCAAACTATGTTCATTTACCAAAAAGAGGGGAAACCAATCTAAAATTATTATTTTGGTCTCCATCACCTTATGTCATTTGCCTTTTGATAGGTTCAACTTCACCCCCCTCTCTCCCCTTCTTCCTATTTCTCCTACATGCCTTCACATTGGGTGTTTACTAGGTAGATCGTGGGTTTATAAGCGATTACAAGGAGATCTAATTTTAACTTGACTACTCTTTTTGGAGTGCATATATGGCTAACACTTTTCTTGGGAAATTATAAACAGTATCAATCTAAACTTGGTAATGCCGTGTGGCTTGGGGGAGATTGTGACATCCCAAATTGTGGGGATCCAATTAGATTGGATTGGTACTGTGTGTTGTGAAGGCGTGTGTTGCGTCCCGTATTGGGTGTTTACTAGGTGGATCTTGAGTTTAGAAGTGATTATGAGGAGCCCTAATTATAACTTGACTACTCCTTTCGGGGTATAAATGCAGATATGAGTAGCCCTTTCTTTGAGTTGTTATACTTAATGTGATTGAAGACCATTTCCTGTTCTTTATTTAACTTTTAAATGTCTTTCGTCAATTTTTGTCATCTTAGATTCTTGCTTTTCTTGCTTGTCCTTTCTCTCTCTCTCTCTATATATATATATATCTACACACATATATGTATGTATGTATGTATGTTCTTAGTTCTTATATGTTCCTTGTTTATTCTTTGATTTGTTCTAAACACCTAGTACTTGTCTTCACTAAGAATTGCTTGTTCTGAACTGCCAATGCTGCATTTGCTGCACTTGTATATTTGGCTATATTTGCCACATAATGACTTGTCATAATCTGATCCTAGTTGACCTTCAACCCATCATTTGAGCTTGTTTAAGGGTAAATCAGTCTCACACTGATTGTTGAGGAGTAGAAGTTTAACCCGTGTTTGATTGACATCATGTGAGAAACAAGCAATGCCTTGTAACTATGCAACTGTGGAAGTCACTTTTATTCTCATTGAGGCATGTAGCTGCTTCTATTTTCATTAACATAAGAGCTGTTTTTATCACTGATTACTGTCATGTTCAAATTTAATGGCTGCCGCTATAAATTTATCTGTAGGTGTAGGAGTATTTATTGCTTTTCAGCATTAGTTTCTCTAATTGTCAAATATTTCGTACTAAAGGCCTATACTGCTTTTGGTTGATAGAGAGACAAGGAATAAGTCAGTTTGAGAGAGACATTGTTCACATGCTTTTCCAGACTTCTTTTGCTTGATAGAGACAAGCTCCATGTTCTTGGACCTCATAGGTAGGGTCCAACGAAACTGATGAAAAGGCTGACGAGGTTGTAAAGTATGATATTTAGGATTGTTGGACGCCTGAAAATCATTATCGATGGACTGCATCTAAATGGTAACCATTTCTAGATGTAGACCATCGATAATGATTTTCGGGGGTCCAACAATCCAGAATATTGGACTTTATAACCTCATCAGCCTTTTCATCAGTTTCTTTGGACCCTACCTATGAGATCGAAGAACATGGAGCTTCAAGGTGCTGAAGGTGTAGAAACAGCTCTACAGTTGGCAAGGAAATGGGGTGACGAGAAGATAAAAATTCCCAAAGTTGAGGGGACAGCCAGATATCTCCGAAATGCATTAATGAAAGAATAATTTAAATCAAGTTGAAGGCGTGAAATAAGTTGACGGAGGCCTAAAACAATTGTATGAGAAAAGAAAGGTGACCTTACTTACGCTTATAGCAAAAGAGTAGAATTGATAGTCAATAACTAAAAGAAGCCATTTCTTAGGGAAACAATTATTAATTGCAATTTTTGTATTTTGTGCAGAAATTGCTGCTGCATTTCGGTGACGATTCGGTTCAGACCGTTGAGGTATTGATAGATCTGACTGTATTGGATCAGATCAGATCCATGGAGTTTTCAATATGAGCGAAACAAAGTCGTTTTGTGTTAGGGTTGTGTGATTATCAGTCATGTGGTTTGAATTTTGATCAATTATCAGTCATGTGGTTTGAATTTTGCTCTTGCACAATGCAGGGACTGTTTTTGCCTATGGTGTTACAAGTAGTGGGAAGGCACACACTACGCCTGTAAGCATCAGATCCTGCTTTCCTCCACTTAGTATGTTTTCTTTTTGTATGGATGTTTTCTAAGTTACAAATATCATCACAGTAAATTGGTCTGTTTTGAACATTCTGCATGCTTAGTAAATAGGCCTCCTGGATGTCATTTTTATTTGAGTAGAAGATAACAAGTTACTTATCAAGACACACACGCATAGAGAGAGAGAGAGGTAAAATTTTGATCATTGTGGTCGAAACCCAGCAGTAAGTGAGTGGGTTTTTTCTTATGAAAGTGCTGACCTTATGTGACAACCAAAATCTATATAATATGAATTTAACAATCTAGCAATTGACAAATAAAGTTACCAAACCTCATATTATAATTGAACTCCAAATAAGTAACTAAAAATCTATAAAGGTCATAATCCAAGACAACAATCTTCAAAGCTTGTTGTGGTTCGCAATGTAGAAAACAAGTCTCCATCTCAGTTACAAATTTGGGGTCCATCTCAGTTGGAAAAGGAGTTCCACATTCCCCAATCTGTTCATGGTTCAGTATATACTGATGGATGGTAACTAATAGTATGGGTCTAGTTTTGTAGGGATGAATTTATTTGGCATTTGATGTTAACCTGGTTTATTATTGACTTTTTGTGTATCACCTTAGTAGTAGAAGTTGTTTAATTGTAAGTATTAATACTGCTTGTAGATGTACCAGTAGCAGCAGCATCAACTGTACTGGCAGTGATGGTTGTAATTGTTGTAGTTCCTATATAGTTATAGTAATTCTATATCATCCTCATCGACATAGGCTCTTAATGGTATAGGTTTGAGGGAATTTCCTGGAATTCTGATGAAACTCTCATTGCTTCTGTTGCTGAGGAACCATCTCCCTCCAAGCCCACATTTAATGATCTTGGCTACAAGAAAGGTGGTTCCACCGAAAAGGACTGCAGTAGCTGGAAAGGACAAGGGGATTGGGAGGAGGATTGGGGGGAAACCTATGCAGGAAAAAGGCAGCCTGCACTTTTTGTCATCAATATCAACAGGTTGGTATCATTTCTTACAAAAATAAATCAATGTTGTGGTAAGTTTATTGGCGCTTTACTATAGATAGAAGAACCTTAATTTAAAGAAATCTGGATTTTTTTTTTTTTTTTGGAGAAACCTAGAATTTTGGACTAGGCAAAAATAAGGGCTTATGGATTAAGAAATCGTTGGCGCTGTAGTTTTGATTCTGAAAGGCCTTCCTACTTTATGTGTGCTGATGTTGGGCAGGTTTGACAAATTTTTTTGTAAAGTTTAAATAGTATCTGACTGGCCATTTTTATGCTACCATTATTCAACATATATATAAAAGAGATACAATTTTATGATTGATCTGGTAGGATTTCCTCACAAAAACATGACTGTGACCAGCCTTTTTGTTATTAGAAACTGCTACCCGAGTCCCATTGCATCATTTTGTTACTAGAAACTGCTAGCTGTGTGTCATATCACTACGGCAAATAACTTTTGTGATTGTGGCTTTCCATAGGGAAGTTCATGAAGAAGTAAATCAAGCAAGAGAAAAGGCTTCTGAGCTGAAATTGCACAGGCAAGAGCAAGCAGCAACTCGCCGGGAGAAACTGAGACAGGCCTATTTAAAGAAACGGCTAGAGAATTTCAAAGCTGCATCCAATGCAGAACAGACATGATCCACCCAAGGCAAGGATCATATTGTTTTGTTAGTTGCTATTGACTTAACCAGGTCAATGTGCTTGGTCCTTACAGTCATCTCATGGTGAAATGGAATTCACTTCATCCTTGAATGTATTTTTTTCGCCTCACTTTTGTATTTGTGTACAGTAAGGTTGTTTACGGTATCAATTATATGATAATGTTCACTTAGCTGAATGCGCATTGCACATTGCCATTACAAAATATTCCATTCATTACATACATTACAATTTTATGTTGTTTTATTTCTCCCTTATGAAGTCAGCTGTTGATGTAAGTTATTGTCATTGGAAATGTTTTTGGTAGATTTTAGTTAGGGGCTGGGAGTTGTTGTATGTATTTCATCTACATTTTGGTTAGGGGCTGGGAGTTAGGGGCTGGGAGTTGTTTTTGGTAGATTTTGGTAGATTTTAGTTAGGGGCTGGTTCAGTCTATTCGGTCTGTTTCAGTCTATTCGGTCCATTTCATCAATTTCGGTCTACTTATTTCCACTTTGGTTCAGTTTGATTTATCCAATCCATTTCGATCCATTTAGATATTTCTGGTCCAATTTGGTCCATTCGGTCTGTTTCAGTCTATTCGGTCCATATGATCCGTTTCGGTCTACTTATTTCCACTTTGGTTCATTTTGATTTATCCAATCCATTTCCGTCCATTTAGATCTCTCTGGTCCAATTTGGTCCATTCGGTCTGTTTCAGTATATTCGGTCCATTTGATCCATTTCGGTCTACTTATTTCCACTTTGGTTCATTTTGATTTATCCAATCCATTTCGGTCCATGTAGATATTTCTGGCCCAATTTGGTCCATTCGGTCTGTTTCAGTCTATTCGGTCCATTTGATCCATTTCGGTCTACTTATCCAATCCATTTCCGTCCATGTAGATCTTTCTGGTCCAATTTGGTCCATTCGGTCTGTTTCAGTATATTCGGTCCATTTGATCCATTTCGGTCTACTTATTTCCACTTTGGTTCATTTTGATTTATCCAATCCATTTCGGTCCATATAGATATTTCTGGTCCAATTTGGTCCATTCGGTCTGTTTCAGTCTATTCGGTCCATTTGATCCATTTCGTCCTACTTATTTCCACTTTGGTTCATTTTGATTTATCCAATCCATTTCGGTCCGTTTAGATCGTTCTGGTCCAATTTGGTCCATTTCGGCTTATTTGATCCACTTTAGTCGATTTTCTTTGATTGTTAGATGTAATCCTATTTTATTATAAATATAGTATATAATACTATATTCTTATTCGATTGTATTATATAATATATAATATCACATAAATAATTTGATGTTTACAATTATACATTGTAGATAATAAATTATACATTATTCTCGCTATCAAAATAATTATATATTCTCATGCATTACATGAATTTGTGACTACTTGTATTGAAGTCCACAATTCTACACTCCATTTCCAACAATTATTGCACAAAACTGAAGGTGGGATGTCCCACATACACTAAGCAAACTGTATCATATTCTCATAATTTGTTTAATTCCTTGAACATATGAAATGTGATCTTTAGAATATTGCTTTTCTGCATCTTTTAGTAAGTATTTAACCCCTTCGGAATGACGTATAACTGACTAACGAAACCAACTCACACTTGAAAATGCTATATATCTCTCAAAGTGAGATTGGTACATGTATTTATTTTGAAAATATTCAACCTATTTAAATTGCAGACACTGTAATTTCTAATATATTAGTAAGTTGTAATAGTAGAATTGCAGTGAAGGAGAATGAAAATCCTTGACCATAACAAATCACAATAGACAAAGATCATTTCCAAGGAATGCAGTTAAGCAAACTATCAAGGTCACAACTAAGAGTAATGGAGTACAAGGGGAATGAGAAAAAGTTCCCATTTCAAGAATTCCATTCGTCACTTTCTCAACAGAACTACTACACTATTCATCTTCACTTTCATCAGTCACTTCATCAAATTCAGAATCCTCATTATGATTATCAATTTCATTAATATCATCATCATCACCATCAGATATCTCCGAAACAGTTGGCAAGAGCTTCATCTTCTATGAAGGAGCAGCCATTTTGTGCGGTTCTTTCTTCTTGGCTGACTATCAAAGTCACAACTAAGAGTAATGGACTACAAGGGGAATGAGAAAAAGTTCCCATTTCAAGAATTCCATCCGTCACTTTCTCAACAGAACTACTACACTATCCATCTTCACTTTCATCAGTCACTTCATCAAATTCAGAATCCTCATTATGATTATCAATTTCATTAATATCATCATCATCACCATCAGATATCTCCGAAACAGTTGCCAAGAGCTTCATCTTCTATGAAGGAGCAGCCATTTTGCGCGGTTCTTTCTTCTTGGCTGACTATCAAAGTCACAACTAAGAGTAATGGACTACAAGGGGAATGAGAAAAAGTTCCCATTTCAAGAATTCCATCCGTCACTTTCTCAACAGAACTACTACACTATCCATCTTCACTTTCATCAGTCACTTCATCAAATTCAGAATCCTCATTATGATTATCAATTTCATTAATATCATCATCATCACCATCAGATATCTCCGAAACAGTTGCCAAGAGCTTCATCTTCTATGAAGGAGCAGCCATTTTGCGCGGTTCTTTCTTCTTGGCTGACTATCAAAGTCACAACTAAGAGTAATGGACTACAAGGGGAATGAGAAAAAGTTCCCATTTCAAGAATTCCATCCGTCACTTTCTCAACAGAACTACTACACTATCCATCTTCACTTTCATCAGTCACGTCATCGAATTCAGAATCCTCATTATCATCATCAATTTCATTAATATCATCATCATCACCATCAGACATCTCCTAAACAGTGGACCGAATTAGTCTGAAGTAGATAGAATAAGGGCCAATGTGAACTGAATGGACCAAATTAAACAGAAGTTGATTAAGTAAGACGGAATGAGCCGAATTGGACCAAATTGGACTAAAGATGACAAAATGGACCAAATAGAACCAATATGGACTAAATAAGAGTTTTGAATATTTATCTTTTTTATTGCATTTTGAGGGCTCATATTTGTAACTTCTAATGTCGATTTCAGGGTTTTTTTTTACTAATTGTTTGTTTTTTTTTCCTTTTTTTTTTAAACTCAAAAGTAAAGAGTTTAGCCCAAATTTAATAAAATTTCATACTTGTTAACTCAAAAATGAAGAGGGAAAGGAAAAAAAGTATTTTTGCGCTAAACATGAAAAGAAAAATAACAGAAATAATCAATTTAAGGCCCAATTACTCTAAAATGGACTAAAAGAGGACCGAAATTGACTGAGTGGACCAAAATAGACCTAATTGGCCCAAATACAAAATTATTTAATTTTTAGAGAAAACAAACTATCTTCAAAAACATTATAAATTATATTACAATACAAAATAATAATTTATTCTCATATATCACGTGGATCTACAACTAGTTTTGAAAACAAAACTTGACAAAACACACGACTACATAAGAATTATATGAAACAAGGCAAGACACGGGTAAAGCAATTTCCTGACAAGTTTACAATCTATAGAGCAATGATTTATTAGGATTTTGGAAATGGAAAATGCATGTAGAAAAATATTAATACAATATCAAAGTCAAGTCAAATCATGGGGTTCTGAATTGCTATTAACATCATCATCTTGTATGTTTTGGCCTAAGATAGCAATGTCACCACCTATTATTATTATTATTTTGTTTTTGTCGGAAACTCAATATATTCAAGTTCTTTGTTTAATAAAATTTTGTAATGAACCCTGTAAACAAAATTCCTGGAGCCGCCACTGAATGTCACCACCTATTACAACATCCCGAACGAACACAACATCAAAAAAATTCCAAGCACTGACCAAAACCTCTCTGAATAATACCGTACCACTTTAAATTTGATGTATTTTACCTGTATCCAAGTCAAACCCACAATGTATAACTCATCACACACCCAATATGCAAAAGACAAGAAACAGATAATAGAATAAAAGGTTCTGTAAGTGGTTCACATGTAACAAATTTAAATTTCTAATAAACCTTATAGTACTTGATAGACCACCCACTTGCATTGCCCATCAAAGTGTGCTTCCATGACTGGTACTCAGGCATGGTATAAAATGATAATTGTGTCCCATTTGTGTGAGTTGCCTACAAAGATGATAAATGATTATTTTCCCTGAAGAAACAGTCCACTTATAGTGAAGTTGTGCTAATATTTGAAATAGTTAACTGAAAAGACCAACCTTCACAATAGGAGTGGTAAACTCAATTAAAGTATAAGCATGGAACTTTTAACAGTGATGGCCAATAAGAAAGAATAAAATTGATCCTGTTGCCCTTTGATGTGGGAATCATCACGATCCTGTACAAGAATTATAGTTACAATTTTATATTGGTTGAAGGCTATCCATGGGCCTTGTAGAGAGAATTGTAAGCGTAAAAGAAGAACAAAACAATAAGAGAATTTTAAGGCGCACCTGATCAGTCATTAGCATCAAATGACCATATCTCAAAGATTTTACATTGGTGTATTCTTTATGCTGCTGAAGTCCAACAATATGCTTTACGAACTAAATTTCTTTATTCTCAGTGAGCTGTTTAACGATGGCCAATGATAAACAACTACATACAAGCATATGATACTAGTCAAATTCATGGGCATTATAGTTGCCCTCTTATCACACAAAATCAAAATAATACTAGCTATCATCACTTCGAAGAAGCCTCCTGTTGTTGAACTTGCCAAAGTAGTAGCTACTAATGTTGAAGCAATATCATTGCTAGCATTATAGGCAAAAGGTGCACAACGCAACAAATGTAACGAGTACAATGGATAGCAAATAGTTCAATTACAACAACATTCAGCGATAAACAAAATAATAACTATAAGTATCTCAATACAACATAGTCTACAATGCCATCCAGAAATCGAGTCTCCGCTCGCCTGACAAACATTAAAATACGGTCGTTAGTTTCCAAATGCGAAGAACAAAAACCAAATGAAATTGTTAGCATATTATATAAAAATAGGGAGGGCACTTGCCTAATTCATAGCACTACCACTTGTTGAAGCCCCACGGGAAATGGGACAGCTTCTACGGTTATGCCCCTCTTGATGACACAGTCCACATCGCTGCCTCGGTTGAATCTCCCTCAAGTCCGGATCTTCCCTCCGGCTTCCCCGTTCTCGCCGTACTCCATCCATTTCATTCCTTAATCTAGACTTCACAGGACGACCTTTGGCCCGCAACAACTGTGGGTCAGGCACCCACCGTGCTCCGCGAACGTCCCTCCACAAGGACTCCGACTTGGGCACCACGAAATGATGTGAATATGTTTGGATCGCGTTGCTCAAACTGTAACATGGGTCAATATAGCTTGTCGCATCGCGGTGCAAAGCTTTCAGAACTGTAATTGCATGTGAACAAGGGATCTTCAAGTTTTGCCATTTTTCACAGCCACATTTCATAGCAAATACCTGCACTTCATGACTGTGGTTTCCCCCTCCACCTCTATGGTCGTTGTACGGGGTAACCACTTGATATACACCCATTTCATGATTAAAATGCCTCAGAGTGTGTCCTACGGTTTTCTGCTCATTTTTGTTATAGATTTCCATTGCATAATCACTCCATAACTTACCTCTAGAGAGATCAGAAGAAATTTGTTTATTTCGATCGTGGAAATATGCAACAAGTTTGGACCAAGTGAACTCAGCCATTGCAGCAATGGGCAAACCGCGGGCACCTTTAAGTACCCCGTTAAAGCACTCAGAGATATTGGTTGTCATTGCCCCGTAACGACTTCCACCATCATGTGACTGCGTCCATTTTTCCACATCCTCACTCATTAGATATGTGTATGGCATATAGCGTGCAACATGGCGATCAGTTGGGTCTACACCCCTCAGTAAATTAATCTCGGCCTCCTTAATGGTTTGCATTATGGACTCAAATTTAGCTGCATGAGTCGCATATCCAGCTTTCAGGGCCAACGCCTTTAGAATCGGGTCATCAAAGTGTGTGTTGAAATTGCTAGCAACATGTCGAAGGCAATATCGATGATATACCCGTTCTGTTCCATCCTGACCTCTAGGCCACTCTCGAATGGCACATTTGATACCTTTATGTCGATCAGAAATAATGCAAATGCCCTGGTTAGGTATGACATGCTCTATCGAAGTCCTTAGACACTCTAAAAACCACCCCCAACTAGCCCCTGACTCTTTGTCCACAACAGTGAAGGCAAGAGGTAAAACCTTTTGGTTAGCATCGGTTGTCATTGCAATCATCAATACCCCTTTGTATTTACCATACAAATGAGTCCCATCAATACTAATCACTGGCCTGCAATATTGGAATGCAGCAATGCATGGAGCGAATGCCCAATATACATAGCGCAGTAACGCAGTACCGTCAACTGGCCTAGGTATGGTGTGATAGTTGTACCGGGTACCCGAATCCTGATCCAAGTATGCCAATAACAACTTTCGCAACCTTTGGTAAGACTCCTCCCAATCCCCAAATATCTTAGCAATTGCCTTTTGTTTTGCATCCCATACTTTATAGTAAGAAAGCTCATGCTTATACTTAGTATGTATGATCTCCCAGAGCTCATCAATACGAGCAGTGTGCTTTTTTTGCAATTTTTCCACAATTTCTGATGCAACAAAATTAGAATCCATCATTCTACCGTCTCTACGCAAGCCAAAGGGTATACAAGTGTGTGGACCCACATAAGACGTGACCATCCACAGACCATTAAGTTTAGCCTTCATATATGCCCCAACGTACCACTTGCAATTGTCGTCAACACATGCAGCGCACAATTTAGTTGGGGTCGACCTTCGGATTCTAAAATTTCTATTATGAGTTGCTGCGTATATTGTCAATGCACGCTTCACCGCCTGTTTATTTGCAAAAGTCAATCCTTTACAAAAATTCATCCCATCTTCCCAAGTAGAAACAAATGGTATCTGAAGACGTGAAGGATCAACCATATTTTCCCAAGTATTTTCGTAGAATGACTCAGCAGGAGGTCTGTAAGTTGTGGTCGTATTTGTATCATGGTGGATGCCAATATCATCGTCTGCAACACCTTCATCGTGGTACTCCATATTTTCCTCTTCAAAATTCGGAACGACTTCATGGTCATCTACATCAATCTCAAAGTCGCCTCGCTCAACCATCTCTTCGAACTCATCTACACCATCACTATTTTCCCCATCATTCACAGCAGGATTTTCGTATTCGTCTTCATCTTCCTCTTCTAAATGTGTTTCTTGAGGATGGAGGGTTTCACCAATATTGGCAACATTACCTTGAAATGGGAGCATATAACCGCCCACAACATGATCTTCATCTTCGTCTTCCTCCTCTAAATGTGTCTGTTGAGGATGGAGGGTTTCACCAGTATTGCCAACATGATCTTGAGATGGGAGCATATAACCTCCCATTGAAGAATTCATTGTATACCCTCCCATTGAAGAATCCATTGTATACCCACCCATTGTATACCCTCCCATTGTAGTGCATCCATCATCTAGGGTTGTAAATTGTAAAGACGTAGTTGTTTCTTGCACCACCTCATTATCAACTTCTGCACTTGCCTCCAAACTTACGTACAACTCAGCAGCATTTACTTGGGGCATTTTCTGTATCCTATTAAACATCATCTTTACATGTTTGTCTTCTTTGATCGCCATATACCCGTAATTTATCCGGTCATGAAGGACTTCTTGTGGGTAACGATAAATAATCTTGATATCATACCAAGCACGATTCAAATTCAATTCGCCCATGATTTTGCTCTTCAAATCATTCAATGTCTTCAACTTATGACGTACCATCATGTAGTAGCATTGGATACCAGGCCCTCTAAACGGGATTCCGTCAATCTCATCAGGATTATCAAGGGGTCCACCGAAGTATACATTTATATCAATATTCTTCAAAGATTGTGAACCTATTAAAGAGTCAAGTATAGTAGGTTAGTGACATATTTCATCTCTTTCATTTAACATCAATTACAAAACTTTTTCTATCTACTCAAAATACAAAAATTACAACTTCTCACACCACAATTGCATACACTCACCCCACATCACATACAATTCTACTAGCGCAATCATTATCATTTCATACTCAAACAATGAAAAAACTAAAGACAAAACTCACCCCTATTACAAAATTTTAACTAAGCTCTAACAAAAATATAAATAAAAATATCAAACCAAACAACAAAAGTAATGAGGATGTGCAAATGAATGAGTGCAATTATGTAACATCATTATTCCATATATAATTTCAATTTTTAGGTATATTAGAGTCTAATTCTAATTGGGTCCAAGAAAAATACAAATCTAGCCTTCTCCATCAAATCTGCCCAAATGAACAAGTTAATGATTATTTAGTTGTTAAAGAAATGTAATTGTTTTTTTTTACTTATTAGAAATAGGACATGAAAGTTGCATTATGTCCATTTTCCTTTGATCAACTTAATAATTATTTAAAATATATCATTATTACTAATATTTTTTACTTTATTTTTCACATAAAGTAAAATCTTATGATTATCAATTCGATTCTATGATTTACTCTATGAGGACCTCTTATAGGTCCTGTTTAGGATCTCAATTTTAATAACCTTGGTTTTACTTGTAAATTACAAATATCTACTAGAAACATATTCATATAGATAATTTTTAATAGATCATGTTTAGGATCTCAATTCTAATTTATTCATAATTTTTTTTTTATTAAAAATATCTACTACAAAGGTATTCATATAGCTATGAAAACATTTGAAAAAGATCCAAAAAAAAAAAAAAAATAACTGACCAATTAATTGAATCTTAGAGGGATATTTTTTTGTCTTTAAAGTATTAAAATGGATATGTGGATAAATTTTTTTTTTGTAACTTAGTAATAAACAAAACATATTATAACGTTTGACATAGCAAATATTATTTTTAATAATTTCATTGCTAGATTAGTTGTTATTATAACGTTTGACTAAAATAAACAAATAATTATACTATTTATAAAAAGTATTGAATTTTAGTTAAGTTAAAATATTTTTGTATTAATGAAATAACATAAAGCAGAGACGTTCATTAGACATTACCAAAAAAAAAAAAAAAAAAAACCAATTATACATTTAAAGTGCTACATATATATATATATATATATATATATATTTAACTGGTTACTACGAACAAATATTTTTATTAGGAAATGTCATTACAAATTCAATACAAGCAAAACTTTCTAAAGCAGTTATACATACATTAAACAACCAACAAGAGAGTGAGGAGACCCTTACCTGACATGAGGATGTGCAAATGCACTAATGGATTGTATGAGAGTGAGAGGGAGAGAGGGAGACTACAATGATCAGTTTGTATGAGCGTTAAAAGGGAAGTATTGTTCTGCTCTGTAGAATGAGTATGAGAGTTGAGAGAGGAGTAATGCAGAGTAAGAAACAATGAGTTCAGAGAGAAGCAATTCTTGTTAGAGTTTTAGCCAAGTGACATAAAGAAGTCACGGGAGTCTTGGCAGAGAATAAAGTAACTCTGCCAAGCCTTCACAGAGAATATAAATTACTGAAATTTGTTCACGCTAGGCCAGACAAATATGTGCAAAAGACATGTTCATGTAAGGTGGTCAATTATTGAAATGTGTTCACGCCAGGCTAGACAAATATGTGCAGAAGACATATTCAGAAGACATGTTCACGCGTGGTCAGTGACATGACCGGATGGGACTGGATGGGTGCATGTACATCTCGAGTTTTTGAAACTCGAGATGTACGTGGCATCCAGCTAGATCTCGAGTTTTTGAAACTCGAGATCTAGCTGGATGCCACGTGGCTGCCATGCAGATCTCGAGTCTCAGAAACTCGAGATCTGTGTGGATGCCACATGGCATCAGCCCACGTCAAACCACGAAAACCGAGCGTTAAAAGGTCGAGGTATGAGCACTGAATTCGAGTCTCTAAAACTCGAGGTGTTAGTAATTTATATTGTTTGCAAACTGTGTCAACTAACTAAATAGTTAGAGAAAAAAAAATACTTACCTATTTCCACCTTATATGGACGTGACTAACACATGAAACAAAGAATTGATTGTCTAATATGCTCAGCAAGTAGCTAAAAAATATTATCTTTGATACTCAGTTGAGTTGACCAAGTGATGGTGATGGGTTGGCATAATTTTTTTTTTTTTTTTTTTTTGGGTCTTTTCCCGTAAATTTTGGATGAAACAGTGATGGGTAGAGATATTGATTACCAAGTCGTCGTGACGAATCGATATGGACTAATAATAATAATAATAATAGTAATAGTTTGCGTATTGATAAAATCCTATGCCTGCAGCTGCAGACTTCAGTCATATGCAGAGATGATATAGGTATTATTATTAGCTAGAGGTTGCGGTTGCGGTGATGGGAACTTAACTTGATGGCTTGGAATTTCACTATTTTGTTCTGTCAAGAATCAAGATGATGAAGATCAATTAATAAATAAATGTCCTATAAAATGCGTTAATTATGCCGAACCACGTTTGGGCTATAAAATGGACATGACAAAGTTTGGTTTATGAGTTTAAACACATGTTTTCAGTTTTTAAACAACATTACACACATTTTTTTACTTACACGTATTTTCAAAAAATATAAACAACGTTACTAGAATAACGTTACTAAACGGTTCTGAAGTTCTACGTATGACTTGCAATTAAAACAACAAAATCCTAGATCCTTTGACTTTTTTTTTTTTTTTTTGGTATCCTACTGCAAACAGGCTCATCAATAATTTATCCATACATATTGCCTTTTTTTTTCTTAATTCAAAAAAAAAAAAAGAAAAAAAAAAAAGTAGTGGATGAATGATGCACATTGCCCTTTACAACTGATGTAGTTATTAATTTGATTTCGATCTGCGTATACCTGAGGACCATGCCATTCGCCCCCATAATGATAAGGAAGGCAAGCAGAGCAGCTACAATTAATACTACTACTACTACTACTAGGCTTGTTGGTGTTTAGCTAATTTAGCGACTGGCATTCAATATCCTACTTTGGAGGTAACGCCCAAATTAATGTTTATGTAAAATAAACGTCTTAAAAAAAAAAAAGTGCGCCTTTTTTTTTTTTTTTTTTCCTTCTTTTTTTTAGCTTTAAAGTTTGAACTCGTTATAAAAAAAAAAAAAAAAAAAAAAAAAAAAAGTAATGATACAGGCACAAACTATTTTACAACTTTTTTACAAAATGTTTTTTTTTTAAAATAAACTTTTTTACAAAATGTTGATGTAACCAACATCTTATTAGTTTTTATCTAGGCTCACCATTAATATCATTTTTTCATTTACCAATAATTATTCACCACATTAGTAGTTTGTAAAACTTTTTATAAAATAGTTTGTATTTTTAGTATTATTCTTAAAAAAATCACTAACCTTGCAAATTGCAATTGGGAATATAATTAAAGAGTTGAGGAATGCCGGCTATCATGCCAACTTGCTGTGTGCATTCTCTCAACTTCAACTAATTAAAGCAAGATTACCACTTTTCATAAACATAATTCATTTATGAACAAAATTTGGATAAAGTACTTTAAGTGTTGTTCATTAGGTTCTCTTTTTAAAATTTTGTCACGTGTCTACTTAATTAAAAAATACATTTTTTTTTCTCATGAGAAAAAAATTCATGTGAAAAAATCTTAAATTGAAAACTTAAAGAACAATATCTAAGTATTATACCTAAGATTTGCCCTTCATTTATTATGTGAACAGAATCGTCATAAATAATGCCACATCCATATATATTCCAGTTTATACCAATTTAAGAGATTCTTGGACCTTCCCCGTTTAGACAATAGATTAGAGAGTTATTAGAGATGACAACTTCCTCTCACATAATAATAGACTGCATTAATTAAATTTTTTGATAAGATTGAGGGGAGGAAATATTACTCCAAATAAATAGTACTGAATAATTACTATAAAAAAATGTTGTAATATTGAATAATTTTATATAAAATATAAAATAATATAGAGTCGTGAACCTCGAGGTTTTGGCTAAACTTGTACTTGGGTTTATCGATCCATATGTGCTTATCGAAAAATATCGTTTCCATTTTTTTTCCCTATCAATATTTTCATACATCTATTAATAAGCATAATAATGCTTTTCTCAAAAAAAGAAAAAAAAAAAAAAAAAGCATATTAATGCAATATATATATACTAGGAAACTTTGAAACTTAGGTTAGGTCCTCATCATCGAAAAGAAAAAAAAAAAAAAACTATTAGCCAAAATTTATAAATCTAGTAATAATACAACAATCAGGAAAAAGAGAGAGACAATCTTACAACTTAATTACAAGAGCATATATGATATAGAGTATTTAACAGCTATAGAAACCTCAAAACAGAAACAGCAAACTTTATTGGAAGAAAAGTGAATTTTCCAGTAAATAGTAATACTAGTCGGTCTGGGTGGAGATTTTGCAGCGACAGAGAGGGCAAGAGTTGTGACGAGAGAGCCAGGAGGCGATACAAGTTGCATGGTATACGTGACCACATGGGACTTCTTGTTGTTCACTACCCTGATCACCTGACCCCAAACTTTCGATACAAACTGTACAAAGATCATGATGATGATGATGAATAGTTGAAGTAACAGTTGCAGTTGGCATGTCTTTCGGTGTTGCAATCTTCTTCATCTGAAGGCCTGAATCCGCAGTCGTCAAAGTGAGAGCTTCATCGAGATCAAAAAGTAAATCTACCGGATAGTTTGAGATTGTGTTGGAATCGGAAGATATAGCGGCCATAGAGAGAGAGAGAGAGAGAGAGAGAGAGAGAGAGAGAGAGAGAGAGAGAGAGAGAGAGAGAGAGAGAGAGAAGAAGAAGAAGAAAAAAAAGGACGGGCGTGTTTCTAGTTTTGGGATTTAGTCTTTAAATAGAACTGCGCTAAGAGGGTATTTTTTTTTTTTTTTGAGCATTTATTATAATTTGGAATTACTATATTTTTCAATCACCAAAAAAAAAAAAAAACTTAAGGGAGTGATATATTTATTTCATCACACCACTATTTTTATTTATTTATTTATTTTTATGATTGAAAAATGTAGTAATTTCAAATTATAATAAATACTCTAAATTAACCCTTAATAAAAAAATAGAAGAATTTCTGGGCACGCGTGTGAGCTCATGCTTAGAGCTAGTATTCCATAATTATTATCCATTTTTGTTTATGTAGTAATAAACGTGTTAGAGTATTTACATCTAGTTTCTAAAATAAATGTTTTTTACTATTTCAAAAGTTACTTTATCATTTATATCATACAATCTTACAACACAACTAACATCCTAACTTTTATTTTGTTATACAACACATTAAAATAATATATTTGCACAATAAAATAATATATCCCAAAACCATATCTATTCTCTCCCATCTCTCTCTTCTCTCTAATTTTTATCTCTCTTCCTTTGTCTCTATTCCATTGAAACCACCTACTAGCACCACCTCCACCATGAACAAACCCAAAAAGGCTACCAAAACTAAAACAAACCTCCCCTGCCTCACTGCCCATCACCCACCATCCACACCGCAAAAAAAAAAACCCATAAATGACCAACAGAAACCCAGCAAAATCGGACCCACACCAATCCAACAATATCACCAAAATCGAAACCAAATAAAACCCACAAATGAACAACTCACACCATATTCTATGAATCCCAATTGAAACGTCATCCTTCTCACAGAACCTGGAACCTATTGGTTCAAAACCAACCTCCTTACCTTTTTATGTAAGAAATTTCAAGCCCAATCTGCGCACTAAGAATTACCAAACAATACAGTATCACTCTAACATGATGCAAGACACAAAGTACGGAAGAAAATAAACTTTTCCCATCTTTTTGAAGTCAACAATGATCTCCACGCCACGCCCCAACACCAATCTCGACACCACACCCAAACGCCGATCTTCGCGCCAAACCCCAAACTGATTTACAACGAGAGAGAGAAGAGAAATAATGAGTTGGTGGTGGTCGATGACAGTGGGTCCAGCCATGGTGTGGTGGCTATGGGCTTTTGGGTTTGAAAAGAGGAGACAGCAGAATGAGAGAGAGAAGGAAGAGAGATAAAAGAGAAGAAATAATGAGAGAGAGAGAGAGAGAGAGAGAGAGAGAGAGAGAGAGAGAGGAGAGAGAAAGTTTGTTGGAGTTTTTAATAAAAAGTATAAGAGAGACAATTAAAAAATAGTTTTTAAGAATACCATTTTGCTATAGTAGTATCATATAAATAAGATGCTATTATAGCACAATTGTAAAAAAATTTACAATTACAATATCGGGTAATGGCCTTTTTGTGCTTTAATGGTAAAATAGACCAACATATGGCATATGGCATGCCGGGTGTGAATGCTCATATTGATTGGAAGATGATGCTATAATTTAGTATTAACCTTTAGGGGGAGGAAAAAAAAAGGGATCCTCTGAATAAATCTTATAAATAGTGCATATATTGAAATTCATAATGAAATTGTAACAAAAAAACTACTTACAAAATACATGTGATGACCTTTACAAAAGCTAGTATGAAGAAGTTGATGGATCAATGTAAAAAAGTGAAATATTTACATCAGGTAAAACTGTAAAATAATTCCCTACATCTGAAACATGGAACATGTGAACTTATTAATATTATGTTGGCTACGGTGGAGAAGTTGGTGGAGCAATGCTATTTGTTCCACATTCTAATTGCTTTCTAGTAGCATTTTCCATGAACCTATGATACAAAATGTGTTAGTTTGTGTTATTAAAAGAGAATTTAAAACGTACATAATAATGATAAGTACAATAAACATCAAGCATAAACTTGTAAAATGAAATATTTGAACCGACCTTGTGATGATATTGCATAGCTCCATGTACATGAAATGGTCTACTTTAACTTGGGACTTGAAGAACTATTATTTAATTACCAAAATGTTTAAAAAAATTTATATAAAAACTATGTAATTAAGTTTTTTATATTCAAAGTAGATATAGTAATGATTTGTACCTGCTTTATTATCACATCGTCCTCGACTCTCATTTCTTGATTGTCTTTATTGTTTTGGATGTTGAAAATTGCATCGTACTTGGTTTTTTTTTTTTTTTTTTTTCCCTTCTTTTTTTAATTATTTTTTTAATCTCATGGATGTTGGAAACCACATTGTCCTTGATTTTCATTCTCCGTTTGTCCCTGTTTGCGTGAGTGTTAAAGATCACATCGTCCTTCATTTTTCCTTTGGTAAAGGTTAATAATTTGAATCCATTATAATTTGAGATTACTATATTTTCCAATCACAAAATACCTAGGGGTGTGATGAGTGTTATGCGTTTGTGGATGAAATATTTTTTTCATCACACCCTAGGTATTTTGTGATTAGAAAATGTAGTAATCTCATATTATAATGGATTCAAATTATTAACCTTTATTTTTTTTAAAAAAAAATAATAGAAGAGCCATGTCTGGTAATCTTAAATGATAGCCACTTAGTAAAAAAAATCCATAAAAATAACTAAAAAAAATAAATAATTAAATTTGTATTAAATTTTTTAAAACACCTTGAACATAGAAATGTTAGTAGCTTTTGAATGCATTTGTGCAGTACCTTGGTTTTGGATATATAAATTTGTATACTTTTCGTTGTGCAAATAGTTTTTTTGTTTGATTTAATTTGTATATAAATTTATTCAATTGTTAGGTTGGATTAAAATTGAGTGTAATATATAATTTTCAATGTTTGTCACATCCTCAGATTTAATTTTCACAAAACTGGAAATAGGATTAAGACTCAATTGAATTAAAAGAAAATTTAAATAGTATTAATTTCTTAAAACACCAAGAATACCGTTTGAGAAGTCCACCTATTCTCTAAGTTTAATGAAGGAAAATTATTCCTTTTTGATTGTGAACTTTGTAATGACAAAAGAAGATATACTGGTCTTAGTGTCATAGTTATCTTTTTTTAAATGAGAGTTATCAATTTTCTTTTTTCGAAATCCTTAAAAGCAGCCACTTAGTCCTAAAAGGTAGCTAGTTATTACACATCCATAACGATAACAAAAATTTCAAATGCTAAAGATCTCATGTTGTAAACACAAAATTTTTTTATTCAATTTTTTAAAATGGTTGTTATGTAATTATGTTTAATCCTAAGAGATAGGTACTTAGTACACATCCATAACTAAATTTTAGCAAGCTTGAAAAAGCTAAAAAGAAAAAGAAAAAGAAAAAAAAAAAAAAAACTATGAAGGGCTATCAACGTTATCATTCCTTTAATTTAAAAAAATATATATATATTTTTTTTAAATGTGCAATGAAAGGCACAACAAAGGACAATAATAAATTTTATATGGAAGAGATGAGAGTGAGAAAAATGAAGCTAAAGTGTAACAATTTCAATTAATTGAAAACGTTGTGTTACACAAATTAATAAATATAGGCATAGATAGGTAGGATATTTACAAAAAATGGTCTTTAACAACTACTTGATAGATTGACTACCACTTTGCTCACCCGAATTCATTCAATGTGCCTGCTATGCAATCTAACAAAATTGTTGATATGTCACCCAAAAAAAATACAAAAAAAAAAAAAAAAAAAGAGAGAGAGAAGGGCTTAAATGTATTAAATAATAATAATAATAATAATAATAATAATAATAGGAGGAGGAAGAGAGAGCACTACTTAGAACACATACACTAAAATAATTAGTCAAACTCAAGAACCGCACACAAAAATATATATATATATATATATATAGCAGTCCTATTCTTTAAAAAAGACTCATTAATTAGAGAAAAGAATTGATTAAAAAAAAAACGTGAGATGTAGGAGTAAGGGAAATGTAAATTAAATAAAGAAAAAAAAAAAAAAAGAGAACTTAGTATCAAAAAAAGGAATGATAAAAAAAAAAAAAGAAAAAGAAAAACCAAAATAATTGACTTAGGAGAAGCTAGACATGGGTTTTAAAAAAAATCAAATAGATTGAGGCCAATTAAAAAAATACAATAAAAAAGAGAAAAGTGTAAATGTGGAGTTATGGAGGAAATTCAAATCTCTTAATACTTTTTTCTAAAAAAAACTTTTTAATTTTTATACTCAATTTGAAAACCAACAAAAGAGTGATCTTATTTTAGAGGCAATGGTTTAGAAAAAAAAAAAAAGTGGATGGCAACGGAATGAAATGTGGGGTTTTAAATTTTTAACATGGGTTTCTAAATAAAAAAGAAAAATAACTTTTTAAAGTGGTTTAAAAAAAATGAAATAGATAAAGGAAAAAAAATATTTTCTACCAATTTCAAAAAGAAAGAAAGAGAAAAGTTTAAAAGTGAAGTTATGGCAGAATTTCAAATCTCTTCCTACTTTCTTTTTAAAAAAAATGTTTAACTTGATTTTCTATTTTGAAAAAAAAAATGTATAATTGATTATGAATAAGTAGGTTAGTGCGAGACTAATCCTATTTTGTAGGAAATGTTTTAGGTGAGAGTATTGGGAGTACGGTCCTATTTTGTAGATAGTGTTTTAAGTGGGAATTAAAAAAACATTTTTACCCCTACTTAAACATAGGCAGTAGGGGTATTTTGGAACAAAAAAAAATTTCGGTCAAAACGGGGAAGCCCTTTAAGTAGTAGTATAGATATAGATGAACATGAGTTTTTTTTTTTTTTTTTTTTTTTTTAACATGATTTCAATAACTGTATTTGAAAGTAGTATGTGATTTTTATTTTTATTTTTTTCAAACAAATAAAAAGGATAAATGTGCATTTCCTTTTTAACACATAAGCAGTAACTTAATTTATTTTTTGAACGTGTATTTGAAAGTGTTGTAGTATTTGAAAAGATTGAGATAAGGATAAGGATTTTTTTTTTTTTTTTTTTTACATAAAACCACTTTCCCACTAACTCATGTTTTCAAAACAACCCTACTTATCAAAACAAAAGCCTACAGTAAGTTGATTTTTTTTTAAACCCTATCCTTATCACACAGTAACCTACATCAATAGTTCTATTTAAAAAAAAAAAAATGAAAAGAACATGAAAAGAAATTGAAAAAAAAAAAAAAAACATAAATTTAAGGATTTCTGTTTTTGAAAAAAGAAGAAAGAAAAAGCAAGTCTGAATGTGTAAAAAAAAAAAAAGAAGGGAATTGGTGTGATGTCATTGACCCTATTTTTTAGACACTGGCAAGAGAAGTTATTGGCTAATAGATGAGGGTAGTTTTGACTTTAAAATAGTCCAGTTCAAAAAGGGGAATCCTCTTATAGATAGTATAGATAAAAATAGAAAACTTTTGAAAATACGTCTGTGAGTGTTTGTGTTTGAGTGAAAAGTTTGAAAATATCCACAGAAAAATGGAAAAGATAAGGAAAAAAAGAAAGAAAAAAGAAAGAAAATTGTTACAAATATCCACAAAAATGGAAAAGATAAGGAAAAAAGAAAGAAAGAAAGAAAGAAAGAAAACTGATACACATTGATGCAATTGACAAAGGTATATTGTAAAAACTGAAACACAAAATACACCCATGAAGTATGAAAAAACACTTAAATAGAGGTTTATGCCAAAGTGATTCCTTTTGGGCTTTATTATTCGTATAGACAACTACAAAAAAAGAAAAAAAAAAGTTTGTGTGAGTAAAAACTGAATATTTTGGAAACATCCACACACAAAAAGAAGAAGGAAAATATGAGGAAAAAAAAAAAAGGAAAATAGATTTTGAGGCATGTGATATTGAAGTCAGTTACTGGTAATAAACAATAGTCAAATACCATTGAATCCCTCTAAAAATCTCATTCACCCATAGGTAAGTATACCTCAAACTCTGAATCATTGGTAGCCACGACAGGTAAGAACTCAAACAATAATCAATGATGAAGAAAAGAAAAGAAAGCACAACTTGCTGTTTAGATTAGAGATGTAGCAGATAGAACTTGAAAAGTTATTTGAATTGTGTAAATTATACTGAATTATTTAGAACACAAATCTGAAAGTAGAAGAAATAAGAAGAAAAAAGAGGATGTAGAGTTGAAACCAAATCTGTGTAATTTGAAGAAAAATAAGAGTAGATGTTATTGGGTTGTAAAACTGGCAAAGTGTATATGGGTTTGTGGGTTTGTGGGTTATTAAAATAAAAGAGTTTTATTTTACGTACTTATCCCCGTTAGTTGAAGACTTATAAGTGAATGGTATGGTGGTATTTTAGAACCATGAAAATGAGGAATCTAAGCAAGGAAAGCCTCTTAAATAGTAGTATAAATAAATGAAAATTGTGACATTGAGTAACAAACCTTGTTCTCTGTAGCCATCCCAATGATTTTGATCATTTATATTTTCAACTTTATCAATTTTTTTGTACATTTGCAATGTAATTATAGAAAATACTCAATTTGTGTAATTATATATAAAAAATAGTGGTGAAAGCTTAATAGAAGGATATAAACATGAAATTGAAAATAAAAATGGTGACATTGAGTAACGAACCTTGTTCTCTGTAGGCATCCCCTTGGTTTTACTCAATTATTGTTCAACTTGTAGGTGGGAATTAATAGTGGAATAGGGAATTATGAGTGGTTGCTTCGAGAGACCCAGTCCTCCTTAAGATAGAGAAGAGATAGAGAGAAGAATTAAATAATCAAGAACAATGAAACTTTTGTTATTTTTGTTACGAATCTGATGTACAAGATACAAGTCCTTTAATAGCTAATTCTATAGCTTCTAGCAGTTACTTTCAAGTAGTTATTATAACTAACCAACCTAACTAACTTCCCTCAACCACATCCTAACTATACCAGCTTATCTATACAACAGATCCTAATTAGTTACAATCAATCCTATAGCTTATTACTAACCCAATTACAACATCTACACAAAGTCTTAACAACTATATTTTCAACTCCTTCAATTATTTCTATAACTGCAATGTAATTATATAAAATGCTCAATTGGTGTAGTTATATATATAAAAATAATGGTGAAAGCTTTATAAATATATTATATAAAGCTTACCATTATTAATATAAGAATTTATATGACTTGGTCCAACCTCAAAGTCATTTGCCATTATAGTTGGATAGGTTGGAGGGAGACCTAAATTTAATATTATAAACATTAAGTTAGTATCTTTGTCTACATTGACATACAACTGACATGCCAAAAACTATGGATTTTCTCAAAATAATAGATTCCAAGCAATGAAGAATGTTTAAAGATATAAAACTATAATCTCACCACTGATTTCTTGCAGAGCACTGTGCTCAACTGGCATATTGCGTGCCAAGTTACAGATATGTGTAAGCCGATGACTTCATCTAGCCTCGTGATTAGGTGGTATTAGTGATGGGTTTGTTTATATTAAATTAGAATGCACAACATCTTCTTCATTTAAATTTGTTGGGCTTCCCACTAAAATGTGATCACCACCCAAAGTTTGTTGTCTTTGTCTTGAGTTTTTGGCACAATGTCTTGCCAGTCAAATATTTCTGCTTTCATTGTCTTCTCATTGTATTCTTAGGTGAGCATAATATCTCCATCGTTCTCAACGATGTTCTATGTCATCAGCATTCACCATCGTTGTATTTTGCGAACTCATTTCTACATGAAATTAAATTAAATTTATATGGTCGTTGCACATACATACACAATAATCAATAGATTTTTCCTTGTCACAAATGGGGTGTATTAAAACCTCAATAAAGTGAACTAATTTTGAACAAATTAATCACGTGTAAGAGTTGTAATAATATGTGTAATTGTAATAAATTTTTAGTAAAATAGGAGAAATAAATTACACTTCTTAAAATTATTGTATTATTATTTTAGGTAGAAGTTTAGATAGCTTATGAATTGTATGTGATTAGTAAACTTTGAAACCACACCTAGTAATTAAAAATATTAGCTTTAGATATTTATATACAAGTGAACTTGATGAGGATCAAGAAAACTTCATATGATAAAAACACCCATTCACCTTTCAAATAATCTTTGATAACAAAAAAATGGCTACTAATGAAGAGAAACTAACAATTACGAAACCATGTCCAAACTTTCAATTTCGGGAAAAAAATCTTATATCGACAAAGTAAAATTCACAAGTTTTCAAAGTGTAGCAACTGGGTAGTCCATTTAGAGCTTAAAGTAGTCATCCAGAGATTAAACACAAACACACCATACTTAGAATCAAGGGGAAAATTTTATAAATACCTCTTTACTTCATAAAAGTTAAAGGGTCATTTCAAATTATAACTATTCTTAAAACCAAGAGTATAGATGGGGTCAACTTAAAAATCCTAGAAAAGATAGATTTTGGTTCCAACTAGTTTCAAGCACAAACGATGAATCATAAGCCAAAAGAGTTGTGATAAGAGTTCAAAACCAAATTAACCACGCGAAATCTTTCATTTCAAAGAGTCTGAATTTTGAAACAAAGATTAAAATTGTAGAATTAAAATCCTCTACACAACTCAACATATGCTCCACCCAAGCTAAGATTGTTCATAAACATATGAGAGAGAACATTTATTTATATCATTCTTTGAGGCGACAGATATTATAGCATTAGCATAGGAAGGTCAATCCATGTACTATCATCGTATAAGAGCAAAGAAAATCCCAAGGAAAACCCAAAATCTTGAAACTCAACAAATAGGAATTTCAAAGAGACTACTTAAAACGCCCCTTTTTTTTTGTGCAAAACAATCTTAGGACTTCAATTCAAAAACTCAGGTATACAAATATAATGCAAATAATCACACACTACTAACATGAGTAGAGTACATAATCACGACAATCCCCACCACACAATTATTACAAGAACCTACAACAGAGTTGCTAAACAATAAAGCTTAAACAAATTCCAAGCCATTACAATTAACCAAAATAACATACAAATACAAGATAGTTTCTCACACAAACTACCCCAAGGAAACCACCTCGCATGGATTACTACAACAAAACCTAATGCTCTGACTTAGATCATTATTATTTCCTAATTAAAATGTCTACAGAATCATAACCTAGCTCTGATACCATAACTATCATGCCCTAAACCCAAAAGGGTCCAAAGCATGGGAAAAGAACCATCAAGAGAGAGATAGTAGGAGAATTTTTTTCTTTTTTCTTTTTCTTTTCCACATTATAAGAATATATAATCATACTAAAATCTCCACATTACAAGCCAGAGCTCTACAACACAATTACAACAATACAACTAAAAATCATGTGCCTCCATATAATACAAAAATATATTACTATCGACGCCTCGTGGCTAGTCGACCACCCATCGTGGCAACGCTTACGCACCTCTCTCTTATCTCAGTGTGAGAGTTGTATGATATGGAAGTGTGGCATACCTCGGGTGTGTGATTGGAATCTAAGTCTATTTTAAGGAAATTACCAAGGGTAAGTGAAGTCACCACCAATTATTAGGTTTTTCTAAGGTGTGATTGGTCACTTGACTCTATTTGATTTTATTACCGATCCTAGGCTAAGAAAAATGGTGTTTTGCCTAATCTAATGTGGATGGGTAAGCAATCTTGATTCTTAAGTTCGGAAGTCTAGTTACGTGTAGGGAAGGTGTTAGGCACCCCACAACGCCTGTTTGTAGACAATCCTTTATTTTGGTAAAATCATAATTTTTGAACATTGACAATTGAAAACAAGTGATTGGCATTAGTTTTTAGGGCTTTAAGCAAATTGGGCTTTGAGGTTTGGATTCAAAAAGGGTGTGGTCTTAATCAATGCTTTCCAAGTGTGTTTGGAATTGTTTTCAAATTTTCATAGTGAAAATCTGGCAGCATTTTGCCTTATTTTCAAAGTGGAAATCCAGTAGGGCTTCACCTCAGATGCATCATAGCACACAAAAATGCTATTCTTACCAAGCTTTCAACGTGAGAATACGGTAATGGGATACCCTATTTTCATGGTGAAAATCTGGCAGAGTTTCACGTTTGGTGTGCTATGGTGCACCGGCAAGGTTTTGCGTCTATGTATGCAGCACATATTGACATGCTCATACTTTGACAAGCCAAAGCCCTTCAAAGCATCAAGCATGTTGATGCGTGTCGCAGACATGGGGAAACCATTGTTACTGGGTGATATGGATCAGGACAATCACACTGCGATGATCGTGCACACAATGTAGCATGAATATGCACCTACGGCAATCACCTTGAGCACATACCCACACTACAAGGTCAAGAGCTTTCATGACTAGAGAGGGTCACTCACATAGCCACGAGAGTTCATCATACAAAGTGCATAATCACCCATATACAAGCAGATATAGATATACATGCATCATGCACAATGTAACCACAACGAGTAGGAAAGTAAATTAAACATTACCAATGTTTTAAGGGTATGGCCCAGCAAGGTACAGGAAATGTAAAACAAACATTGCCATACTTAGGGAATGCGGCCCAAGCAAGGAGCAGGAAAAGTAAATGGGTACAACAAGAGGGGGAATCCTAATATATGCTCCAGAGAAGAGGCTTTGAGAGAGAGAGAGAAAGAGAAAACCGCTTTGGAGGGGCTAGGTCCCATAATCTACAGAACATTTCCCCTTGGTGGGCTTGCATCTTCTTGCTCACATCCTTGCCCTTTTTTCTTACGCCTAGGAGATCGCACCCTTGCTCCAAGTATCCATGCTTTATGCGTGTACATGCAAAGACAAAAGGAACAAGCCAGCAGACAAGCAAAGAAAGAAACAAGGGAAAAAAGGAAAGCATGCCAAGAACAAACTAATAAAGAGAGCCAAACGAGGGACAACAAAGCATGCTAAGCATATGAAAGGGTAAACAAGCATGTTATCAAACAAAAGAGGGTGTCCTAGGAGGACAAATGTAGGTTTGGATCGAGTGTCCATAATTTCATTGGATTTGAGTATGGATGACACATAGACTCATGTATGAACATGTAAGCAAGCGTGCAAAGATGCATAAAAGTGAAGAAATACAAACATGTGGCACAAAGCAAGGGAGGCAAGCATATAAACATTGCATGGAATGGTGAAAGGTGTATATCAAGCACACTAACATCACAGAGGTATATCTCACAAGTGGTTACACCCAATCAATCCCTAGGGGGATGGATGTGACCACACATGCAAACCCATTGGGAGCACAAAGCATGGCAAAACCTAGATCTAGAGAGGCAAGCATGGATATAAAGAATAGAAGCAAGCAAGCAAACATAGACATGCAAAAGGAAATGATCCAAACCCTTTGATATAGGCCTAGGTGTATGGATGTAGGCCTAGACCACAGGATCTAGATCTACACCCTACTGAAAGGGCCAAAAACAAGACAGAGAGATATCAAGAGGCAAAAGGGATATAGAAGCACATGGCATAGCAACCAACATAGATCTAAGCATATTTGAAGGCCTTCTTAGACTTCTTGGTTTTTGCCACTTCTTGGTTCTGACTTGATTGCATATTTGAAGGCCTTCTTAGACTTGGATTAAGCTGATCTTAGTGTTCTTGGAAAGCTTTGGATGTCTAGTTTCCAAGACACTAAAGAAATTGAAAATCTAATGGTTGAATCAAAATTTATGGCCTCAGGAAGTGTACTGATGCGCATTGCATGGTTTTCTAGATATCTCAACCATTTCAACTCCGATTTCAACCCATGAATAGTCATTGGAAAGGGAATTTCATAATTTTCGCAATGGAATTGGTCTCAACCCATTTGGTCAGTCGGATCAAAATTAGAGTTTCTAGTGCTCTTGGGAGTCAACCTCGGGTTAAACTTGATCAAAGTTAACGAAAATCACTGAGTAGCTCGGGTTTAATATAGAAACATGAAAAATGTCATTTTAGGATGATTTGGACCGACTTTGATTTTCAATCAACCCAGGGTTGACTAGGGGCAATTTGGACAATTTGACCTAAAATGGCACTCCAAGTGCTCCAATGCCTGAACGAGTTATGCCACCTCAATCTAGATGTTTCTACAGCCCCTTGGAGAAAAGTTAATATTTTTTGAGATTTTTGGGGTTCGACACACAAATCGAGGGCAAACAAAATACAATATCTACAATTACAAAACTCTAAATGGATTACCCAAAATCACAATCTTATTGAGAATAAGCAACCTCAACATCGAATATAGGCCTACCATGCCGAAGGCCAACAAACCTCAAGTGCCCAACCTCGAGTAGAA
The DNA here is from genome assembly GCA_030445155.1 of Quercus variabilis. NCBI lineage: Eukaryota > Viridiplantae > Streptophyta > Magnoliopsida > Fagales > Fagaceae > Quercus > Quercus variabilis. Next base: position 40,844,328 of record CP129446.1, on the reverse strand, counting down.
TTAGTTATGATCTCATAAAACTTTACAAGATCAAGTCACCAACCATTTATGGCCCAAATCTCCCAATTTAATATAGCACTCCAGTCACCACCAATAAATTAAGCTTCATGCTCGATGTGTAGCTAATTTATCTGTAAAACTGTTGGAGAGTGGAATGAGCTAAAGTCCAGTAAGTAGCAAAATTAATGGGGGTAGAGGAAATGCAAGTTTCATGATTATGTGCATATTACAACATGCAACAATTTGAGAATTTCTAGCTGAAAACTGCAAAATCATTTTCAATAATAACATGATAAGAATGATTAAATAATGCTACCTAAGGCTTCTTTAAAATGATAACCATAAAACTACATAATATATATACTGTGAGCATAACAACATTTTTCCAAAAACCTGGAAAGCGAACCCAAGCCACATGACAAGCCAATACAAATGACGGAAATGTCACAAAGACATTATACCACCATAGAAACAAGTCAAAACCCACAAACTACTAGCATGATATGCACCTCTTTTGGCATGTAGTCTATTAAACCTGCCTAGCCTCACCCATACCCTCAAAGATTTACCTATCCCCCACGGGTAGTAAGGGATAACGCACCGTGTAGTACCTCTTTCGTATGTTGTCCCTTGGCCTTGCCTAGCCTTACGCACACACTCAAGTATTTACCTCTTTCCCCCATGGGCAGTAAGGGATGACGCGTCAGACAGTACCCCTTTTGCATGTGGTCTTTTGGCCCTATGGGCAATAGCCTCACCCATATACTTAAGAATTTAGCCATGTCATGCAAAGTGGGAGCCTTCAACTTGACTTGTCATCACAAAGACAGGGTAATCACATGTCACAAAGATGGGGTAATCACCAACATCATAGCACAAGGGCAAACCCACATCAAAAGCTTACAAGTTAAATGTATTCAAAATATATAGTTTGCTTCCAAGTAGTTTCATAAGATATTTCAATAACCAAATATCCACAATATTCTTAAAGTCCTTAAAATCATTTCTTGTCAAAAATGTTTTCCATCAACTTTCCCAATTATCAAAGCATTTTTAAATTTTCCAATATACCATAAAATCCATGAATTCCATTCTCAAAAATTTAATCAAAGATGTTAGTCTTTTCCATGCTAACAAATCAAGCATTTCCCCATATGCAATAAAAAAAAAATATGATGCATTTTCAATGCCTCATGCGTTTTCCATAAATGATTAATAATAGTACAAATAGTAAATTTTAGGAAAATCATGAATAATGTTTCAAAATAGTTTTAACCATAAAACAATTGAATGCAATAATGATTCATTTTCAAAAATCTCATTAAGAAGCCATTTACCTTGGAAGGCCAACCAATTTTACCACAACTAGGCATCACATAATCGACTAATCCAGTCATTAGGTCCATCACCAAGAATATCAAAACCTTTAAAGTTTGAGATAATGGGCATATGAGGTTTCTAATGGGGTTCTCTAGTGGACCCAACCAAAGATGGCGTGGATGGATGGTTTAATGGTGATAGAAGAAAGAAATAGAGAGGGAGTTAAAGTGTGTTTGTGTGTGTGTCTCGATGGGTGGTTGAGATAGAAAGATAGGGAAATAGAGAGAAGGGGCATACGTATGGTGATAAGAGAGGGGGGGTGTGTTGATGGGAGCATTGTGGACCACTTGTTCCAAAATATATTGGGATTAAATTTACAACTTTACCCTTATAGTTTCTCCCATGTGTAAATTGGCCCATTCCAAAATTAACTAAATACTATCACATGCCCAAATATTCAAAAATCCTCAATAAAATAGTTAACCACACTAATTAAAAATAAACTCCAATTTAGATATTATTCTCATTGGAAAAATTGCTTTGAAAAAATATTTGGAGTGTTATAGCTAGTGTAATTCCCCCCTAATCTAAGGACCCTAAGCTAGGGAATTAAGAGTATTCATATCACCCTTAGCACAATTTTAGCTAAACTAACCCAAAAAAATCCATTTTGAGTACTTTAATAAACATACACCTAAATCAGCGTCAATATTTATTTCTCTAATATATTTAAACACTAATTTTTCTCTCTCCAAACACCTTCTTCACAAAGAAGCGCCTATACCTTAAGTAACAATATAGAGCAAACCAAACCAAACCAAATTTCCCTCACTAATTTATTTATTTATTTATTTTTTTCTCTTAAGACATCCATCAAACACATACCCATATTCCTGATCAAGCCATAATCCAATGTGATACAGGTTGCAAAAGTATCAAGAAGTTGAACACGTCTAATTTTAGAAAATGAGAAAAAAACAAGTTTGCATCTGAAAATAACCTCAAATCCACGAGGGTCTTTGAATCTACAAGGAGAAAGGGGCCCCGATCTTTGAGTAAGCATTCAGCAGCTCCTCTTTCAATTTGTCAACTTCACACTTGGTGTCCTTAAGTTGTGCAAGAGTGGATTCTCAATTCTCTTCATCTTCTTGACTGCACTCTTAGCAACTTTAGCATACTTGCAACAATCCTTAATCAATGTTTTGTAAACATCTTGAAGTTTCCTATCACCTTCATTGAGGTACACATCCTCATCATCTAAAACTTCATCTTCTTCAACCTTAGAGTGAACGCCAAGTTCTTCAACCAATTCACTCAATTCATCTTCAGAATCAACCAACATAATTGCCATAAACGCTGAATAATTACCATCACTATCGCATTCTTCTTCCGAATTTGAATTTGAGCTTTCCGAGTCACTAAGGGTAGTTCTTAGCACCTTATCCTCTCCTCTCAAATAGTTCGGACATTCCTTCTTCAAGTGCCCATGTCCATTGCATTCATAGCAAACTATTCCTTGGGGTGGTGATGACTCTTTTACATCCTTCTTCTTGAAGTCTCTTTTGTAACTCTTGGAGGATGAGAATTTTCCTTTGCCAAATGGCTTCCCACTGTTCTTCATCTTTAGAAACTTTTGGAAGTTCTTTGCAAGATATGCTACCTCTTTCTCAACATCATCTTCATCCGAGGAATTATTAGTTCTCTCATTTATGGTTTTGAGAGCAAGTGATTTGCTAGACTTGTGAGAAGGTAATCTGAGCTTATAAGTTTAAAGAGAGCCAACAAGCTCTTGGATTTTGATCTCATCCAAATCTTTACTCTCCTCAATGGCGGTGACTTTGGCTCAATAGCTTTCGGGTAAGGATCTTGACTTTCCTTACAACTTTGGCATCCTCAAACGGTCTCATCAATAGCACATAGAAAAGCATGCATACGTACTTTCAAAAATGCATAGTTACTCCCATCAAAGAAAGGAGGTGTGTTGAGAGATTGAGATCTATCCATCTCTAAAGGGGTCTAGGATCACACACAGATAAAAAAAATCCAAAAAATGTACCCGCTCTAATACCAATTGAAAGCTCAATTAGTGTGAAAACATTAATGCTTGTTTAGACCCCACATTTTAAATTACGACTTATTTGCTTTTACTCTAACTTATCAAAGTGCGGAACAAGAGTAAAACAAGGGCAATAAACTGGAATACTACTCTAAGCCATAAGCAAGTACAATAAGCAATAAATATAAAGCTTAAAGAGTAAGGAAGAGAGATGCAAACACAAAGATAACACTGAGATGTGTTATCAAAGAGGAAACTGAAGTACTAGGCGAAAAACCTCTCTGCAGCCCTCTAAGCCAAAATCGATCCACTAGTGAATAAGTCAGAATACACGAATATCAAAAAGACCCTCCAAGCCTAATAGACCCAATGTACTTGATCCCTCTAAGCTCCTACTACCAATGGATTTCTCGAAGTCTTGTCTTCACTAGTTATTTGGATCCCACAATTTCATCTGATTGCATCCACCACTCAATGGCTTCTTCCAATGCTTTCCAAAGGCACCAAAACTTCTCTCATCACTTAGAATAGGTGAGGTAAGTGTTTGGACTAAGAACCTCTCAAGGATATGTAGATGGAAAGGTGGGAGTAAATGAAAACTTTAGAGAAATGATGTAGAGGATTGTGGGTAAACAATCTCAAACTCTCAAATGTTTGGCTAGGGTTTCTCTCATAAATTTGCTTGTAAATACTCCTTCTTCTTCTTCTTACATTTTGTGGGTAATGAGGGTTTATATAGTGGTGGTAAAGAATGAGAAAAGTCACACTCAAAAAGCAATCAGCCAGTAAGTTTCGTAGGCCACTTGCGACTTGGCCTGAGTTATGAGTCACTCATAAAATCCATCTTGTCATGGACTCTTCAAATTCCAACATGTGCTTCTCACGTGGCTTGTTTTGCGAGTTAGCAGTACAATCATGAAATCCACTTCTTCACAAATTCTTCACCAAACTCTCACACACAGCCTTTACATAAAATCCCATAAAAATACAAGGAAATGATTGAACAGAATTACAATCAAATTTGATACGGAAATAAAGACAACATAAACATAGTTGTAAATCACAACTTTACATGTCCTACATCAGACCCTCCATTTGAAACAAACTCATCCTTGAGTTCATCTTTGAAATCTTAAATCTTCCATGCCAAAAGAAAAAAAATAATTTGAATACTTCATCTTCCTTGTGTTCTTGCCAAACTTGAAATCAAAATTTTCCACCCCAATAAAATCAATAAAAAATTTGTTGTCATGGTTGTCATGGTCCATTGACCCCTGTTGATCCATTGACCCCTGTTGTCATGGTTGCAACCGGCATGTAAAGAACTTTGTTTTCAAATACATATTGTGTTTTCTAATCTCTACTTGATTAAGTGTATCAGAAAATGCAAGTCAAAAAGTTATTTTAAATCCATCATGATGATCATTGGGAAAGAGCTTAGTATAACAAAGAAGAAACTAGACTGTCTCAGAATGAAAATGTGTAGAGGAGTTCGTCTGAGAAGAGTGAAAGTTAAAAGCTTTGTTCATAAATGGTAGATGAGAGAAAACATCGTTCCTACTGATTTGTCATCTAAGCATGAGGTGTGCTTTATGATAAAGTCTACATTTAAGGTTATGGACACGTGTTTATGGTACCTTGATAGCAGCTGCTCAAGACACATGACTGGAGACCAATCTTTCTTTAAGGATTTCAAATCTAGGAAAGGTGGTAATGTCACTTTTGGTGATGGGAGCAAATCACAGATTAAAGGAAAGAGAACCATCTCTTTACCTAGACTGTTAGACATTGCAAACGTTCTATATGTAGAAGGTTTGAGAGTGAACCTGTTGAGCATAAGTCAGATATGTGATCAAGACTATATGGTGCTGTTCTCAAAAAGGAAATGTCTTGTCTTGGATGAGTTTGGAAAGAAACTCATAAGTGCTGTTTGCACTCTAGAAAATTTTTATGGTTTGGTCCTTAATGCTGATATTGTGTGCAATAGCATTCGTTTCCCAAATGAAGATCTATGGCACCAAAGGATGGGACATACTAGTTACAAATATCTTTTAATTGTATTTCAGCATGAATTAGTCTTGGGGATGCCAAAGCTCAATAGAGTGAACAATGTGGTGTGTGGACCATGTCAACTTGGAAAACAGACGAAAGCCAAACATCCCGGCATTCAGACATTCGCTACATCTAGACCGTTGGAGTTAGTACATCTGGATCTCATGGGTCCAACTAGAACCGAGTTTGTTGGTGGAAAGAGATACATCATGGTTGTGGTAGATGACTTCAATAGGTACACTTGGGTCATTCTTCTAAGATCCAAGTTAGATTCTCCTAAACACATTGAAGCATTGTGCACAAAATTACAAAATGAGAAGAGCTTAAAGATTGATCGAATTTGAAATGATCATGGAAAGGAATTCGAGAACTCGTACATGGAGTTCTTTTGCACTAGATTAGGTATATCTCAAGAATTCTCTGCTCCTATTACTCCTTAGCAGAATGGTGTAGTAGAAAGAAAGAACATGGTTATTCAAGAGATAGCTAGAGCCATGCTACATAACAAGGATTTGGCTAGAAACTTGTGGGGAGAAGCCGTCAACACTTTATGTCATTTGGTTAATGGGTGTACTTTAGATATTGTACCAAGAAGAATCCCTATGAGTTATGGAAGGGAAAGAAACCAAATTTTAAGTATTTTAGAATCTTTGAAAGTACTTGTTTCATTCTCAAGGATAGAGAAAATGTGGGCAAATTTAACTCCCGAAACAATGAATGAATATTCCTAGGATACTCTTCTATGAGCAAGGCTTATCAAGTATACAACAAAAGAACCAAGAAGGTGAAGAAAATTGTTAATGTTGTTATCGATGAAGCTTCAGAGTCTGGTTCAGAGAAAATTAGTGAGGAGATCCCCAAAGAAATTCTTCCTCCTGAGCCCAAGGATTTTCAAGAACTTGTTGATCAAGAGCCCGCATCTCCAAGTACTCCTGCCACTCTTAGTGTTGTAGAAGGTTTAGCAGACATGCCTACCTCACCTGATTCTAAATCCCCTGCAGAGAAAGGACCTTCCTCCAAGATTAAGTTGAATCATCCTTTTGAAATTATTGTGGAAAACATGAATAAACTTACACTAAGGAAGTGTATAGTTGACAAATGTGTTGCTAACTTTATGTCTTATTCTTGTTAAATGTCACATGGTGAACCCACAAAGGTTAAGAAAGCTCTTCAGGATGAAAGCTGGGTTAAAGCTATGCATGATAAACTACTTCAATTTCAAAGAAATAATGTCTAGACTTTAGTACCTAGATTGGAGGGTGAGCACATCATTGGCACAGAGTGGATATTCCGTTATAAGATTGATGAGCAAGGTAATGATTCACAACAAGGCTTGTCTTGTGGCTCAAAGATAATCTCAAATTGAAGGAGTGGACTATGATGAGACATTTACTCTAGTAGCTTGTATGGAGTCCATCAGGATTCTTCTAGCCTTGGCATGCCATTTGAAGTTCAAGCTTTACCAGATGGATGTCAAGACCACATTCTTGAATGGGTTCCATAAAAAAGATGTCTATGTAGCTCAACCAAAAGGATTCATTGATCCCTACTTTCCAGATCATGTGTTGTACCTCAAGAAGGCATTCTATGATTTAAAGCAAGCCCCTAGAGTTTAGTATGATCAGCTCACACAATACTTGGTGTCATATAGGTTCACAAGAGGAAAAGCTCATCAAACTCTTTTCATAAAAAGGGAAGACAGTGAGTTGATAGTTGCTCAAGTCTATGTTAATGATATCATCTTTAGGTCGACTAAAGATGAACTGGCACATAGTTTCTCCATACTTACGCAAGCCGAGTTCGAGATGAGCATGATTGAAGAGTTAAATCACTTTCTTGGGTTGTAGATCTGTTAGCAAGAGTCAAGTATATTCCTATCTCAATCTAAATATGTTAGAAATCTTGTAAAAATGTTTGGTTTAAAATCTGCTAGTTTTGTTAGAACCCATATGATCCCAAATGTTAAACTCATTGTTGATTTGTTGGGTAAAAGTGTTGATCCATTTCTATACAGAAGAATGATAGGTAGTCTTCTTTACCTTACTACTAGTAGACCTGACATTAGTTACAGTGTAGGAGTGTGTGCTAGATATCAGGCTAATCCTAAAGATTCTCATATGATTGTTTTGAAAAGAATCATAAAATATGTCAAAACCACTGCTGACTTTGGTATGTGGTACAGCAAGGACACAAATGATGTCTTAGCAAGGTATTCTGATACAATCTGGGCTGAGAATGCTGATGATAGAAAGAGTACATCGGGGGGTTATTTTTATGTGGGTAATAATCTTGTCTGCTAGATGAGCAAAAAGCATGATTCCATCTCATTATCCACTGCAGAGGCTGAACACATCACTGTCGGTAGTTGTTGCACCCAACTTCTTTGGATGCAAAAAATCCTTGATTATAGTATTCATCAAGAGCATTTTACCATCTACTGTGACAATACTAGTGCCATTAACATCTTTAAGAATCTAATTCAACATTCTTGAACTAAACACATAGAGATTCAACATCATTTCATTCGGGAGCTTGTAGAAGATGGTACTCTTACTCTTGAGTTCATTCACAATGATGATCAAAATGCTGATTTGTTCACCGAACCTCTTGATAGCAAACGGTTTGAATTCCTTTGCCAAAACGCTGGTGTTATCTCCATGGATTGATCTCCTTTTCTCCTCCTTCTTCCTCATGGATTTGCATCTATTTTTATGCTTTGCTTTGTTTAACATGTTTTTATTTGTTTGATTTTAGTTTTGCTTTATTTTGGTTTTTCATAAAAAAAAATAAAAAAATTTTGAAAAATCAGAATAATACAAAAACAGTGTGTGTTTTGTGTACATTGATCCTTGTGTACCTTGGATAGCCATTGAAATGAAGTTTTCTAAACTTTGTGTCATTTTTAGCTTAGATAAGCATCTTTATGCACAACTAAGCAAGTGTGTTTTATGGCTCGTGATTGTGATGAGTAAGATTAAGAAATCTCTTATGCTTAACACTCGTATCACTCTTTTTGACAGGAAGGACTAAAAAATCCTAAGAGAAAGGCATAAATAACCATCTCACCACTATTGCCCACCAATCATGAAATGACATTTGTATACTTCGGAATAGCAAAAATGCAATGTCAAAAGCTTAACATAATTGGGTATCTCTTTTCTCTCTCTTTTATACCCATGCATGATATGCTTAACAAAAGAAAATATGCAAAGAAAAATAAAAAGCAAAAAGAATCAAAGTGCTTTATATATGATTGCAAGCGTTCTTCCAGGAGATGTGGGAGTTATAGGATGTACCTCAAAGGTGATAGTCCCCATCAAGTAGTTATGATAGTGTGTGAGTTAAATTGATTTTCTCATATATCAGATCATCATAACATGTAGACACTCATGCAATCTTGCAATGTTCTTCACACACAACACGCAACATTCTTTGCTACTTTTGATACATGTCTAAGTACAATGTGATTTGGCCATTACAAGAAATACATGTGTTAATGTATGCTCACTAAACTGTCTTGACTTATTTTTGAAATATAATATTAGTTAGACTTGTTTAGTGTTTGTGTGTGTTTTAGATCTAAATGTTTGACATTTTTCTTGTTGAGAGATGTTTTTTAGAGCTTAAAATGTTGTTTGGATCTTTGGTTGAGTAGCGTGCTTGATTGCATTCATTTTTTTGGTTTTCTCTTCTTGAAAAACAATTTTGAGCAATCTCCACAGCTTCTCAATACCTCTCGACAACTAGGCTATCTATCGAGCCTCTTGAGCTTCCTTTCTTGATAGCTGTTATCGTAATTTCGATCCATCATTTTTGAGAATTAGTCTCGATAGCTTCTCGAAAGCTTCTCGATCCATCAAGGAGGTTTCTGCATGATTAATAGATGCATGATAGCTTCTCGATCCATCGAGCTCACTTTGCTGTGGACACCTCTTGATAACTTCTTGATAGCTCTATCTGTCTAAATTTAAATCTTGACACCTCTTGATATCTCTCGATCCATCAAGAATTGTGGATTTCTATATAAAGGGCTAGCACAATTTCTCACTCATTTTTCTCGATCTCTCATGACTTTTTCAAACTCCTCACCTTCCTAAACACCTCTCTCTCTCTCCCTCTAAACTTCTTCCCCAATCATTTTTCGACCTGAAGAGAGATTTCTTCCTTTGGTATGATCTCATTTCTCTCATTTAATTATGCATTTCATATTTTTGACCTAACTTTTGGGGTATTTTGAAAAATTTTGGGGTTTTTCAAAATTGATGAAATTTTTGTGAAATTTTTGGGATGTGTTTTGTTTAAATGAGTTTAAATCATCATGCATTGCATCGCATTTGCATTTTAACAATGATTCATTCATTTTAGATGTGTGCTTAATATGTTAAAATGATGTGTGCTAGTAGGATTGGATTAAGCTAAGCCCATGATATTTTTCCTTTTGCATGTCACATGTTTATGCATTTTTCATGCATACATACCCTTTTTTTTTTTTTTTAATCTTTTTGATATTAAACTATTTGGTACTTTTCTATTTGTCCCTATCTCTCTTTCTCTCTCTCTCTCTCTCTTTCTTTTGGTTAGTTGCTCTATGACACCTAAACGAAAGTCTACTCCATCCTGGAACCCTTTTTGTTTCAAGGCATCTTCTTCTTCTTCCTCTATTGGTTCTACTCCATTTTACATCAGGTTCTGTGATGATAAAGCCCGTAAGGACTTTTTGTAGAACTTTTCACGACGTGACATTCATTCGAAATGCCAAGTTGTTCTATCGGATTTTTTCGATACTAACCTTTCCATTGTCATCTACAATAGGGGTTGGGAGTCACTGTGTGGCATCCCTATCACTTGTCCTTCTATGATCAAATAGGAGTTTTACTCCAATATGCACGGATTTGACTATTCTGTACCTTATTTTATCACTCACATTCGAGGTATGCGCATTGTAATCACTCCGGATCTTATCTCTGAAGTGCTACATGTACCGAGGGTAGAGTTTGCTGACTACCCCAGCTGTGAGCATCTTAGGACTATATCCAAAGACAAACTCTCATCTCGCTTCTATGAGACACCTTCATCTTGGGGTGACCTTCAAAACACCCCTTGCTCAAGCTTTGCAAAAGGTCCAAGGTTCCTTAACATAGTGATGAAAATTCGTTCTTCATCCTTTGTCTCACTATAACTCCATTACTAAGCCCCGTGCTTGATTTTTCTTATCCCTTCTTGAGGGACTTAACATTGATTTTCTCTCTCACTTCATACTCTCCCTTATAGATGTCTATAGGGATACAACAACTTGTGATAAGCTCATTTTACCTCCAGCTATCACGTGAATTCTCTGCCACTTTTCTGTCTCCTATCCTGAGTCTACACACTTTTTTGCTATGTGTGCCATAGATGCTGTTACCGTTAGATGGAGCGAAGCCTAGCTTCAACCGAAGCAGCCACAGACCAAGACGGTGACTCCTCCAGCTTCTTCCCTCCTTCTACATCCGCTCCTTCTTCATCGGCGGGTGGTGTGACCCTTGAGGCGTTCATGGTGCAGCTTCAGCGTAAGGATGCTTGCCTTGACGCACTCAGTGATGTTGTGTCAGGTGAACACCCGTGTTTGTCGTACTGCCCGACGGCAGGCTCGCCTTGGTGGCTTCGTAGCGTCTCCCTTTCCTTCTCCAGAGGCATCTAAAAATGAAGACGATGATGGTGACTTTGACAAAGGTGATGATGATGAGGATGAGGATGCTAGCTCTTCTAGTGATGACGAGATGATTGTTGGAGTTACTTGCCTTTTGTCATTTGTGACAAAAAGGAGAAGTAGTTTCGAGTATAAGAGTAGTTATGTTCTTAGAGGGAGAGTTAGTATAGGAGATAGATATTTTTGTTAAGGGGAGTGTTTTTCTTTTTATGAGGGATGTAGTGAGGACTTTTTCTATCTTTTCTTTTCTTTACTTTTTAGATACATTGTTCTTACATTGTCAGAGCAAACCTTGTACTCATTTCTATGTTTATATATATTGAGGTTGTTATTACAATTTCACCTATCTCTTCATGTGTTGTTTCTTATCTCTTCATGTGTTGTTTCTTTTCTCTCTTTATGCACATGCTTCTTATATATTGTATGCAATCTTTTATTTCTGTTTAACACAAATATGCCATGATGATTTTTGTTTAAAGTGTTTCAGAAATATAGGTTGTCAAAGTCTTTCTTGCCATGAACTCTCTTCTTGCAAAATTTTTCAAGAGTTAGTGTTAGGATAGATTTTGTTGTATTCAACAAGTAAATATGAGTTAAGTGATTTTTGACTTCTCTCACATGTTCATTTGTTTGTTGTGGTTTTGTCACGAATTGTCAAAGGGGGAGATTGTTAGGACATATGTGAATCATGTTAGGAACATATGTCAATGTAGAATTGGCTAATCTTTTGACAAAACACACTTTACTTGTAATTGAGTAGATCTAGGATGTGTTTTGAAAGCTCAAAAATGTGTTAAAAACACAAGAGCTGTTTAGATCCCCAAACTAAAAGATTACAGCTCAATTGATTTTACTCTAACTTATCTAAGTGCAGAAACAAGAGTAAATGAAGCACAAACAACTGATACTACTCTAGTGTATAAACATTAACAACTAACAATGAAAGTAAAGCACAAGAATAAGGGAAGTGAGAATGCAAACACAAGATAACACGCCGATGTGTTATCGAAGAGGAAACCGAAGAACTCGACGAAAAACCTCTCTGCCACCCTCTAAGCGGAAATTGATCCTCTAGTCAATTAGTTGAGATACATGGGTTAGCAAGAGACCCTCCAAGCCTAATCTACCCGATGTACCTAAGCCCTCTAAGCTCCTACTCCAACAAAGCTTCTCGGAACCGTGTCTTGTCTATCTCTCCGGATCCTGCAATAAGCTCCATGTTGCATCTACCATCCTTGGCTTCTTCCAATGCTTCCCAGTAGCTCCAAAACACTCTCTACACTCTGAATAGGTGTGGGTTGTGTTTGGGTACAAATCTCCTCTCAAGGCATGACAATGGGAGAGGGAAGGAGAAGAGGCTAAAATAATTTCTCATTAAGGATGAGTAGCTCTCTCTCTAAAAGATGGGTGTGTGTGTTGTAGAAAACCTATCTAGGGTTTTTCTCTCTAAATGGCCTCTTTTACATTTATGGGTAATAAGGGTATATATAGTATGGGTGAAGAGTAAGAAAGTCACTCTTAAAAATCCTCTAGGCAAAATGTTTTACGACTACCTCGCAGGAAGGGACACTTGCGAAAATGACATCCTGGCATGACTCTTCAGCTTCCAATCATGTGCTTCTCATATGGCTCTTTCAAGGGTTAGATTCTCGCAAGCTTCTTCCAAAATCCATTGATCTTCAATAAAGCTTGAGTCTTTACCAACTTACTACTAAACCCAATATTATAAAATCCCACAAAATATAAGGAACAAAATTAAAAAAATTACAACACTTTTTGTCATGGTATAAAGCCAACATAAAACATAATTGTAAATCACAACTTTATAATTTCTCCCTTTATCTATTCCGTGACAAAACACCCTATAACAAACTCTAAACTTAAACGTAAGTTTGGGAACAATGGAAAAACTCACTCACACCTAAATCTAGAAACTGTGATGAACTTGGAACAAGATACTTGTAACCTGAAACACTTGCAGAAAATGTATTAGACGCTCAAGGTAAATCAAGTGATAAAATGACAAGTATAATGTAACAAGTAAAATGCGATCAAGTAAACATGTTGAAAAACATATGAGCAACTTGATCAAACACAAAACAATCATATGGAAATGACTACAATAATCACATAGCAAAGCAAATGATCATTCGAACACATAATCAATAAAGCACAACAGCATAAGGATAAATGCATGTCCAACACACAAGTACGATGCAATGAGAGCAATAAAGTATATCAAAGCACCATAAAGCAACGAGAAAACAAGCATAAAGTAAATCAAGATTTTCTAAAAAATAAATGTCTTCTCCCCCTTGGTATATGCATCTCTCTTATGACTTTTTCCCCTTAAGAATGTGCACATGAGTCATATAGAAATGACAAAAATCTCCCCCTTTTTGTCACGAATAGACAAATGAATCAAGAGGTAGGAGGGAAAGAAAGAAGATATGAATAAGGGTAAAATATGATGCATGAAGGGTGCAAGATGAATGAGAAAATGAAGCTCAAACAAAAAACAAAAACATTTAAAAAATTGCTACAAAGCATAAAAAACATGACGTGCTAAGGATGATGGAACATGATATATACCTAGGCATGACATAGACACAAAGAATATGTTATATGTGCTAAAAGGTCTAAAAAGACTTAACTAGCATGACTGAATGCAAAAACATGTCAAGTGTTCAAATGTGTGTCACAAAGGTGCATCTAGAATGCATCTAGTGTGCATGTGAGATGCATAAATAAGCACTCACGGGGCAAGGTGTATAAAACGCACAACTAATGATTAAAACTTGATAAGCATGAATAATTATGATGATCCCCAAAGTTTGGTACTCATCGGAGTCCAAAACTACGAGAAAATGTCATTTGGGCATTTTATCAAACACTTAATGCACACACTATACATGTATGCTAAACAATGCAAGAACATATGGAAATCTTGCCTAAATACATGTCTTTTTTGCCATAAGAGGCCAACAACCAAAGAAAATCATCATTTAAAACAAAGCCTAGTAAAAAAGATAGATAAAAATTAAGTTTTCCAACTCTCATTTGAGAAAATCTCAACTATGAACATAAAACCCCTAAAACATAATCTAAGGATCAAAATCAATGAAAAGAGTTAAAGATTACCTTAGAGATGTTTATGGAATGTAAAACACTTGAAATTAGTTGGGTTTTAATGTTAAAGCATTAAAATAGGAGTTTGGGAGAGGATGTGAGACATTTAAAACAAGAGACCCATGAAAATGCCTTTTAAAAATCTGATCTGGAAATTTTTGCGGGAAGCTTACTCACGAAGTTACTCGCAAAATTTTTCATGAGTAAGTATTACTCGTGAGACAGTCGCGAAAGTCTTTGTCCAAAGCTAAAAAAACTTTAAAATTGGACCATTGAACTCCCAGTTGAGCCTATACATGAAATAGGTCACAAAAACACAAAGAAAACATGTTTTTCACACAAAAACACTTTAAAAACTTTGAAAAACATAGGTGATACAAATCACTTCCAAAAGCAAACAAAAAGAACAAAAATATTTTTGGTTTGAACCTCATATGGTTGAGCACACACACATCACATTTGAACATGTACAAACACACAAATGAAATAAGCATTTATTGAATATTAAACTTGTGTGTTGTGTGTGTGAATCAAATGTGGAATGGTCCTTAATCTAGAGTAAAGCTTCAATGACCAATTCAATCAAGTCATACACAACTAGAACTAAGTCAAGTAATCTATTTCAATTATAAAAATGAACATATATGACCTCCCACAAATTGATTACGAATCTTATAAGCTTTTCATTTAGCTTCTGCATAAATTATAACATTTGATCCATTTTGGATAATACATCTTTTTTGAGATCGGTGCTTGATATTTTTGATATATCGACATTTAGAATTAGCCTTTGGCTTTTTAAGCACCATACATTTCAATTTAAAATGTCACTTTCCCTTTTTCCTAGTCAAATACTAATATGTGTGATGATTTTTGCAGCTCATTATCTCTTATTATTTTGAGATTTACATTTGTTGAGCTCTTTAAGCAAAAACATAAAAGTAAAGTAGGAAGATATATAGGCACAAATCTATGCAAGTATCAAAACCATCAAAACTATTGACCAATCATTCATGATAAGCTTGAAGATCTATTTACAACAATCACACATAGATTTCGAGATTTCTTCCACACAGATATATGTGCATACATAACAAGCTAAACTCGTAAATGCACTACACCATTAGTACGAAGGTACTAGACCAAACTCACATGAGATATGTGCTTAAATATATACGATCAAACATTTTGATTTTTCACTTTTTATGTGGTTTTGGATTTTTACACACACAAAACAAAGACAAAAAAGTAAGATCAAAAAAAAAAAAAAAACAATGCATATGAAGAGATGTGTGCTGCATAAATGCATGACAATGAAGCATCTAATGCAAAACGAGTCCTACAAAGATCGAAAAAAATTAGATTAAAAAAAAAAAAAGCAAAAGCTCAACCATAGAAACCATTCCTCATCCAAATAGAATGATAGTTTGGAATGAGTGTCTCATAAAAAATGAAACGAGGGTTGGAATAATGAGAACCAGAGATACACATAGACAAGGGGTTAAGAGTATTAAACACTTTCTTTAATAATATGTTATTTTCACTCAAATCCGGTTTATCCTTTTTAGCACAACTTCCAAGAAGTTCAAGTTTCTTTTCTCTTTTGATTCTTTTAAGAGCATGAAACTTAGAGCAATGAGGTCTTAGATGACCAAAAGCACCACAATGGTTACAAACAATGTGTTTAGGTCTACTGGGCCTTTTGGAAAGGGATCTAGTAACATGAGTTTATTCTCTCTTTAACTTGGGTATTGAGGTCTTATGTGACCGATCACACCACAATGGTGCCAATTAGGAACAAACTTAGATCCACTCAATTCCTTAGGATGAGACCTAAAAAGAGGCTTAGGTTTAAGAACCTTTCTCTCTACTTTTTGATTTTTTTTTTTTGTGTAGAGAAATATACACTGATTTGTCCTTTGAGGTAGAACACACAATAGGCACAAAATTAGGTACCACAACATGATTGCAACATATATTTTCTTCCTTTTTAGCAACAGGTTCAACAGTCAAACACTTAGCACGCATCTTAAGAGATTCATTTTCACATTTAAGATCATTAACAAGTTTGTTAGACAAAACAACTTTAGCATCCAAGTCCATATTCAAACATTCAAACTCTTTTAGCTTTTCAAGAGAATTTTCAGCAAGTTTCCTATATTTCTCAACCAATTTGTTGGATTCATTGAGCTTAGCAATCAAATCATCATTTTCCTAAAATAACTTGCTCAATCTCTTTTGAAACTTCTTAGCCTTTTTCTTCAAGAGTTTGTCATTTGGAATATCAACAACACCCAATGATTCAAGTAACATGTCATCACAATCATGAGGATAAACACTCATAGAGGCATTTTCACAAACACATGGCATGTTACAATCAACAATATCCATAGAAGCATACAAAGCATTATCCATGGTAAAACACACAAGGAGTCAAGGATCACACTTAGGTAATGAAACCAAAACAAGTGTATCCGCTCTGATACCAATTGAAAACTTTAAAATGTGTTGAAAACCCAAGAGCTATTTAGACCCCCAAACTAAAAGATTATAGCTCGATTGAAGCGCAAACAACCAATACTACTCTACTTATCTAAGTGCGGAAACAAGAGTAAATGAAGCTCAAACAACCAATACTACTCTAATGTATAAACATGAACAACCAACAATAAAAGTAAAGCACAAGAGTAAGGAAAGAGAGAATACAAACACAAGATAACACACCGATGTGTTATCGAAGAGGAAATCGAAGAACTCAGCGAAAAACCTCTCCGCCGCCCTTCAAACAGAAATTAATTCACTAGACAATCAGTTAAGATACATGGATTAGTAAGAGACCTTCCAAGCCAAATCTACCTAATGTACCTAAGCCCTCCAAACTCCTACTCTAACAAGGCTTCTCGGAACCGTGTCTTGTCTAGCTCTCTGGCTCCTACAACAAGCTCCATGTTGCATTTGCCATCCTTGACTTTTTCCAATGCTTCCTAGCAGCTCTAAAACACTCTTTACACTCTGAATAGATGTGAGTTGTGTTTAGGTACAAATCTCCTCTTAAGGTATGACAGTGGCAGAGGGAAGAAGAAAATGCTACAATAATTTCTCACTAAAGATGAGTAACTTTCTCTCTAAAAGATGGGTGTGTGTGTTGTAAAAAACTTATCTAAGGTTTTTCTTTCTGAATGGCCTCTTTTACATTTATGGGTAATGAGGGTATATATAGTATGGGTGAAGGGTAAGGAAGTCACTTTTAAAAACCCTCTAGGTAGAATATTTCGCAACTATCTTGCGGGAAGACCTTACTTGCGAGACACTCGCGAAAACGATAGCCTGGCAAGACTCTTCAGCTTCCAGTCATGTGCTTCTCACATGGCTCTTCTGCAGGTTAGCTTCTCGCAAAATCCACTGATCTTCAATAAAGCTTGAGTCTTCACCAGCTTAATGTTAAACCCAATACAATAAAATCTCACAAAATACAAGGAACATAATTAAAGCAATTACAACACTTTTTGTCATGGAATAAAGCCAACATAAAATATAGTTGTAAATCACAACTTTACATGTTTACTACTTTAAGGAACAAGATTTCAAGTCTAAGTGTTAAAGCC